>JAOEHI010000015.1:5175873-5190383 GCA_025447815.1 Percopsis transmontana
ACTCACTCTCGCACGCTCTCACGCACGCACTCACACACACACACACACACACACACACACACACACACACACACACACACACACACACACCTAATGGAGCAGTAATCACTCCCCTGCACAACTTGACACACAGACACGGCCAGCCCCGAAATAGATGGTGTAGGGGAGGCGGGGTATGGGGGGGTGGAGAGTGGCACTGAGAGTCTCTTTTCTAAAAGCAGGTGCTGAACTCTCAGGGCCCCTTTTTGTGTTTGGCCATTTCTGCACTCCCTGCATTGTCTGCCCTTGTTACATGTTGAGAGGCATTCAGTCGGAAGAAATTGGAAATTCTATTTCTCTGCTGAGATTTTTTTAAATCACTGTAAAAAAATAAATAAAACCACAATTGAAGGAAACGGCTCAAGTCTTTCTGCAAATGGGTCCAGAGAGAATGAGGCTGGGGTTGAAGTGAAAAAGAAATTATGTTTATTATCTGCACAGAATAGAAAGGCAATGCTTTTGGAACTTGACGTGTTTTTAAACTTTATTCTTCTTGTTGAAACAGCAGCATGTCTTCATGTTTTTACATTTGTGGCATTTAAGTGAAATTCTGAAATTCAATTTCTTTTGTAAAGTGAAGGGGAATTCCACTCTAAAACGCATCTGCTGTTTAAAAAGAGCAAGTGGAGATGAGATATACAGGCCAATCTGAGGATCAATGTATTGTATTATTTCTTCTTAAAATTTCACTTAAAATTCTCACACGGTGACGTCACCCTGAGATATTTCTGGCGTAGTAACGATGGGATTTGATGGGAAGGGGATGGCTCACCCAGCTTTCAAGTCAGTAGAAAAGTATATGTTCCCAAAAGACCATGGGGTGTATTCTCCCATGCGTGTAAATAAAAATAAAAAAAGCGCCCAGCTAAGCACTTTTTTGCCTGCGCGTATTCTCCCCTTGACTTGAGTCTGTGGTTTGCGTGCCATGAAGGCATTTACGCGTTTCAGGCGGAGCAACCCCCAAATCTGGGCGTTTCTTCATTTACGCGTATTCTCCCCTTGACTTAAGCACTTTTAATCTACTCGCTCCAGAGGGCTCTATTAAGAAAAGCGCCACGACAAGGCGAAACACAGTATTGCCTTTAATTCGGCGTTAGGCCATGTGTTTTACATGTACAAATAAAGTTAAAAAATCACAGTATTTTTGTGTCATTATTTTTGAAGTACAACATTTCTTGTAACCTTATATGATATTGTTACACAGAAAAAAAATAAAATTTTGTATTGGTGCATGGCGCCAGCTTCTGGAAAGTCTTGCTTTCACAGAGGTGCGCAGATTTCTATTTGTGTTTCAGGTCGGAGATGCTGCGTTTGCATCTACCCACTGAACCCACCTCTTGCGCGATTTCAGACCAAATTGCAGTTTTCCGCCGAGGCTCAATCTTCAGCGCACCCGTACCATACAACAAGGCATGGTGCCTTGTCACCAATAGAACTAAAACCTCCATCTCCTCTTCACTGAAATTGGGCTTGCATGTTCTACCCGAAGTCGCCATCATTATCTTCATTTTCCGTTCATAAATGTTTTTTTTTTGTTTATTTTTTTAAATACTTGAACCTGAGTCCTCCACCAATAGCAGAGCGTTACTCATTCATTAATCAATTTAGCTAATAGAGAGTACTTTCGAAGAGTCACGATGATTGATTACTAATTTTAGTAATAGGCTATTCAGCATAAGTGCAAACATGTGCATTGGAACATGCATTTTGTTGCACCTTTTCCTCATGTTTTTAATAATGAATCTCCAAACATGTCTTTATAGGCCCAGCACACGTGTAGTTTGGTATATCTTATTTATGGTTTGAGTGGATTTCAATAACATTCTTAAGGTTAATGCGAAAGTCCATGTTCCGTGTTTTTCCGACCGCCAAAATGGATGAGGGTGGGACTACTATCCCTTCTATTTTAAATAAATCACGCCCTTTTCATGAGCCCACTTTCATTCTGAAGTTACATGCTGTGGCCGTGATCGGAGTGCTTAGGGGAGTAACTGAAATGTGCGTAACTGGAGAAGCGCAAAAAAGGACTGAAGCGCAAACGGGAGATTAAGGCTTATCTTTTACATTCTCCATTTTGTCAGTGCACATTGACCAGGAAGGAGAGATCCATATTTTAATAGCACGTTCCATTTATCTCGGTGACCACAGCCTCAATGGCTGTGAATTGCGGCTGACAGATCAAATGCTCATGAAACTTGATCAAACTAGGACTTGCAGATCAAATATGATTTAAGATTCTTTGCCCATTTCTCACCTCAAAATGTTTTCAGAAACATTTTAACTTTTAGTCTATTGTTTTGCCAAAAAAAGAAAGAAATTCAAACCATGTTTTTTTTTCCCCAGAAACCTTCTGTACATTGTTTGTCTGCATGGGGTGCTTTTGAAATCTACTTATGGGAAATGTATAAGCCCACAAATGTGAATGAGTCAGACATTGAGTAAGGGTTGGAATAAGTTACAAATTATATATTTTAAAATATATTGTTGTCAAATGTAACTCAAGAACATCAAACTTTAAATACACTGAATTATTTTGTCTCTATATTACAATACTACAGGGAACTTAATGTGCAGGCCTGTATGTCTGGAAGATTATTTAAATGTATTCTAGTAAAATGTAAAATTTACTGTACATCTATGTATGTGTAGCTGGATAGCAATTAGTAATTTCCCAATATTCGTGGGAAGAACACTATTCTTATAGACTAAGGTGTGGGGGGGGAAGCTGTGATAACAGAAGGAAGTACAAACAGGGAGTTCAGGTAAGTTAGTTTCAAGGTGAGACATGGAAATAAACTAAACGCAGGAGAAATACACACGGTTAAATCCCAGTGGGGGAGAATGAGACACTCAGCTGAAGTCCAACCTCTTCCTATGTGTACGGCAGAAATCCTGAATATGCGTTTCTATCTCTGTTGCATTCTTATACAGCCACGTGCTGTGCTGTGCATGTCATGCCCACATTGTTCTCTCTGCCTGTGTGCACAGTTTGGGAACAAGGCAGTGGCCCAGGTAGCCTGCGATGTGTTTCAACTGCTGATTTCTTACTGGGAGCACCTCCAGAGGCTGGAGCCCACTCTGGTCAAGAAGATCATCGAGGTCAGACACGCACACGCACACACACACGTGCACACACTGCAAATCACACACACACACACACAACATCACACACTTGAATTCCAATCAGACATCGGGACCCACTACAGGGGACATCATAAGGGAGATGATAAATTTCTTTCTAACCACTGTAACTTTTAGAGCCTAATGTTTAGAGCCTAATGTTTTCCATTTGGTGGAGAACGTGAACTGAATCACTGAGCACAAGTTTAAAAAAAAAAATCTAAAGTTCTACGGTGAGGCTTTCGCCCAAATTGTTGGGGGTGGAAATTGTGCAAAAAATATATAAATAAATATATATATCGTGAGTAATTTTCAAGTAATGGGATCCCATTTTGGCTTTTTGGTAGAGTGCACCACTCAACCATAGACAACATTATCTGTTTTATCATTTACCAATAGTTATCTAATACAGCGGAATCAATATTGGCATTATTATATTGGGATATTTTGGGAAAGCACCAATGTACACACAGCAGTGATTAGACCTGACACCGACATCAGCACACCCTGTTGTCCTACACGCCAGTCCCTTGTGGCGTTCCATTATACCATAGCACACACAGCCCTGCCTCACCTTGAGAATCCCAGTGTCCCATCCCCGTATCTCTCTTTCTCCCTCTTTTGTCTCCCCCCCCCCTCCCCTGCACAGATCTTTGTGGCCACAATAGCTTTCCTGTTGCCGAGCGCGGAGCACTCAACGGTGGAGGCGGACAAAAAGGTACATGGTGGGGCAAAAAATAAGAGGGAGCATGAAATGGCTGAGATCTAAAGGACCTTCCTCTTTTAAGGTGCAACGGTGCATTTGCGAAGGAATCCTGCACTGGAGCGCCCCGGTTTCATTGTTGCACACGCTGTATTGTGCCACTTGTGCATCACTAAAGCAGGTTTTTGCTATGTAAAGCACAGCAGCTTAGCTGTTGAGAATAACTGCTAACCCTCCCGCTATCTCTGGTGCACTGTTTTACCCCCCCACTTTCTGTTGTATTCCTTCCATGTTTCTTGATGGGTGCGTCACCTGACCTGATGTGAGAGATGCTACGTGCTCTTGTGTCCACAGCTGATAGTGTCCTTGCTGCTGTGCCTGTTGGACTGGTGCATGGCTGTGCCTCTCAGTCTGCTGTTGGAGCCAATCACCATGCCCGTGCTGGATGACCCAGCATCCCACAAGGCCCCACTGTTGGACTACATCTACAGGGTGGGTAGACCAGAAAGTACACCCGACTGATCCAGAGACTCCGATTCCATCTAGTTCTGAGAGAGTCTCGCATGTTTGGCTTATTTTTTTGGCCAAGCTGCCTAATATTGGCGTTTTTAGCTGTTGATGGTGGCAGCCGATCCTGGAACATCTTAAAGGAATGCTTATGAAGGTATATGGTAACTCTACACCGTTTACAAACACAAGATACTTTTTTTTTTTTTTGGTTACACTCTTACCAAATTTGCTTCACCCTTTGCCGACAAGCTTATCCCATAGGCTGAAGAGAGTGCATTTTGTTAAGCGGACAGGTTGGTAGAAAGGGATACCTCAGCTTTGACCCCATGGCCTTAAGAGGTTGTCACATTAATTGGTCTCCCCTCTGCCGTGACCCCATGAATAAGGCCCGCTTAACGTCATACTGCCAGTGCCGGCGGCTTCAACGGCCAATGCAGCGATGGGTGTCACTTGGAATTCTGCTCGCCAAAGAACACTTAAGTGTATTTCAAACAGGAATTCTTGTTTTAATCTGTTTCCCTGGGTTTCTGGTCGTCGTCCCGCTAACCACGTATTTTATGGCCTGGCGCTGAGGAACTGCGCTAAGCTCGAGGCGTAAATAAGGTATTATTCAGTGGCGCCTGCCTGGGCAGATGCGGTCAACGGCAGACCTTTGTGAGGATGTCACCCCTGATAAGAAATGGTCAAATTATTCAAACAGAACCCTTTGTCCACTTGATAAGCTGAGGCTATAAATGCTTGTCCCAGAGATTTGAATTGAATATGTCTTAATATGAGAGCGACTGCAGCTGCTATGAAAGAAAAGACAATTAGTGAGATTGGTTGTCCCAACATCACACAAAAGACAGTGACCCCTCTGGTTTTAATTGGAAACAATATATTATGCACAGGGTTACAAGGTGTGACAGTATCAACACAATATAAGACCCCCCCCTCCCCCTCCCCAAACACCAAGAAAATTTTTAAATAAACTTCCTCCACATATTTGAGCTAGCTGCTGTTTTTTAGAGCACATTATCAAAGCTCTTAACCAATCATCTCAAATCGAACATTAATAAACACAATCCATGCACACACAGCGGAATAAAGGTTTTGCATCTCAGCTCAGAGAGGTGGGGTGTGTGGGGGAACATGGATGTTTGTTTTTTGGTGTTTTGAGCGACTAACAGCGTGAGGCAGCTTGCTGTAAAAGGCAAGATTACTTTGGACCTTATTGGTTCACTGAGGCTTTGCTCAAGCATCTCCATCTGCTCTCCTTGCCTGCCTCAACAGCCAGCTGCACCCCCTATGCCTGCCTGTGTGTCTCTTTAAACCTTCTCTGTTTGTGTGTGTGTGTGTGTGTGTGTGTGTGTGTGTGTGTGTACACTGTTGCATGTGCGCCTGTGTGACTCTATTTCTTTTATTTCTTTATACACACGTGCACATGTGTCCCTCTAACCGCTGTGTATCGCCTTCCAGGAACTGTTGCTATGCCAGATACAGCCACTTACAGTAGTTGTCAAGCGTAGCCATGGGTGTCGCCTCTGTTTTTTCCCTC
Source organism: Percopsis transmontana (assembly GCA_025447815.1). Classification (NCBI taxonomy): domain Eukaryota; kingdom Metazoa; phylum Chordata; class Actinopteri; order Percopsiformes; family Percopsidae; genus Percopsis; species Percopsis transmontana. Next base: position 5,181,783 of record JAOEHI010000015.1, read on the forward strand.
TGTCTCTCATCTCACTCTTTCTCTCTATCTCTCTCTATTCACCCCTTCCTTATACCCCCCCTACAGACAGACAGACACACACACACACACACACACACACACACACACACACCCCTCCATAGAGAAGGTTTTAAGAGGCTCTGGCGTAGCAGCTGTCTGATTCTGGTCTTTTCAGCATCAAGCCTCTAATCCCTCCCCAATGCACTCAGAGGCCTGCATGGAGGAATCATTCATATACTGTCCACATTGCCCCGAACAACACTGTTTAAGACGACCGGGGCCAGCCGTGTGTGTGTGTGTGTGTTTGTGTCCTGAATGAGATTAGCCCGCACATGGCTTTAGCTAAAGTTGCTCTATTCTTAATGTGGGGCCCTTCCACATAATGTGACTCTGTTGTTGTTTTTTTTCCCATCGTGTGTAACTTGCGGTGCATATTCTAAGCAGACTGTGCCATAGACAGGTGTGTATGTGTGTGTGTTTGTTTGTTTGTGAGCTTGAGTGAGTGTGTTTACGGCATGTGAGCTGAGTGCAGGGATAAAGCCTTAATTAAATCACACCGTGTAAACCTGTCCAATGGCTGTAATCAGCTGCCCCAGCGCGCCTCATACCCGCCCTGCCAACGGATGCTGCTCCATCTGTTATGCAGATCAATACACTTGCTCATCACAGGAGAAATTGATTAGCACCAATAAAGAGCCCTTCCATCGCTCCACCGGATTATGATGTCAGTGAACCATATATTCTCCCTCCGTATGTTCCACGCTCCACTCAAGTCCCAGCAGGCCGGGTCGGGGAGGGACTGTTGCAATGCCTCTCCTGTGTTAGAAAAGTAAATACAGTTAGAATCGAAATACAGTGGTTCTCCAAGTGATGATGATGATAATAATAATAGTTATTATTATTATTATTATTAAACTGTGAAAATGTTATTGAAAGTGCATTTGTCTTTGTCCAACACACTTACAAGACCATATTTTTTTTTTTAGATTAAGTAGTATTTATTACAGGTGTGTTTATACAGTATATTATTATTATTATTATCATTATTATTATTATTATTATTATTAATTGTATAATATGTCAATAAATAGATATAATATAATTTGCTTAATAATATATAAATGCATTTTTTTTGTTATTAGTTATTTTATTCAACGCCGACCACTGTTTGTGTTTTTAGTTATGAATCGTTGTTTTTTGGGGTTATGGGTGAAGACGTTTCAGCACAGTCTAGACACAGTAAATGAATTCCTTATCCTGGGCATGCCCTGTCAGGTGCTGCACTGCTGTGTGTCTGGCTCCAACCTGCACACCCAGCAGAGCCACTACCTCCTCAGCCTGGCAGACCTGTCTACCGACTACGAGCCCTTCCTCATGCTGGGTCAGGTGAAGAGCTCCGAGCCGGCGCCCTACTCCCACGCCAACGCCGCCGACTTCGGCAACCTGCTCACCGTAGCCGAGGGTAAGGACGGACCGCTTTCACGGCGGTGGGGGCCTGCGAGCCAGCCTGGCGGCTACATTTTCTGCCCGCTGTGCCGGAGATTGCCCTGGGCTGGTTTGGATTTATTAGGTGTATGTGTGGCTCCGTCTCGCGCGCACATGTACACAGGCACAAGATGGAGAAAGAAATGTCTGCAGGTGGTTAAAACGAGCCGCCACCCTTGTTTCTCTTCCTCACGTGGCAATGCCTGTTTATACATTCACATGCCTGCCCATTCAGACAACACACTGGCCCTCTCACAGACCACACAGGCCTATATACCCGGAAAAAAAAACCAAAAGAGATTACATGGAAATCTAACCTCTAAGTGGCCCATCCATTTAGAGCCTCTCCATTAAATGTCAATATCTTATTAAAAGTATGAAAAGGAAATCAACCATCACAGCAAATGGAATGTTCGCATTAGTGCTGAGCCCCAGAGACCGCAGCCCATTATGGGGTTTAGATAAAAATGTGAGGTTATTATTTTTTTTTTCTCTTTTTTTTCTCTTCTTTTTTTTTTTTGTATGACCTTGCGATTCCATTAGGAATTATGAATTTCCATCTCAGTTCTGACTCGTCAACTTTTCAGAAGTCCACATGTCTAGCGTAAATACGTCCAGTGTAAAAATGTAAGGATTTTTTTTCTTATGCTTTTTGCTGTCGGCTGAGAGCATCGCAGCGCTCTGCTACCTCACAGTCCGCAGTTTGCCGAGTCTTAGCAGAGACAACAAAACACTATCAAAAGGCCAAGCCCTGGCCTGCTTCTATGCATTCCACCCCATCCCCCCCCCCCATCTCCCTGCCTCATATTGATCAAGCCACATCAAAGGCCTGCTGCATCTCTAATGCTGCTTTGCCTGCTTTCCAAAGAGCTTTCTCCACTTTGATGGGGATGATGGTATTGATAGCAGTGTCACAATGCCAGTGTGTATCTCCTTGTTTTTCCCCCCGAGGCAGTGCAGAATAAAGCACCGCGTGCCTTTCAGTACGGTGTAAAAACCAATGCATTTACATAAATGCGACTGGCTAAAGCAGCATCCCTTTCAGTGGGGCTGTAAAGACGACGGCTCTCATTAGCACTTGGCCGGTCTTGGCGCTCGCCCATTGTAAGAGGACTCAATGGGCTTTTCAAAGTTGTCTCCCGTGATTAGATGCTACCTAGAGGTGCGCCGGCTAAGCCATTGTGAGAAATGAATAAAATACCCCCATTAATGATTCATAAATAAGGTTCGGAGATGATAGCATGTCTACACACTGTCTGTGTTGTGCTCATATTACAGATGACTACATATGCGGACTGCTTGTTTGTTTGTTTTTTTTCCCCCGCAGAAAAGAAGCGGCGCAGCATGGAGCTGATTCCGCTGACCGCCCGCATGGTCATGACGCACCTGGTGAACCACCTGGGCCACCACCCGCTAAGCGGCGGCCCCGCCCTGCTCCACAGCCTGGTGAGCGAGAACCACGACAACCCGTACGTGGAGGCGTCGGAGCTTTCCTCCGAGGTCTTCAAGAGCCCCAACCTGCAGCTGTTCGTCTTCAACGACAGCACGCTGGTGTCCTACCTGCAGGTGCCCGCCGAGGCCCCCGCCGCCGGGGAGCCCCCCCGCCCCTCCTCCCAGGTGCGCGTTATCGTGCGCGACATCTCGGGCAAGTACTCGTGGGACGGCGCCCTCCTCTACAGGACCACCCAGGAGGTGGTCTTCAGCGGCGCGGAGCAGCCCCTCGCCGCGCCGGCCTCCGCCAAACCCGCCCCCAGCCGGAACGGAAGGCGTTCCCCCTGCCCAGCCAAGGCAGCCTCAGACCAGCCGTCCCCCAACCACCCCCCCGGCTGTGAGGTGGCGGAGGAGGTGGACGTTCTGGACAAGCTGCTGGAGGATCTGGGCCACAGCAGCCCCGAGTGCCTCCCCCAGCCGCAGCTGAGGCTCAACCAGCCGGCTCCCCCGCCGTGCGGCATGAACCCGGGGCAAGAGAGCGCCATCGTGGAGGCCATCCTCCGGCAGACGCAGCAGGAGGAGGATCAGGTGACGAGGTGGGACGACGACGTGAGTGTCCGGGCCGCCTGCCAGAGGGAGCCCACCCACCGCGAGCCCAAAGCCCCCTTCTACTTCTGCAGGCTGCTGCTTAATGACCTGGGCATGAACTCCTGGGACCGCAGGTACATAACTTCACAACTCCACTTGCATTCGTACTGGGGCGCAGATTGGCACCATGCGGCTGCCACTCACACCCTCCAATCACCGGTCCCTCCCTCCCTCCAACATGTAGTGGCTAGGATGGGGTAACGGAGCACCCTTTGTGGTTTAGCAACATTACTATTGTACATGTCTTTCCCCAAGCTCGTTGTCAACGTGACCCAGGTGTGGACTCGTTACTAGCCCCCCCCCTCTGTGAAGCGGGAAGAATGGAAAGCTGTTAAAAGCACGCTGGAGTCTGGAGACTGTTAATCTTCTCTCTGCAGGGTAAAAGCGCCCAGCTGTTTTCACTTAGGTCCACCTCGGTGTGTCACATCCTCACCGCGCTTCCCCTGTAAAGTAAAAGCTCACACCTCTTAATGGCAAAGGTGTAGCATGCACACGGCTAGAAGCTGATGTTTGCACCTGGGACTTCTTTGCCTCATTTAATGTCAAATAATAAAAATATATACTGTGTGTATATTCTTTTTTTTTTTTTTTAACAAGTTAACCGAACATTGGAAGTATCACTGGATGTTATTCTAGCATTAGTGGCATTAAGGACACGCTATACTTCTGACCAAAGAGATTGTTTGCATGCCCTTTGACTAGACATGAGTAACTCACAAGCACGTCTGCTTATAACGACGTCTACATCTGCTGGCATGCTTCCGTGTACAGGGTCCGTCTTGTATGCCTTACCTGCACATGTGCGCAAACTGAGCGTGTAGTAAAATGCCAAACCAGTATGGGGGGGATAGGCGGAGTAGGGGGAGGGGGAGTGACAGAAGAACACTTTAAAACTGCTGACCAGGTGGAATGACAGCATCATTTTGAAGAAGTGAGGTCGGAGTTATCATGCGTCCAGAAACGCGTCCACGCCAACATGCGACCGTGTACATGGAAGCATGCCAGCGGCTTCAGATGACGTCATTAGGAGCTACTTTACCAGTGCCGCTGCCACCATGGCCATACTGAACTGAAAAGGACAGCAACACAAGGCCGTTAATCGTTTCCACTTCGCTTTAACAATGTTAAACCTTGAGAAAAAGAGCAATGCCTGGTACAACACAGCCGCAGACCCAGTTTTTTTTCATCTAACCGGGTCTCATTTCCCATTTCCCATTTTACAGGAAAAGCTTCCATCTGCTGAAGAAGAACTCCAAGCTGTTACGGGAGCTGAAAAACTTGGATTCTAGGCAGTGGTACGTTAGAGGCTCCGTCACATACATTGTTCAGTAGCAACCCTGGAGATACCAACACCATCTTAGCGTCATCTTAGATACAGGCTTTGTTTTGCCTAACGATGCGAATCCAGCCAGCAGAGTATTAAATTGGTCCACAGTTAAACTGCCAGTGCGGCCTATTAATCAACCTGCCCCTAGATATCACACACTGGAGGTGACAAACCCCTAAAAGTGTGAAAATCAGCATCAGCTTCTCCCCCTCCCGTCTGTCCCTCAGCCCGTAACTCCCTCATTTCTCCTTATCCACAGCATTTCTTGTTGATCACAGCTGTAGGCCCCAGCCCCGCCCTTTTCCTCTCTCTCACACACGCACACTGCAATCAATAGGCACTCCACGCTGCTAATGACAGAGGCTTATTAAAGAATGCCCCCAGGATTGGGCCTCATTCTCCCAGATGGCCATACCTGGCTGCTTCATAGCAACCTGTGTCCAAGCATGCAAAATGCCCCCAATTTGCCCTAGCATCACGTGCCGCCATGGCAACTGCATTTGCAGAGGAGGAACTCTGTTGTCGCTCTTTATATGGTTGTTGTTCGTTTATTTGTTTGTTTGTTGGAAGTCAAATTATGATGTGAAGCTAAGGAGATAAATATGACCTTGTGCATCCCTCCTCCTCCTCCAGCCGGGAGACGCACAAGATCGCTGTGTTCTACATCGGAGAGGGCCAGGAGGACAAGTGCTCCATCCTGTCCAACAGCGCAGGCAGCCAGGCCTACGAGGACTTTGTATCAGGACTCGGATGGGAGGTACTAATAAGCCTCTCTACACATACACACAGTATGTTACTGTTCATGCTACATGCTAGCATCCAGTGAACATTGTTGGATGTACAATAATTGTATGCGTGTGTGTCTCTCAGGTCGACCTGGCCACACACTGCGGCTTCATGGGGGGTCTCCAGCGGAATGGCAGCACAGGCCTCACAGCTCCCTACTATGCTACCTCCAACGTGGAAGCCATATTTCACGTCTCTACGCGCATGCCGTCCGACTCTGCCGACTGCCTCACCAAGAAGGTATGGCGTCCTCGTCCCTCTTAAACGTTCAGCGCATTTTAGATTCAACCCCGAGTCCGGTCTAATTCTCCTGCTATTGATGCACCTGCCAGAGTGTTGAATCAGTGTAATAGTGTAATACAGGTGCGTTAAACGCGGGGAAATGGCTGCACAGCCCTGCCTGCCCTAAGCATGTGTGTTACAGCAGCTCTCGGCTCCGTGTTAAGCGGTGATCAGGAGGTGTGACTCCAGAGTGCGGGCATTGATTAGCGGCCCTGGCCCAGGCAGGCCTGAGTAGCGGAGACGCTAGCGAGAGAGGGAGAAGAGGGCATGTGCCGCTGCGGTAATGACTATGATTCCGCTAGCGTGCGCCCCCCTCCCTGTGGGCTGTGACCGGGGCCTGGATTCAGCCATTAGCTCTCCCTGCCAGGGCAGGCGCCGGCCGGATGCCGGCAGGATCCTTTTATCCGATTCCTGCCTCCGCCGCGGGAGTGATCGATTGGGCCCTGCAGTGGGATTCTGAGGCTGTAGCGCACCGGCAGCAGTTAGCACGGAGAAATGAGCCGCGAGGCCCCTGCCTGTGCCGCCAATCTTCTTATACGGTACCCCATCGGGAAAAGGAAATTCATCAGGCTCTCCTCATATCCAGCCCTTCCCTAGATCCTCCCCTCCCCCACCCCCCCACCCCGTCCTTCAAAAACAACCTTCCTCTTCTTTCGACCCCATACTGAACTTGTTCTCCGCACAGAAAATGCGTTGATGCAGAGCACCGATTCGGCTCCAGACGGCCAGGGTGGGGCGCTAGCGGGGCGGCTGGGAGTGTGCGGCAGGCCCGCTCGGGTTCATTTGACCGGGAGGCCCCTGTAATTGTCCCTGCTCCCCGCATGCACCTCCCAGCACTACCCGCAGGCTGCACACAAATTGGCAGGCCGGCTGCACGCGTAGAGCCTTAAGTCTAAGGCTGGGATGGGAGGGGGGAAAGAATTGGGATGAGAAAGGGTCTTTATCTCTGTCCGAGCAGGAAGTTTCCCTGTCATTATACAAATAAAACGCGGACTCCAGCAGCCACCCGCCTGGCTGCCTGTAACCATAGATGCAAACTGTAGGGGTGGGGGGGAGCTTTCACCAGCCTAAAGAAAGCTTTCACCAGCCAGATTGTCTGTTTGCAGGGGGGAAAAAAGTAGGCCTCCAGCTAAACTAGAAAGAAAAGACAAGAATTCCTCAATCCAATTGTGGGCTTTAGGGCAGAGCTCGACCCAGCAGCAGCAGCAGCAGCAGCAGCAGCAGCTGGCTTCAGTAATGTAGTTATAGGAGAGACCTGCAGGGTGGGGGTCACGCCGTGTAGGTTTTTTGTGTGTGTGTCTGTGTGACGGCTTCCATTGCTACCACACTCTGCACCCTTCAGGCACCATGGCTTAACTGTCAGGCTGCACTGTGTTTTTATAAGGAGGCGCTTGTGCTCTGGGGACCTTTGGTCCACTCGGTGTGTGTGTGCGTGTGTGAGGCCCACTGGCATGGTGGGAGGTCATATAGTGCTAATTGGACTAGAGCTTTTGACTTGGGTGATATCTTGCAGAATAGACCTGAACATTGTTCCACTGCTATTAAGGGCCTAAATGGGTTCATGCTGAAGACCAGTGACTAAAGCATAAGCATCCTCATTAACCTCATGCTGCAACTCATCCAAATGCTAATATCCTTACCCCAATTAACACCACCAGCGCCATCAGCCACCACAAATACATATTCAACATTTTCTCCGGAATTGTCCGAGTGACTGACCTGCTTGGGACCTGCCGATCCGCCGGCAGAGCAGCTGAACTGGCGAGCACGTAGTGTAATTAGTATGCCGTGGATTTGTTTAACATTACCGTATTACCATAATTAAGGGCTTATAATAGAATGTGCTAATTGCATTTTTGGTGGCGAGGGCATGTTTTCTTAATGGCTCATTAGGCCCACAGTACATTGGCAGATGTTGCTTTATCAGATGTTGCTTTATCAGATGTTGCGGTTGTCCCCTCTGCGTGCGAAGGAGCCTCGCTGTCCCTTTAAGGGAGGGACCGCGAGGTTCCTTCACTGGGCCGCAGGCGAGTAAGTGATCCCCGCTTGTCCAAGAATATAATGTATCTGTGTACATCTATTTTGCTTTAGGGGGAGGGAGTGTTTACCCATAACTAGAAGCAGTCAATTTCCTTTCATTTAAGGGTGTCTTTTTGTCCTGGCCAGTCTCATTTGTGTTTGTGAATAGAATGGAAATGGGAAGCAATTTGATGTCATATGGGGGGAAGTTAATTGGATTTGAATGATTTGGTTTTGTGCATCTTTGTATTTTGTAATTTGAATTTGTAATGAAAAATTGATCAAAAATACAGAAAAATCAAAAGCGGTAAAATGGCCCATATTAAAACCATTTCACTCCAAAAACCTTTGTAATTGGAATGGTAAGCAGTCAACAAGCTCCAGCACCTGCTGTCTTTACCTTTTGTAGGCTAAACCATGTGCTTACAGTGATGATGGATGTAGATAACTGTTTCTGTATGGAACAATTAGTTGCCACTATTTTCTTGGTTATGAAACCGGTAGCCACATGTGGGATAATGAATAAAAATGTTTACTCTGTTATTATCTATTTACACATACAGTACATAGTATATATATATATACATACAGTACATAGTATATATATATATATATATATATAT
>JAOEHI010000015.1:5212730-5224457 GCA_025447815.1 Percopsis transmontana
CCCAACAGTAACGGTGCCGGGTGTTAAGCCGTGTGCTCTTCCGATTTTGGTGAACCCCTGGGCGAGCCCCCCACAAACACACCAACCAACCAGCACCCCCCCCCCCCCCCCCCCCCCCACCGCCCTGTGAGCAGCTTGCCTGCGGTACCCTCTGTTGTGTGTGTCCCGGCTCAGGTGCCCATCAGACCCACTTCGCCACGGCTCCCTCACAGCCATTGGTCACGGTTGCCTTGGCCCCCGCTGTGGCGGCATGTGCCCAGCGCGGGCCCCCTGCCCGGCCCACGTCTCGTCCTATCTATCTAACCCAGACCGGAGCCACTCAACCCAGGCCAGCCTATCTTGGCGCCGCCTGCTCCAGCTTTGGCCGTGGAACCCTGCTCCTCTCTGGTAGCAACACTCCTAATGAGATTGGGGTGAGGCGGGGGGGAGGAGTTTGTGTGTGTGTGTGTGTGTGTGTGTGTGTGTGTGAGGCTGCATGTGTTTGTCAGGCAATTTGTCAGGCTTCGGACATAAAAAAAAAGGCACGGCCAAAGCAGACAGCCGTGATCCTAATTACCGGCCCATTCTCAAACATACACACGCACAGCGCCATCATTATGCCATTAAATACACACCAGATTATTCCAGCACTTGCCTCCATTCCACAACAGACCGACCCTAATGCACTGCACGTAGAGGAATAATATGATAACCGCTTTTAGCATGTTTTTCTCCTCCAGCCTGGCAGCCATTTTGCAGGCTATTTTGTGTGTGTGTGTGTGTGTGTGTGATTTCCCCCCATTTCAAAGCCATCCATCCGTCCTGCACGCCGGCTACTACGGCTCCAGACGCTGCTTGTCACTCTGAATTTCAAATGGCTCCAATTTTCCCCCTGATGGCACGGAGAAGTGGCAGGCAGTGGATTGGGGAGGGGGGGGTCCTAGGCCCTGCCTCTAGCAGGGCTTCTGTCGCAGGGGACAGAGGAGAGGCTGGAGTGACACACCTGTATTGATTTTTCTGTTAGGATTATTTTGGCGGCACTCTCATTTGGCTCGAGCATCACACACGCAACACCATTCCAAAACTGTTATTCGTGTCGGAGTGGTGGATTTCAAAATATAATGGTGATATTTCTTTATTGTTAAGTAAATGGTATAAAAACATGTACTAGATGTAAAAAGCAACCCAACCCAGTGGTTTCAAGCCAATTTGAAAAAGACTGCTAGGTGTGAAGTTTGGGATAGTGGGGAGGGAAGGGCGGGGCGGGTGAATGTGTCTTTGAGGCCCATTGAGCTTACTCAATGACATTACGTACATTTCCCCATGCTCCTATTAGCACAAAAAACTGCCATAGCTTGATCTGACCACTAAATCGCTGTTGCGCAGCTATTCTTTTTACTAGTTTTAACACGGTATTAAAATGTTCAAATGTATCGACCAGTATTTACTTCAATCATTTATTTTTTTTCACTTTGCTATTTTTTACACTTTAAAGTATATCAATAAAGTAAAACCAATGAATCTATGTGTATTAGAATAGAAAACCTGTAAATCTTGTTGGTGATAGAGAATGTAGGTTTTTTTTTTGGTTGTGCTCCGTTGCAACTGAGCAACTTCCTTGACGGCTGACCAGCTACGAGGAGCGTGCGCTCTACCTGGAAGCCATCGTTCAAAACCACAGAGAGGTCATGACCTTTGAAGACTTCGCCTCGCAGGTCTTCTCCCCCTCTCCTAGCTACTATCCAATGAGTGGGACAGGTGAGCAACAGACCGCCCCTCTCTCCCTCCCTCCCTCTCGCTGTGTTTTTTTCCACACCATATGTTTCACACCTTCCCCCGTCTTCTCAGCCCCCTTGCTCTCGTTCGCTAGCTCGTCTCTCCTGCCTTCTTTCTCCCGTCTCTTTCTCTCTCTCTCTCTCTCTCTCTCTCTCTCTCTCTCTCTCTCTCTCTCTCTCTCTCTTCCATATTTGTTTATCTGCTCCTTCACAGCACACCTGTTTGCCCTCCTCCTTGGTCTGCGTCTCGCACTCCACGCCCACGCTCGCTGATGAATATCAAACAGCGGCTGAGGCTCTCCACTGTCCGTCTGTCCGGCTTCAAACACCCCGCTTTCCTCCACTTCCTCGGGCCGCCCGTCATGCTCCTCTTGTCCACCACTCAAACAAAATGCATCTCTCTATCCAATTACACTCCCATGAATATAAGCAGCCCATTAAAGTGGTAGTGCATAACATCTCGTGTCACTGTGTGACATTTTGAGCAGGGTGTTTCCATGTAGTTTTAAATATGCCTTTTAGTGCCTGAACAGGATTAGCCTTTGGCCTTCAGTCGCCCTGAAATCTTTCGATTCAGAGGAACTACTTTCAGAAAAATGTGCACCACCGGATATATATCGGAAGTGCGCAATTTGACAAGTACACATGCGAAACCCACGTGCACACGCCCCATAAGTATATGAGCCCTCCTTACTCCGCTCTGCCCCCTCTAGTCAGTGACGTGTGATAGTCTAGCGGTCTGTGGGGGTGAAAGGTCCTGGGTTTGATCCCCGGCATGGGCCCTACCTGTAATTGTACCCCCCTGTAAGTGGCTTGGGATAAAAGCTTCTGCTAAATGACCAAATTGTAAATAAACGGTAACATTCTAAGCGTGCTGCGTTCGAGTGCATCCCCGCCCTCGTATGAGAGCTTCAGAGGCTACAAACGTCACGCAGCTGATATCACCATGCCGCTCTTATCGGTCCGCGATGAATAGGAGGGACAGTGCATCTTGTTTTGTCCGTCCAGCTTTACAAGCTTTGATCGATCTGCAGCAACCCTGAAATCAATACAGGATCACACATCTCCACTCGACCGGAAAAACAGACGCACATTTGTTTAGCGTGGTACTCCACTGCGCCCTTCCACAGCTGTGTGTCATCTTCATTTCCGTCTGTGAGGGTGTGTTATTTTTTTTTTAATGTGAATATAATCTTTATATGGTGGATGTTGGCATGTGAAAATTAACTGTGTATTTGTGAGACTGTGTGTGTGTGTGTGTGTGTGTGTGTGTGTGTGTGTGTGTGTGTTAACATCTGTGTTGTTTAGACCTTCCATCCCCCAGAAGGCAGGTGTGATACACAGACAGTCGGAGGCAGGCGACCAGCCACATTACTATACCACGGGGCCATCTCTCCTGCAGAGGTGTAAAAACTCCCCATGCTGACCTCCAGGGCACCTTTGTCCTCCTCCACTGAACCAAACAGCTCACATACTGAGGAGGAATGGAGAAAAATGACAGAGAAAGATGAGAATAGGGAAGAAAAAGAAAACGATGGCCAGGGGAGCGGGCGCAAGCGAGCGTGATCGAAAAAAAGAGTGGAAGAAAAGCTTGTAATTATGCCCGGTCATTCAAGTCTGTTAGCTGATGTTGTGGGCTATTTGAGCCCTGGGTTCTTTTGTGGCTGGGCAGAGAGGGGTTAGGGAGGTTAGCCTAGCTTGAGAATAGAGTAATTTTCTCTCACCACTAAATGAGGGATTTGTTTCGCAGCATGGGGCATGGGCTATGGCTAATGTGAGAGGCCATAGTCTGTGAAACTGCTGTGTGGCCCTCCTCAGCACAGCGGAAACTCATTCTGAACGACAATTTGTATTTCTCCGGAATATAGCTGTTGTAAATAGATTAATAGATTAATGTGTGGCTGAGTGTCTGTGTGTCTGTCCCTTCATGTTGGATGTTAGACTGTTATGATCCACAGAATATTGTGCGCCTGTCAGCATCCACTGGGTCCTGCATTATAGCGATGCTGTTGGGCAATTTCCAAAATCACCTTCACCAGGCAATCTTCTGAACAAGGGTGGTGTTTAAACTAATTGTGTACACACACAAACACACGCAAACACACACTCCACACTCCAGGTGCAGCTGCTAACTGCTGCTCCGCGTTGTTTTTTTGCTTGTTGTTTGTTAGTAATTCTTGTGAATTAGTTTTTTATTATTTACAGTGATGATTTACATTATTTTAGAACATAAACATAATCATCTAACAATCTGGGTTATAAAGGACAATTATGATTGTCACGCATGTATCTATATGATCGTAGACCCCAACTCTAATGCATAGGAATATCGCACAGTTCATATCTGATCCATTGTCGAGCGTGGCCGAAATGTGGCTGTGATGACTGGCTTCAAAACACACTGCTCTCCATTCTCACCCTCCATAAATGTGCTACCCTGCCATGCCTTTGTGTTTGTGTGTGTGTGTGTGTGCGTGCGCGCGTGCGTACGTTTGTACGTTCGTATCGTGCTAGTTTGGCCGTTCCATCCGTCTGGGTGTCATTGTCTCTGCTCCGGCTCCCACTGGCGCTCTAACATGTCATCCATGCTCCATGACAGCGTGCAGGCGTTGGCCGGGGATGGTTTGGGACATGGAGTACCCCTGGGCCAAGCTGGACTGTAAGACTCTCTGCCTGCTTCCTCTACACTAGGCATGACGCCCCGCCACAGTCCATCCATTTCCCATTCACTAGCACTGTAAACCATTAAAAATCAAATAAAAAAGATTTGTAGTTCAACTGAACTTTGCAAAAGTGATTTTGAACTTTATTCAAATCGTTGGCTGTGTAGCTTCTTTAAGTTCATATGCCAACGCGAATAATGAAATATTACATTTGGACGCTGTATTAAACTAGCCAAAATTATTTTTCTGTTTAAACTTTTGTTCGTTTGCATTGCTCTTCAAAATTACAGTCAAGGATTTAAGTAGTTTAACATCACTTTGCGGTTCCTTGTTGACTTAAAACCAGCGAATTCAAGTGGAACGACATATATATATATTTTTTATTTTTTTACAGTATTTCCATCATGACAGTTCACTTTAAATCAGGGTGCGCTTGATTTAGCTCCACAGGTATTTAATCTTCAGCACAGGTTCTGCATGCGAGGCGTTCTAAGCGAATCTCGCCTGTAGGGTCCCACTGCTGTGTGCTGTTTCACCCAGGTCCACTCGGCCATTACGCTCATGCCTTCCCCTTGACTGGCTGTCCAGAGCATCCTCCTCCTCCATGACCCCGAATGCAGTCCACCACCACACCCCCCCCCCCCCCCACCCACCCACCACCACCCCACCCCACCCCCCTCCAGCCTCGAACAGAGCCAAAGCACTCTGATATGGCTTCTTGCATGAGCTAGTCCATCTGTCATACAGACCCTTTCTTCATACTCGGTGCTCTGCCGTTACATTGTGAGGCAATACTCTGCTGTGCTAAGCTCCCATTGTTCCTCGATGTTTGTGTTGTTCTATTTACACACTAAATATGTTTGTTTCTAGGTATCTTTATCTGTGTAATCTGTGTTTAGCGGTGACCACAGACTCCTCCATTAATATACAGTATCTTCCCAGAATGGGCAATGTTGATCTAAAATCCAGAGCTCCTCAGAGGTTTATAGGCTATGCCAAAACCACATGACAAAAGCACCAGAACCCTCTGTCTTATCCAATATCACCCTTATAACTTTAACAGTGTTGTTCTAAAGCCTGTCCTACTGTATCGTTGGTGAATGAGTTCTTTCTAACATGTCTCATGTCCCTGTTGTTACCCCATGAAACTGTCCGCCACTTTAAATTCATATCGCAATGAACTTGGCAGCTGGGCGGCTTCATCAGGTACCAGCAAGACGGTAGGATCTTCTACAGTAGATCCTACCGTCATAACTCATCACTCATACCTGTGTTTAACACTGTGTGGCGTTTCCGTCCCTGCAGCGACAGCTTACCACAACACCAAACGCGCTGGCTGAACGCCTCCATCTCTGCCCCGCCACTCACCTTCTCAGCGTCGCTGTGTCGTGTTGAGCTGCTGTGTGTGTGTGTGTGTGTGTGTCTCCCTCCTCTCTTACATGATGCTGTATTCTGTTTTTCTTTTTTTTTTAGATTAAAAAAATATCTTAAACGTCCGATAAACGGTATTTGAAGAAGGTAAGACCCGAATCGGACCGAAAGCTTCTTGGGTTTTTTTATTTAATAAATTTTTTCCACTCCAGAGGCTGTCTCTACTCTCAACCCGCTCAATCATTCCAGCTAACAACCCCCTCCCTTTTTCTCCATTCAATTCTAACCAAGCTTTATTTACCGGGTGCCTCTGACAAAGGGAATGGGACCGATGATGCTCTGTGTGGACAATTAGCACCTGACTATGTAGCCGCATGACAAACACGACCTCCACCTCCAAGCCCCCTCCGCATCTGCATGCAGCGTGCCTTTATCTTCTACTCCCGGCGAACAATTCCCCCCCCCGTTTCCTCCTGTTGGAGTGTGCCTGTTTGCCTGGGGCAAGACTCTGAGACTAACACCTGCCGCACTGGAAGACGTCTTTGTCGTCCAAAGCCTAGTATGAGCTGCTATGGGGGGGGGGGCAATGAAGGCTCCCTTTGTTTTCTCTCTCTCTCTGTCTCTCTCTCTCTCTCTCTCTCTGGCCCTCTTGAATCAAGCGTCAGTGCAGTGTGGGTTGAGTACACAGCACTGTAGAGTACAGAGCGCTGCCTTATGATGACGATAATGATGACACATTACCCCCCCCCCTCCCCTCTCTCTCTTTTTGTTTTTTGTATTTATTTTTTCCCCTTTCACTCTAGAACTTACTGTGAATGATAACTCTTACATAAGGCCTTAAAACAGAACTGCTGTTGAGTTGTTCGGTAGTACTTGATCAGGGGCATATGGACAGTAGAGTAGAGTGGAGTAGGCCTAGTGACCCTGCAAACGGCCTGCCCTGCACACCTTATCTCTCTGCTGCAGATGCCGCTCAGGTCAGTAGGCCTAGCCGTGAAGAAGGCCACTTGGCTGTAGGGTTTCTTCTGTAGGAATGGGCAGAATAGCCAGTGGTGCCGGAATGCTGGATTTGGTCTGTTGGGCCATGGTCAGGCCTCCCCATGTCTTGAGCAATGCCCCGCCCCCTGTTTCTATTCATATGCAAATTGTGAGAATGCATGCTAAGCTAACCCTACACACACACACACACACACACACACAGCCATCTTTGCCAGTAGGCAGAGGTCCTGGATGCTGCTGGTGTCCACTGTGTCGCTGAGTGTCTGTTACTCTAGCCATCTGCTGTCCCTTTTAGCCTACGCAACTTGAGATGTTTCTGATAAACAGCAGGCAGAAACGGCCAGGAAAGAAAATAGGAGAGCAGATGCCATTTTGACAAAGCAGGAAAGTTGTTTAAAATCGAGACCTGGATGTGTTGAACTAGGGGGGTGGGGGTGGGTTGGTTTGGGCTCGATTGGAGAAATGTACGAAAATGTAGTTTGTCCTCGACAAGCTTTTGACGCTCACCCCACTTATCACCGTTTGCCATCCCATAATGATGTGAAGGTTTTGCAGAATGTACAATGGGAACAAAGGGAGGTCTCCACACGATCGCCCCAGCAACATGTCATTTTATTTTCGTACAATGCACTTTATTCTTGCGTAGCCATGAACAGCTATTATTTGTAGCATGTAGCTTGAAATAGGTTCCCTTTTATTTATTTTATTTTAGTTTTGTAATTTTCAACAAGCATCTGAAAGACTATGCTTGTATTGGGAAGAGGCGAGCGGTGTCTCGTGAACACAGGCTTAACTTTGCAAAGCATGTGAAAAAGGCATGATGTCCACTTTGTATTAAAATGTTCTGGTCGCACTCGCACTTTGTTTGTCTAACATGTATTAGAAATGCCAGTGAGAATCCAAACATAATTGACACCTTTCTTTTAACTAATGATTTTTTTGTGCAACTGTTGGTGTATATGTGATTCTATAAAGAGCATTGTGGGTAGTCTTAGTTTGGGGGAAGGTCTCATGCATGACAAAGCATGCTGGGTTATGCTGCCACTGTTATACAAAGCCCCAGTGGATCCCTGCTAGGTCTGACTCTCTCTCTCTCTCTATCTCTGCTCCCCCCTCCCTGCTTTCTTCAGGTTCCCTCACCGGCAGCACAAGTGCTGAGCTCGCTGTTGCCGCAGGAACCACAGACTCTGTGGACCAGGTTTCTCCCACCATGCCCCGTGCCACAAAGAGCAGAGTTTCTGGAAAACTCCGCCGATCGTCCAGTGCTATAAGCAAGTCCTCCAACTGAGCTCTTCGAATCTTTCAACCCCAACGCAGCCTTTAATCTCAAACCAACCTCATATGCCCCCTTCGTGACTGCAGAGTTTTGTTGTATATTATTGTCCTTTTTTGTGTCATTTTAAATCATATAAACATGTAACTGGAGCAAATTGCAATTGTGGGATAAGGTGGACATGAGACTAAGCTATTTATGTTCATTCCAATCAAGGTTTCAGCTAAAGAGTTATGGCTACATAGGAATCCATGACTGATATGAGTCTTGAATTGACCTGTGTTATCACTGTCATTATGTTATTGTATGCCCTAGCAAAGAACTAAGGCTCTATGCTAGGCTACAAAGCTTCTATACAATACTAAGGGAATGGTAGACTGTTATTCTGTTATATTTTGTTTCTGTGTCTTATCCTGCTCCTCATACACACAAAAAAACAAAGCACTGAAGAAGATGGCTGTAAATGTCATAATGGAAAAGCTGTGCACGTCAGTACACATTTCTGAACGTCCATTACCCATTTATTGACATGTCTATTTGACCTCTCCTTACGTTTTTGTCTTTTTTTTTTTTTTTTCATCCTGTGGCTTGCCATGTTGGCAGCTGGACAGTGGTGTCTTTTATCACGTCAGTTTGTTTGGACCAGTTTGGAATCTTTTTTTTTTTTTGTGGCCGAGCTCTTTAAAGCCAAGTGCAGAAAAGTCCTTCATCCACTACCACCCCCGCAGACTTCCTGGTTTCGGAGTACTGTGAGCGTGTGCACTAGGAGGCTATTTTGGAATCTGTATGGGACCCAGAGTTGGACAAACAGTGACGTCTTTTTCGACTTGAGCTAAAAACCGAGATTTGCATGGGTATATTTTTATCGCTCAAAGTTTCCTCTTTTTTTTTTCTTTCTTTCCTTTAAACGAATTCCGATGGATTGTGTCAGGCTTTGATTTACGCAGCTCTGCTGGAATGAGAAAACACTGCGTTTGTAATTGTTTCCTGATGTCGTTAACATGGGCTCATGTCCGGTAATCAAATAAGTTTCCACCGTCTCTGTCCTCCTTGTTTTACCCTTCTCCCTGTGAAGCTAAGAAATATTACATTCCAACGTTCCCTTTTATGTCTTTTGCACTTACTGTCATTGATAAAGTAGCGTTGAATGTTTCTCTCTCTAATCTTGGATGCACATTGCTTTAAATTTGATTTGCGACATGTCTTGTATATAGAGAGTACTATTTGATGATTTATTCTGTTGTGTTATGTATCTATGTGATATTTAGAGGAAGATTACCGCCGGAGTCTCAGGTGAATGTTTACTCCAGACATTTGTGTGCGTGCGTGTGTGTGTTTGAAGGATCTTTTCACAGTGCCTGTGTAATGTCTGTCCACCATGATCCTGTCCCACATCCCCCCTCCCGATAATTTGATTTCCTTTTGTTACGTCTCATCTTGGTTGTGTGAGACAAACCATGGGCCGCCAGCTCTGCCTTCCCGGGCCACATCTCTTCCTTTAGTGCGCTACAAAGAAATGTTAGCCCCATTCCCCTTGTGTCCTGTGCCCCCACGGTGCATGTGCATGCAGTGTTCACCATAGGTGGTGCCGTTCTCTGGGAGAGGAGTGGAGTAGCATCCAGCCCTCGTTCCCATGACGCAGTCCCTAAGTCGCCTCCTGGGGGCCGGGGAGGAGCCGGGGCTGGGCTTAGGTGGCATGCCGGAGCTGAGCTGCAGCTCCCCTCCTAGCAACAGCCAAGCCTGCACTCTACCTATGCCCCCTCTCCATGCTTTGCCCATTCGGGTTGTCATGGTAGCCAGGTGTTACACACAAACAGGCACACACATCCGTACACACACACACACACCCTCGGAGGGCTACGCCCATGCTGCAACACTATCCCCATCTGTTGCACTACTATGCCTTATTTTTCCCCCATTGTCTCGTTCTCGCCTATTGTTCCCTAGCTCTCATCTCACTGGTTTATGCAGCCGTTCCTAAGCATAAGCCCTTGGATCTCTACAGTGGGCGTTTGTTCGGAGTGATGTCCATTTACTGTGTGTGCTTTTCTTTCAAAGAATGTATAGATATACAGACCTGGAGTAGTGCTTTTTACTTTCCCCAAAAGCCACTTGAAAGAGCCAACCAGGTCGATTTTAAAATAGGGGTGAAGATTGTAGTTTGTAGGAGATGTATGTAGATGAGGGTCTATATGTAACTGTGCCAGTTTAAGATCTGGCCACAGTAGTCAGAAGCGGGATAAGAAAAGTGTCTTTACTGGATTCTACTCATGTGAAGCAACAGAGATCGTGTTAGTTTAGTTGTGTTTTTTCTTCTTGGTTTAGAAATCCTTGTACATTGTGTCAAATAGGGGACTCCAGCGCCCTCCGACTATAAATATAATAATTGCTGTAATATAATCTTTGTATAAGAGGAAAAGTAAAAGAGTTTGAAGATTTTATCCTCATGACTTGTCAACATATCAAAGTGTTTTTAACAAGCGAAGTCCTGCTATCTTTATTAGAAATGTGAAAATGGAAAACATTTCATTAAATCAATTTTAAATTCTATGTCGGGTTTGGAGATTTTTTACTGCAAGAATAACGGACAACTTTGCTATAGGGGACTTGGCGTGTGTGTGTGTGTGTGTGTGACATGATGGTGTGGAAAAAATTACAGTACATACATTTGACGAAACATTGTGACACAATTTTTTCATTAAATCGCTTTTTAATTATACATAGGCTACATTTACGTTTGTATTTTTTTACCATAACACAACTTGGCTTTGTAATGGAAGACGTTTAGAGTGGGTGGGATTTTCATGTAGAAGGAAGCGTGGAGGGTGTGTGTGTGAGTGAGATGTGATGATGCTGATGTCGTGTGCTCTGTGACCCTGGCCCAGCAGTGCGGGGGTAACCTGACCCTCCTTCCATCTGTCTCCCCTGCTGCTCAAGGCCAACATAATGGAGTCCTAGCAGGAGGTACAGGTGCAGCGTGTGTGTGTGTGTGTACCTATGGCCGTCTTGCCCCCGCCGGGCCACCTAAGATTTAAGAAGGGCACTTGAGTTTAATTGGAGCGCTAGAACTCCTAATGTTGGTCTGCTGAGTGTCCTAGTATTAGCTCATTTGCTTCGAGTGGTGACAAAAGGATATTTTTGTCTCTAACGCATGCCATCTTTCTAAACCAAAATAGTCTAATGACGATATAAGATATTATTTATGGGTAGGCTATAGTAGCATCCTGTCTGAGTGTTGTGTTCAGTAGGTCATATCTCACTCAGCAGGGACTACATCACTGCCACTTTAATTCTCGTTCAGGACAGGTCAAATAATTTTTTTAAATAAATAATAATCTGCATCTTGTACATTTTCACTGGAATGACATTGTACTAATACTAAATTAATAACATGTGAATTATGTCATTATCAAATAACTTAAATAGACCTACATATAGTAGAATTTATATCCTGAGAAGCCTCGCCCTTTGTAAACTTTGTTTACTGTCAGTTTCTCTCGGTTTTGGTAAAGTTAAATATATTGCTATAGAAGGCCTACGTTTAATGTGACTGCATTTTTTTTGTTTAAGGACTATAGAAAATGTAATTTTTCAACCCAGTGAATTTTATGTATAACTTTTTTTTTGTTCTAGAGGTAAGTTCTCGTCGCCTCTTAGTCCTCCTGTC
>JAOEHI010000015.1:5224557-5309130 GCA_025447815.1 Percopsis transmontana
TTCAACCCAGTGAATTTTATGTATAACTTTTTTTTTGTTCTAGAGGTAAGTTCTCGTCGCCTCTTAGTCCTCCTGTCATACCCTGACATGGTATTAGATTTAATTTATGTGACCGTGTATGGCAGCTGAACTGCGTCTATTGAGCTACCACGATTTATTGTGTGACCCAAATCCGCCTGATCAATCTAGAACCTTAAATCAAGATTAAACTTATTTTGATTGATGTTTATAACCATACAACATTTAGAATAGCCTATAGACTACCTAAAGCAATATTAGAGGTCTAATGAATCTACAGAATCTAGAGATAATCTTAGAATGTGTTTAAGATTACAAACAAGAAGTTGTTAATATTATTATTATTGTTATCATCAATATGATTATAATGGTGTTGCCGTTTTCCATACCTGAATTTGGGGTATTTTAATTCTTGCCGTTATCGTAAAATAGGCCTACTTATTTTAAAATGTAGAAATTGATGAACAAATGCAGTTTAAAGACTAACTTTACTATTTGTAAAAATGTACCTGTAGACGTATTTTTCCACTTGAAAAACCTGAGGTTAGGCTATCCACTTTGAAAAAGTTAAACATTACGACAGTGTCCTTTTGAAAATATTTTATTTCGATAGACAACAACGATATACACATACAATCAAAGCGCTATAAAAGCCAACATTTATGAAAATAACTCGTCCTTAAAAAAGATTGCATCTAAGTTAAGAGCTTTACGTTTTACAAGAGCTGTGGAGATTGAAGATTATAACCGACCCACGACAATTATCACAACTCATAAATTTGACAAAACATTTGGCTACGACATGTAAACTGCCAGAACGATTCACAGAATAGTCACACAACACAATAAGTTACATAAAATAATTAGAATAAATAAATAAATAAAATTATGATGAAAATATTGCAACAATCTTCAATAATAAAATATGTGCCAGCATTCAAAATTAAAACAATCTATGTTGACTTGACTTAAGGCAGTTTATAGGCTACAGCGGAATTTGGGTGTGTATGTAGGCTATCCAGGCTTATTTCTAAAGGCATTTGTGGTTCTACTAAAAGGGAATGCTTCAGTTTTTATCAAGACAAAGTTGATAGGTTCTGTCATTCACAAACTAGCGTAAAGCTAAGGTGATACAGAAATCACAGTCGGTGAATTCAAAAGGCTTTGATGGAAAAAAGAAGGTTGGTGGGATTTTAAAAACATTTTCTTAGGTCTAAAAGCTATAATTGAGCACGTGTGCTGTCCTAGAAAAATACCATTTAACAGTCAAACTAACGCTTTGTATTCCTTTGATAAACTAATTTGAGAAAAATCTCAAAATAGGCCTATGTAATCAAGATAGAGAGAAGCATTCAACAATCACTGATTGGCATGAAAAAGACACCTCATTAAACACCATTTAAACATCAAGTCGTCCTGCCTTTCATTGGCCTACAGTATATGGCATTGAGCATCACAAAATCCTCTTTTCAATGCCATGTTTTTTTTTCTCCCGTCAAAGGCACAAGTTTGTCTTCTCTTTAGCAGGCGGGGCGCACGGGCATTTGGAGCAGAATCACCTGCCTGTTCTCCGAGGGGTGGCACTTGTTTATGTGCCTCGTAAGTCCCGGTGAACTGTAGAAAGTGGCGGGGCAATACTTGCACGGATAAACCTGGGAGGAGTGCATGAGACGCAAGTGTCTCTCCTGGCTGGCCCTGTTGGTGAAATTCTCGCCGCACACGGGGCACAGCAGGCAGTCCACGGGGCTCAAGTTAAGGGGACTTTGGTTTGAGGCTTCTTCCGAGGATGATGAAGATGATGAAGACACTTGAGCCTGCTCCTCCGCTCCGTCGCTGTTTGGAAATACATGCTCCTGGAACATTTTCTTTTGCAAGGCCTGGTGTCCCATTATGTGTTTTCTTAGGTATGCTTGACGCTTAAACCTCTTTCCACAGACGTGACAGTCATATAAACCATCTTCCGAGCCGGACTCGGACAGGCCCGGGCTCGGCGTGTCTCTGTCACTCAGCAGCTCGGCTCGCATGTCTTTGGCTTCCTCGGAACTGGTTTTGACACCGCTGGGAATTTTGGCGATTTCAGATTTGACGTTCTGCGTCGGTGGCATCCCTGGCACGTTGGTGGCTCTGGGTTTGTGCCAGCGTCGGTGAGAGGCGAGGTTGGCCGGGCAGCTGAACATCTTGTCACACTCGGGACATCTGTACTCGACCCGGACAATGCGGGAGCACTTGTGCTGGGCGAGGGAGAACGGGTCCGCGTACGCTTCTTTGCACAGCTGGCAGACAAACTCTCCCAGAGGCTTGTTTCCTCCGGATGATTGTGCTCTCGGTTTGAAGTCGATCGGTCCTTCTTTGATTTTGAGACCTAGCACAGGAGAAGTTGTCACCTCGTCTTCAAAATTTAGTTTTCTGATGGCTTTGGGTTTCTTGGAGGCGGGTTTGGCCTTGCGCTCGGTGTTGTCGGCTGCGGGCCTCTTGGTGGCTGCCCGGGCGACCGTGGGCTGGATGCTGCTGGTGGTGCCGCTGCGATTGCTGTTGCTGGTGCCGATTTTCAGATCTACGGGAGCAAACAGTATGTGGTCTAGGCTGGAGAGAGAGGCGGGGGTAGGGAATGACTCGGCAGAAATGGGCGAGCCCAGATTGAAACTTCGCTCAAAATATCCCCTCTCGTGCTCCCTGCTGATAGGTCGGGTGGGGCTGTACAGGGCTTGGTACACAGTCTCGGGATTGCCAAACTGCGCCGGTTTTTCCAGCCTGGGAACCGGCGCGTCAGCTGCGAGATCCGGTGACGCCGCGGCGCGGTCCGGGCTGGACATCACCGACACGGGTGGGGAGGGGTCCGTGTGGTTCTGCAAGGCATATTGCGTGTGCTGCTCCTGGGGGTCATCTTCGTCCGACCGAGTCCTGTAGGAAACATGTGCAGATTTCTTGCTTCTTTTCACTAGGAATCCTTTGGGCATGTTTGCGAGTAATGACAGAAAGGCACTTTGGAGAGGCGGACGAAGACTCGAGTATCCAGGTTTGTTAAAATATGGCCACACTAGGAACGTACAGGACTTTATCTCTCCACTATCGATCCTTTCTGTTGCTGAAATGTTTTCGTCTCCAAGGCATAGCTCCACTCTTTTTATGCCGGAATGATGCTATTGTTCTCGCCCCCTGTTGCAGCATCCCCGACCAATCAGATGAAAGCAAGATCCCAGAGGATTTGGATGTGGGAGGGCTCAAAGCCTGGGTTTGGTGGATTTCGTTGGAGGATGTGCAGATAGCTTAGCAGATGTATTGCGGTTTATTACATTAATGTGTGCGCGCAGCCCCTCCCCGACAGAGGCACACGCCGGGCCCTCCTCTTTTTACGGTCTGATGGCTCCCTATACAAATGCACACGTGCCACGGCTTTGTGGCTCTCCTCTAGGGGGGCAGAGAACTGCCAAAAGGAAATGTCCGTCACTGCCACAATCATCAGGGTTTAGAATTAAGACGGAACAGGAGAAGTTTAGTTATACAAATCCAAAGCGGCGTAGCCTATATTTTTGGATTGTTTAGATTTTCGTTGTAATGTTATTTAGCAAATGGACAATGTGGATAAAAATACGGTATTTAATATAGTATATATTGTGATTTAATACATTAAATGCTCCACGTTGATTAATTCGTGCGCGGTTTTATTAATATAGGTAGCATAGGCTATAGGCCTATCCCAAATTTACGCACGACTCTTACGCACACAAGACATGTGAAATTAGTACAATAACCCTCTTTTATCCCGTTAATAATGTTTGTTATATGTAGGCTACTAGGTAACGTTTGGACCAAATGTACTTTATTTTGGGCACGTGTCTGTCTCGGTAGTTTAACTCGACATATAAATCAGACATCTCGCTGCATACATAAGTAATAAGTAGGCCCTCTGGTCTTTGTGCACAATAGCCGTCTGCCCACGCTGGATATCCCTTTTTCGTTTGAAAGGCAAATTGACCTCTTCACTGTGGAACGGGACTCACTGCAAATCTGGCCTACAGCTAGGCGCGTGCTGGGCGTAATCAGTAAGCCAGACAAAGAAGGCCGCACGTCTGCCCGCGCGCGCCTCTGCTTGTGTTGTAAAATGCTGCACAAATATTCTAAGCAAATGTAGGCTGTATGTCTGATGCTGGGCTGGGATAGCCGAATAGAATATGTACTGATCTTATATGTTCATTATGCGTTCCATGTTAATAAATACTGTGTTTCAACATTGAAGAGCCCACAACTTCATAGAGTAGGCCTACATGTAATAGTTGGGTAGTTTAATGAGCTAATATAATAATATATATATCCTTGAAATGGTTTCGTTTCCAAAGTTAATTGAAAATAAGCCCGTTTGGCCTACGTTTATTTCTGGTCTGTTCTAAATAATTTAGCATATTTTAACACTTACATTTTAAACATTGGTCTAATAGGTCCTATGCTATTCCATTTTACTGTTTATATATCCTACATAAAACATTATATATTTGTCTCTTTTTTATCTTGGCGCAATGTGGGCTGGCGTGCGTCACTTTGCAGAGAGTGCATTCTTGTCCCTTTCATTCACAGACCAGTAAAGAATTAATCTCCATCGTCGTGCATTGTTCTCCTCATTTGCATAAAGCTGCACTATGACCAAGTCAAATAATTACACAATCGGAGCTGAGACGCAGGGCTACGCCTTTCAGCGGGCCTCTGTTCGGGTGCCCTCTCACCTGCTTGAACGCACACCGTTATTTTGTTAAATGTGATAGGACGTATGTTTTGTTAAGTGTTAGGTTTTCTAAAAGGTTCTAGGCCTGTGCTTTATGGAGGGAGAGGCAGGTGTTTCATATAATTCTATAATACCACGTTCTTGCTGTCGAAGTGGACCTGAGAGTAGCCAAACAACTATAGGCTATGTAAATATAATGAATCAACATTATATTTATAGGGCATGCCTGCACATAGCCGACCAGGATGGCAAAATTTAAAAACTTTTTAAAGAAATTTGACGGGTCTGCTCGTTCTGAAAACATTCTTCACTGAATTCCCTTTATTATACCCACCACTTTCAGTAAAACGTTTTAATGTAGTTATATTTATCCTTGCTTTGGGGGCCTAAAAGCTTTGATGGCATTTTAACGAGTTCCTCTTTCGCCGTGCATTAATTTCTGTGGGGCCGCGCGGCAGCCTTGGCTCGGGACGCATGCGCGTGTTTGCTCAGCGGCGTGTGGCTGCCCCGCGCAAGGGGAGGTACTGAAGGATAGGCGCCTCATTATCATACAGCTGCAGCTCCTCCCGCATCCACCCCCACAATGTCTGCTAAACTTCATTTTCCTTAACGTCAAGTTATAGTGTTTTAAACAGCCTACCCATACTATTTGTACACAGTATACTATTATGTTGATTAAGTTCCTAAAACCTTTAAAAACAAGTAATTTGACAATGTTATAGATTTGGTGAACGTTGTTTACACCCGTGCCCTAATAAAGTTGTCACCTTTTTGAGCGCCACTATGCGATATAGGCTAATATAGGATTGTAGGCCTATGTGGATGTCTTAAGGTTGGACCACGAAAGTAACGACTTTATCAGTACGCTGGCTCGGAGCCCAATTCCTACTTCATTGCACCACCTACAGGTTGAAAGATTAAGGCTGAGCATAGCCTATAGAAATAATGTTTCCTTTTTAATAGAAGATTTACACAGCGTTCCTTCTCTATTTGAGCAAACCATAGTTGTTTAACAATTTCATAATCTTTGATTACATATCCCTAACAACAGATGCTCAGAAACCTCTTGTATATGCCAAGTTTGGTTATGCCCTTTGCCAACCAGAGCCCATTTTAAATATCCAAATAGGACATGACTGTAATTGATGCTCAGGACATGGCATGCATTGTCAATCAATTATTGTAATGGATTAGCCTGGGTTCCATTCTGGCTGGTGGTAATCTGATAGAGGGCTTATTCAGCACCATGGAGAGGGCCAATGAGGAACCCAGATTTAATCAAGCTAGCTGTGGACCCACAGCCTTTGTGCTTGCACTGAATACAAGCAGGCACGGACAATGGATCAATTACATATAAGAACAAAAGTGCCAGAGCGTTCTAAAGTGATAGTTTTCAAATAGTCTAAATGAGTTTGTTATAACCCGATGTAAATTATTGTATGGCCTTTATATCTTTACAGATTCATTAAAAGTGGGGTTATTATTTTATTATATTTTATTAATGTATGTTGATGTGTTATATGTACCGTAGCTATTTGCCTATTTATGTTCCTTCAAGCAAAGTCATCAGTACACAGCTGTTGCTATTTAACTCCTGATACACACACACACACACACACACACACACACAAGCAATCTCTATCCTATCTGAGAACGGTACTAAAAGACGTTAATTGACGTTAACTACTTTTGTTACTTTATCACCATAACAGAACAGTAAGTCAATAAACAACCATCAATATATAAATGTATGCGTTTTTTTATGAATCAATCAAAACACATTTTAAATAGAAATAGAATATAAATAACCCTAATGTTAAAAAAGATTCCACACAAACACCCCCAAAAGTATCTGGTGACCCCTTGAGTACCACAGTATGAGAATGACTAATCCATAGAAAGACTAATTGTGCTTTGTTTAAAAGTAAAATGCTTTGCTTCATATGAGACATTTGTCTGCACATTGGTTGTTTATGTCCATGGGGCACGTTTAGCCATAATTTCCTCATCAAAAACATCAGAGTGTCTCTCTATAATCTCTGCAGTCCATTGCTTATCGGAGGTGGGTCCCCTGTCACGAAGCATGCCCTGGAATGTTAAACACTAATTCACCTCTGAGCCACGGAGGTGGATAAAGTGATTGTTCTATCTGGGAGCTGATTAAAATGGCTCTGGCCCGGCTCTCCCCTCTGTGTTCACCTCTGACGTCCGTCAAATTCATTTCTGTATTCATGAGCGGATGACAAAGCGCAGGCGGAGCGGCTGCCGTATTACCGATAATAAGGCCAGTGGGCGCCAGATTCCCTGCCGCAGGTTTCCCCTGGCCTGGTTCATTCAATTACTTCACAAGAGTTCTCAGAGGCACAGCTGCACTATGGGGGTGAAGAGCAGTAAATT
Source organism: Percopsis transmontana (assembly GCA_025447815.1). Lineage (NCBI taxonomy): Eukaryota > Metazoa > Chordata > Actinopteri > Percopsiformes > Percopsidae > Percopsis > Percopsis transmontana. The sequence goes on from JAOEHI010000015.1 coordinate 5,231,690, forward strand.
GAGGTACATTCATGTAGACACACAAGCACATGCGCGCGCACGCGATTCAAAGAGGATGAGAAGACAAACATAAAACCCCACAAGCAAGCGGAATAACGCGCTTAATGTCCGACATTGTCTGACATTGACATTTACCAGTCAGCTTAACAAAAGAGATACACCCAGATCCATCTTCTGTTCCTCCTTGGTTCACTGGAGATTATAATGGTATTGATAATGACTTCATGACTCCATGTAAGAAAAATGAAAGCCATTGCTCATAGACTCTCTATGTAAGGTCACCATTAACTTGATGAAAGTGTAGACTGCAGATGCATCATGTAGGAGCATGAAAGATGGACTCCAACCAACCTAATGGGCTACATCCGTTATTTATTGGCATACGCTACACAATGGCAATGTCTCATACGTCCTTAAGACCATTGGTTAATCCTTAGGTATTAATCTAAAGATACATTCACTCCATGATACAATCACTTAATGTTCTATATAAGCTAGATATGTTTCTGATCAGTCTTAACAACCATATACAACGGCTCCGAATTATTTGTTCTTGACATCTGAACAGGAACCCAGCTATAGCCTCTGGTTGCTGTCCGTGGTGCTGAACCTCTGCCCTTGACTTTGCAATGCAATGTGCAGCTGTCTTTTTGAGCCCCGGGCCACATTAAACAGACAGCCAGTGTGTGCTAAAGAGTTCATGTCCAATCAGTGTCATAGTGCCTGGGGTGATATGAAGACTCACAACTCATCTCTAACTAGCTGACGTGAGTGTCCGGAGCATCCGGGAGACAGACAGCTTTGAGTTGAACGCTTTATTCTATTGAATAACGTCAATCATATATTTATACAGTAATATCAGTGGGACCAATGCTCAACACAGGCATCCATTATGTTCTGAGACACTCAGACATTCTGTTTCATTTAAAAAAAAGGCTGGCGGACGACGTTATGTGCTTATAGCAAACATAATCTGTTATGTTGATGTGTTTATATCAGTCATATAAGGGGGTGTGATACATGCATCTGTTATCACAATCATCTCTACTGACACAAACAAAAGCAAAATGACCTTTGTTTGACCTATGATTTAGGAATGCCACATTTTCTGAACAAAGAATTCCCAAAATGGGCCCACCCTTCATTAGATGCCATAATTTGCATTCTCGTATAATTGTGCTGCTTCCTTGATTATTAAATGATCACCCTAATTAGGCAGCATAATAGGGTTAATCAGACTCTGCTCATCACACTTATTATTCCTTCAGAAAAAAAACAGGGGAAAAGATACTTGATTAATTATATCAGTCTTTTCATCAGCCCAGCAACCATTCCCCCCTCTGAAATTAATATCAGGTTGTAAATGGAAGGAAGGAGCTGGCCGGACACAGACAGATGAAAGATTTCACTCAAATTAATTAAGGACTAATTATGCGGCGGGAGTTGGGAGCAGTTTGCATAATGAGGACCATCAAATGAGATCAGTCATGGAGAGGGGCCGTCGAGTTTCTGTACAACCTTCGGGTGACACACACGCATGCACACGTACACACACTCGCTATGGCGCTACAGTGTGACCTGACCTCAAGAAGTGGATAGCACAGAAGTGAGAAAAGGGTCAAAAATGTTGGGCTTCAGTCGTGTTTCTCATTTGGCTTGTTATGAAGCTATATATGAACAGGAAGCATCCACTTTTCACATTTTGACATTGGGTTATACCGGTAATATCTTATAGTTAAAGATATTAGATTTATGTCTGTTCCAGTCAGGGATTAGATGACCATTGCGAGGTGGTAGGAGCATCGTGCCCCTTTAAGCCCGTGCTAATCAGGAACAACCTGCATCTATACTTGAGGGAGATTTAAAGACTGTAATCACCACGCACTCCAACTCTTTTGAATTTTAGAGTTACAGTTGAGCCATTCAGAGCATGGGATTTAACAGACATAAACTCACTATCTCTTAATTGTTGGTTTAATCACAGCCATTAGGGTAGTCTATGGATGTTACTTGAGTTGATTTGCGCTATAGTTGCAACAATCATACATAGGCTAATCAGGGCAGGCGGCCCAGCACTGTCCTTCAAGGCCTCCGAGTGGAATTACAAAGACTATGATTAGTTAATCAAATGAAGAACCCAGTGTCTTGTTGGCCGTCCATTCTTTATTTGTGTACACCTTATCTAAATGGAAATTTTAAAGCTGAAGCACTTCCGAAAGACAAATCTGCATGTGAATGACAGTCCTTAAAACCCTTGGTGGTGAATGCATAACACCATTTTTCACTACCAATCACATTGTTATGGCATCATGGAGGCTTATTTCACGTCTGAACAATGCTATTTGCTGTCAATTCACATGAGAATGATGCAATCACTCAGGCCGTGGTGAAGTCATTGAGGACTACAGCCAGCTATAGTCTTTAAATGAAACGTGTGTTTCAGAGAACATTTACAGGATGCGGTTTTTCTCTGGTTGGGAAATAGCAGATAGTGACTAACAGATTGCGTATTACCAATTAGACCACTGCTTTACCTTTTAAAATATATATTTTGATTTGACTAAAGGTTTCTATAGGTTTCTGTGTCCTTATTTTGTGTTAGATTAAAGATTATATATCATATTAATAAATACAATATTAATTAAGTATAGAAGAAGACCTCTTTACCACATATCTAACCGTCATATCCTACATCCTGTCTTTTTCAGTTGTTCTTAAATAGAAAGTCTTTCCATTGCGTGCTGATAACTTCCTGCTAGAAGATCAGACTTGACCCCCTCATTCTTGCCTGGACTCCCCTCCATTATTCGTTGGTGACAGCAGCCCTTTGAAAGGCGGGGGTCTTATATAAAGGTACGGGGTCGTGGATTCCCCCAATCCATCTCTGTCTGCGAAGCGATTGATTGTGATTTAGTGTGTGGGGTGGGAGATGGTGGGGTGGTGACTGATAGCAGGGACCTCTTTGACTCCCAGCACATGGCAAGCAGAGGCAGGCCTATGATGAGGTGTCAGGGGCAGCTGGTGGGGGTAACTAGGGCGGATCTGGGGGTTGGATGGGGGCAGAGGGGGTGATTGCATGGATCACAAAATAGAAGGTGTCAGAGATGCGGGACAAAGCACCCCAACCAACAGGCTGAGTCTATCACGTAGCCCATCCATCACCCCACTGGCTTTGTGGTTAGCCCAACGGTTGCAAGCTAATCGCTTCATCATCAGGGGAATAATGGGGATGACAGCAAATACGGACTAGTTTTGTGGCCCCACTATGAATTACAGGCAGTTAGACAACGTGCACCCACAGGGTGCCAGCTGGGTGAAAGACGTGAGCATTTCCTGCTCTGGCCTTCAGACAGAAAAGCAAATGATGTTAGCAGCTGTACCAGAGGCGTGTTTGAACACCGGTTAATGGTTAAACATCAGTTTCTGATAGAGGTGCTTGAAGGCTCTGAAATGAGCAGCTGCCTGCCCTGAATTCAGAATAAAGAAAGAGGTGTTTTTTGTTTATGTGGGTTGAGAAAGTTAAACAAGATCTGTTGCAGTGATAGGAGATTCTCCAGTGTTAATCACAATACACCCGATATATCAGATGTTCCATTGCTCACCCCAGAAAGACGTGCAGCGTATTATCTGCTTGGATATCAAAAAGAAACATTTGATCATTTGAGAATAGAATACCTTTCAAATCTCATTATTTAGGAGTAAATCTCAGAGATAGGTTCCTTCTGATTGTGATTAAGCTGAGCTCAGTTTCCTTCTTTGGGTCTGGTATTAGATACAAGTTGTCCTTGAAGATCTAGTCGAGGATGCCACATTAGGACCAGATCAAGACATGGAGTCGGTAGAAGTGTTTATACCAGAGTGGGTAAAATTATAATGTGTAGGTGCCTCAAATTGTTGCAGGTCGAGACGAATGGCACTCACCCATCATTCACTGAGATTCACTATTAACCATGCTGTAATTAGATCTCAAATTCCAATGCAACAGCAAATGCACACTACATATTCTAGCAAACATGTGTAGTAACTGTGGTCTGAAGCCATCAGAAAAAAGGTCCAGCACCTACTCAGACAGAATGCTGGACGCGACAGGTGAGAGTATTTCTGGTAACCTGATCTGCTGTTGACAGAACAGGGACAGGTGCGCTATCCAAACTAATCCGGTCATGCATGCTAGACACAGGTCATCCATTAGGGCAGATTGATTCGAAGCTCAAAAAACACTCCCCGTTTGTAGCCCATCCTTACCATTCTGGTTGCCGTGATACCAAATTGCAGTAATTCAACAGGGCTTGTGTTAAAGGGAAAGGAATGTCCAGTGTTTGCTTGCCAAACACTGGAAACATTTTGTCACACAAAATTAGAAACATTCCTGGAAAATACATCTGAAGTGACTATAAATAATCTAGTTGGGTTTTATTCCAAAAAAAAGTTCTGCCTGTAAATATTTGCCAGCCATGGAATAGCAATGAGGGTGAGGTTTGGTGATGTAGCGGAGAACCTAATTTCATACCTTAAACTGTTTACATATAAACCACTGGAATGAATAGCCAACTGGCTACACCTTGACACAATGCCATTATCAAACCCATTCCGCTATTTATTTCATTGCCGCCTTCCATACACTCTCAAATGCCAAACAGAGGTTTACAGGCTGAGTCCAGACATCTGCTGCTCTCTGATTGGTTGAGGGCCCAGTGCTAGGCTCACCTGTTATCCACAGCCCAGTGCATAGTAAACACCCTCAGTCAGACCTGTGGGAGATAGAGCCCATCTGGTCTCCAGTATTAACAACCGCCTCTTTAACAATGGCTTTCGGGAAAAGGAGAAGGGCAGACCGGGCCATATCAACCAATAAAAACAGGCTGTGCATGACATTTAGCGCCTGATGCGGAGCTTAGGAGTGTACAGGTTGTCTACTGTCCGCTGCAGCCCCCGTAATAAAACAAAAGGCAATCTCAAAGCGCGAGGGCGTGCTTTGCGTAAAAGAGTCTATTTCTGTTGTCCAACTCATATTTCCTTTTGCAGCGGTGCAGACAGAGTACACAGTTAAACACCGTGAAGGAAACCATTTCTTCTTTCAAATAAACATCAAGTAAACCACTCACCAATAGCCTTAGTTGTGAATATTTTGTGTTCTTCATAAAGGTGTCCCTTTGTGAAAATGTCATGGAACAGCCGGGTCGTTTTTCATAAATAACGTCTGGGAAGGGATATAATTAATATTGTGACCAGAGACAGCAGTTAAAAGGATTTATTAAATCAATACTTTGGTCACTGAGGACCACATTAGCTATTATCTGTGCCAACACAGTGCCATCTAGTGTTCACCTTCTACGAAACAAGGATAGTAAAAACATTAGAAGAAGAATTTGCACATACAATTGTATTTGTATTTTTGAACTACAAACTGTAACCTAAATCTTGTGCGTTCCCCTCTACTCTGTACACACCATGTCTTCACGCATAGCTGTTCCATTGCTGTTGTATTTCGACAGACGTGGCGGACCGTGACCCTCGACCCTGGGCCTTTAGTGTTACCACAAGTAACATAAGTTGCCGTATGCGCTCAGAACTTAACTTATATAGTAAATCTAACCTCACACACATATTACTAGGAATTGGTACACTAATACAGCAATTGGTTTATCAGTCCTAGGTTGCTAAAAACAAATCAGATCAACACACTGCCTCTAAATCCGACAAGCAACACTCTCACCAGTACATGATACCAAGCATCACTAGCAACCAACACATTTAAGTCTAAAGTCAAAGGCCAAAATACAATACTTTTGTATTTTGAGGTTCGACGTGCACATATTGTTTGATATGAGCGTAATATGTGCGTTAATGAAATATTAACGTTATATTATATTTTGCAGTCAAAAAAATTTATGTAGCCTAAGGTGACTGTGTGTGCTTTCACAAATTGAATCACATTACACATTATGAAATCAGACTCACCGCATGACGATTGCTACTTGAAAACAAAATCCATCCTACAGTCCTTGCTAACTAGTTTTATTTCAGTTACAGTATCTGGTCTCCCGATCACGCCACACGAAAAATGACGTTAGGCGACAGGGCCAACTAGAAGCCATAGGCGCGTCAAAGAATACGCTCAACAAGGCAAACTCGAAATCTGATTCATTAAAAAATATGACAAACAACAATATCGACCCAATTTGGTTCAACAGCAGGGGGGATTCACTCGAAATTCTGAAAGTCTCTGGGTAGATTTTTTACCCGGAGACAACACAGGTGGAAAATATGATTGGATAAAAGCTCTAACTTATGAGCTGCACTTGAAGCAGCCCAACTGAGGGAGAGAGTAGCAATGAAATTACGTTAATAGACTGATGGGAACGAATTTATAGCATTAATATATATTAACATATAGCATTAATGAAAATATATATGAAATTATAAAAATATAATTTTCAGACTGTAGGCCAGCAAAGAAGGCCTTGCTGGCTCTGGCGGCCTACCTCTGCGGCAGACCATTGCACTGCAGCATAACTATCAAACCCAATCAAGTCAGGAAACAGGGTGCACAGGTAAATTAGATATTGGAAGGGCTCTGTTTTGTAGATGTGGAACATACAATCGTCTATATGTAGGCTACCATTAAACGGACAAACACCAAAATGAGATCTAGGGAACACAAAGAGACATTGGAAGACTGAGAGGTTTGGGATGGAGTTTGAACAGCAAGCGATGGGCTCTCTACAGCTGCTGGCACTAATGACGATAATTACCACAGTAATAACATTAGCCTATCTGAGGGAATGGAGAGGAAGGACAAGTGGTTGTGTGTGTGTGTGTGGGTGGGTGGATATACGTGCATGTGATTGTTTGTATGAGAGAGTGTGTGTGCGCTTATTGCCATACATAGATGTATATCTGTGTGTGTGCGCGCGCGTGTGTGCGCGCGCTCTTTCTATCTCACTTGCAGTCTCTCCCTCGTTCCCTGAATCTCAATATCTCTTTGTTAGCACACAATAATTCTATTTGGGCCTCATATCCGCCATATCAGATTCTAGTTTGTACAAGGTAATTGTAGCAGAGGAAGGGAAGCCTCCACATAAGCTGACAAATGCCCCCATGACATCATTCTGTCTCCACACCGGAGGGGAGCTTTTTTTCCTTGTCTTCTCCATTTTTCTTTTCCTTCAGTTGACCGTCAAAAGCATAGAATCCGGACCATCATTAACCGACAAGTGAAAGTTAATGACACTGAAGAAGAGGGTAGCGGGGAATAAAGAGATTGGAGCAGGGTAAGGACGGATAAAGGAGATGGAGAAGGCGATTTAACATGAGATGGCGGGCGGTGTTTCGCCGCAGGTCGGTAATCTCCAATCAGCAAAGACTAACAGACAGCGGAGGAGAGGTCCCGCAATGTTAATGTAACCTGCCTTTCAGAAAAAGCCACAGTATGCACCTGGGAGCCTCGGCACGAAGAGAGTATTAAACCGCACTCACCACACTTGAGATATGGAAAGAAACGGGCAGGCCCCCCGGATGGTGCTGCCTTATTCTAACACCTATTCCTGTTCTTTCTGTCGTAATGTTTGTATTGCGGGTGGAGTGGCTATAGGACAGCAGAACTCTGTAGGCCTGCTAATTTCGCTTGTGACCTGCACGCTACAGAGTCACTTCAGGACGCTTTGTGACAGACAGAGGATGCTAAGACACTGGTCGGGCCACAGTCACGTTATTCGGTCTAAACCACAGCACTCATTTAGGTTATAGCCTATGGAAGTAACGCTTATAAGATAGAGGCTACATGTATAGGCCTAATATAAGCAGAAAAACAAAGTCAAATAACAACTGGTGTTTGGCCTATATTGTGTTATCAGAACACAACACAGAGGCCTAGGCTAAAAGGGGGGGGGGGATTTCTCTCATTTTAAATATTGGTAACATTAAAAGCGTAATCTGAAAAGTTGTGCTTCAAGTGTTAGTGAGGATATAGCGCCCCCCCGCCATGGACATTGCAGAGGGTAATGCTCTGCTGTCAACATTTGTCCGTTTATGATAGTCGTACAGAAAGCTATATTAATTGAAAACTTGGGAAATTAATCCCACACAAATATCATACAGTTACAGTTAAATCAAGGATATCTGCCTTTTGGTAAATGCCTATAACTATAAACTTATAGCAGCTAGGTTTGAGCTAGACTATAAAATATTTAGATACACAACGATATTTTAGATATTTTAATCAACATGCCACTAATTGTAAAATGCCCTGTATTTTAATGTCTCAATTGATCTTTCTTGAATTATTTGTGATTATACAGAAATGATCTCAGATACTGTCCAATATTTATCCCTGTTGTAATACGGGTAGTACTGTTGTATTTAGTTCATCTCTAGACTTCTTCCAGGCCATACCCCTCCTTCAAAGACCTTTTACGTCCCTCACCTCACAGACAAAAAATATTATCTGTGAAAAATTAAATACACACATTTAATAACAACCACAAAAATATTATTAAAATAAGTAGGCTATGTACTGTATTTCATGAGTTGGCTCTGGAATATGTACCCTGTCTTAAAACTGTGAGATGTGCAGATGTTTCTCCTAAGGCATTGTGGGAAATGCAGGAGTACACTCCTACATTTGAGAGGTGGAGACCCGGTATCTGCAGCCAGGTGGAGAAACTTCGGCTGGCGGCCTTCCTGAGTTGGCACAGGTTTGCGTAGGCCCACCAATCTGAGCCACATACAGGGCACTGATCCCTACACACAGGCTCCGGGTCAGCGCTGCTCTCGAAGCTACTAAATCCTCAAAGTCATTTTCCTCTGGCAGATGAGGCCCTCTCCACAGCGACCATAGAATTTCTAGGCTCCATCTGGGGCACACTGCTCACAACAGCCGCAACCATCCCACACCAGGCCCGATGGGCAGTCATATAGGTTCACGCATAAACAGACATGACACCACCCATGTGCGATGGTATAAAGCTTTTCCAAAACCCAGCCAAATGAAATTGATAATTATAATGTGAGGAAATACCATGAAACTTGAAAATAGAATCAAACCGCTTCAGTAAGTCAGAAACTAAAAAGCTTTTAGGCGAGATGGTATTCTTAGTTCTCGGCTGGATTTTGAATGTACGTGTTACGATAAACACAGGCATACTCAATTGCCGACACAGGGAGTGGATTAAAGGTTGGTTTGATTATTTAAACAGATCTCTAGGGCAGGAATGGGATAGGATGAAGGGAGCCAGGTAACAGGACTGAGGGGAGTGCGGCAGTGTGGTTGCAGATAGGCAGGGAGGCAGGGAATGGGTCAAAGGCTGGTGGCAGGCAAGTGGCAGACAGGCATGGAGTGATCCTGATCACAGGGGAGACATAAGTTAGCGACACAAAACAAGAGCTAGGAATACTTGCCTCTACAATCCAAGGAGCCAGGGACATGTACTAACATATATGTGAGGTTGATATGCTGCGGAGTTCATTGGGAGATGGATGGCAGGTGTACAGGTTGGAGCAGGTGTGAAGGATGAGTGGTGATTAGGAACCGGAAGAGAGAGAGAGAGATAGAGAGACACACACACACACAGAGAGAGAGAGAGACAGACGGGAAAACATGGAAAAAGGGAAACACAGGAAAACACAGGGAAAACACAGTACGTGTTGTTCCTCCGCTGAGATTTAAATGATTCCTTGTGCCTTCTGTGCTTCTTTGTCCTCCACTGAGTGGATATATTGTTGTTATTATTAGCATGTAGCTACCCCCTCTGAGATTTTTTTGTAATGCCGTTTTTCCAGATGAGATTTCTTCATCTGTCCCACGTCCGTTTTAACAAAGAGACAGTATTTGCAATGAACGGAGAAGACAGAAAAAAAAAAACTTATCTCCTGAGTTTGAATTTCTGTTCTCCCAATACTGTTGCCTTTCTTCATGTGCCAATGTCAGGTAGGCCAGGACTGGCAAAAGGGCTTTAGAAATGACAGCATATACAAGAATCCTGAAGAAGAATCCTGTTTATTTGTGTATGTATTTACAAGACCGTTCGGTTTCTGTCGTGGATGAATGTAAATGTGCAATTAGAGAGAAAACCTATTGATAAAAATATTTGGATATGGACTTTTTTTTTCCCTCTCTAAATATTTCTCTGTCACCCTCTCTCAAGTGGTAGAGTAGTGTGAAATTCCTGCATCTTGGACTTTGCATATTTGGTGTAAACCTCTTTTAGTGATGTGGGGGATGGACATGAATGCCCCTGAAAGCAGAAAAGCAAATTCATTTTGGTTCGATCAAAAGGATTCTGCTTGCTATGTCACAATGGTCGTGCTCTGTGGGGAAGTAGGCTACCTACTGAAGGCTTACCTCGTGTAGCACATACCTCATAATGATTGATACAAACAGTAGGACTATAGATGTCAGCCCAGCTTCAGTGGTTGTCCCTTGTAAATTGTTATAATGAAGAGACATTAATAAAAATAAAAAAATTGTGAATACAATAGGCATATTACTAGACTGCTGAGAAAAGTTTGAAAAAAAGTTTTGTATAGTGCTTACCTAAAGATACATCTATTGGTAGAATGTATTGTTGCAGAATAAATCATCATTGTCGGAACGATCCTAAATAACTATTTTAAAAGTATTTTCTGTAGTCTGCACTTGGCACACACACAATAACCTTACTGTCCTGAATGAATGGTGAAAGGCGTGGTGGAGTTCTGACGTAAGAGCATTTGAGAGTTCCTGGTTTAACTTGGTCCAGATTGGTCCACGCTATGGGGTCCACGTATCAGCAAAAACCATGGCTAAGACATTGCCTGTAAAGTTCTCTATAATGTACATCTTAGTATCCGTTATATTTTCTAAATTAAAGATCCAATTCAGTGTGTTCCCATCGTGGCATATTTGTGTAAGTTGTTTTGGACATTAAATTGCTTAATGCATCATGCGTATAGATTACGTTCACTAAAATAATATGTATTTAGAAAGCCTGTCTTGGAGTCATCTCCTAGAGATGCAAGCTTTTATTTTGAAATCAAACTACCGGATGTTATGTGGTTGTAAGTCCGTGTGCGTGACGTGTACTTTCTGTTCCACGATTTACAGGAAGCAACGACGTACAGCCAATGGACAGAAAAAGTATTTCATTTCAGCTGACAGAGCTACTACCTGATGACATACAGTAGCCTACTTGGTCTGCCACATTTAAATTGTTCATTTCCTTGGTGTGACCATTCGTTCATATATTTTACCGGGCGTTTGAGTAAGTATTATTTACTGTTTGAATGATTTTGAATGTCATTTGGGAATTGTAATTGACTTTATGCCATTGATCATTAGCCTTTATAGACTAAATAGCCTTTATAGACTAAATTACAGACTGGCTAGATTCTTGGACTTTTGCGGTCTGCTGCACTGTTTTGAAAAATTTAATCGGTTATTCATATTTTGTATACTTCTTTATGTATATCCATACAGAAGTATCCTAGGGAACATTGTTTTATGAGTGTCATTGTAGATTATATGTGGGGGAAAAATACATTGAACAACATTGTGACATTGGTCAGCTTCATAGTGGAATGATAGGTGGGGATGGTGTAAGATACACAATAGTGACGTAACAGTGACAATAGAATAGAAACACCTTTTACATACCAGGTAGGTCTCACATACTGAACTTGTATAACCTAATCCTCTTAAACAACCTAACCGAAGCAGACGCCTTATTAATTCATTTACAGGCCTCTTAAACTGACAAAAATCAACCCTAATAGATGCTGTTAACTAAACATTTTAACCTTAAGGTTAAAATGTTTAGTTAACAGCATCTATTAGGGTTGATATATCTAATGCAACAGACTGATAAAAACACAGAGCCCCTGACAGTGGTCTATTGGTGTGTTAGGTGTGGTGCTATTGTAGGACTGGAGCTGAGAATGGCAGAAAAGGTCCTGGTCACAGGTGGAGGGGGCTACATTGGTAGCCATTGTGTAGTGGAGCTCATCGAAGCAGGCTACACCCCCATTATAATTGACAACTTCAGTAATGCTGTGAGAGGTAAATGTTCTATCTATTTCCATACTGATTGTTATTTGTGTAGTGTTAGGATACACATTGTTACCTGTATGTGTGTTTCAATTTGAGGAGAGGGGGATGTACCAGAGAGCATCCGCAGGATCGAGAAGCTGCTGGACACCACCATTGAGTTTCACGAACTAGATCTTCTAGACCGACCTGGCTTGGAAAATGTGTTCAAAAAGGTCAGAGGTCATTCAGTTGGAATTGTTAACTGTAACATCTAATGCAACAGACAGAACATAATAGCATGGAAGTAAGATTATGATAGAGTTAAATTACAATTACAATTAAGTCATTTAGCAGACACTTTTCTCCAAAGTGACTTACAATCACATGCTGCTATTACATGGAGCAGGTAGGGGTTGGGCATCTTGCTTTTCAACATTCTAGTAGTATATTCTCTTAAACAAAATTATAGCACTTTGGATGTACATTTTATATTTAACATTTTCCAAATGTCTAGTGAATATTATTAAGTACCTTTTTATTATTTTGGAATGAAACGGTTCCAACGACCCACTCAACATATCTGTGTGTTCCTACCTGACAGCATTCGTTCAGTGCTGTGGTGCACTTTGCTGGTCTGAAGGCTGTGGGGGAGTCCGTCGCACAACCGCTGCGATACTATCGAGTCAACCTCACTGGGACCATGAACCTGCTTGAGGTCAGCTGACACCTGTGACTGTGACCTAGCACAGAGCCTCTTGTTGTGATGATCACAGGACGATGTTGAGTGGGTGGCAAGATGTTGCAATAGTCTTTTTTTTAATCATTATTATTCACACATTTAGTGTGAACAATAATGTCTCTTACTGACACCGATGCTTGTGTTGGTTTGCTGTGTGCATCCCTGTGGGCCATTTGATTTTGTGTTTCCACCCAACTGTCTCTGTGATGTCAGTGTGTGCGCTTACTGCCAAGTGTGCATGCTTGAAAGGTACAACTCTGCTATTTTGAATTACCCATCTTGATGTGATGCATACTGTAGATCCGCTGTAGTGAAACTAGACCATTGGCAATAAAGTTGGCAATTTTATTGTAGTAATTACAAATGCTGCTGCCTAGTTCCAACTGAACTACCACTGCAGTCTCTAAACTTGACTCTTCAAATGAAAAAGCAAACTTCTCACGGGAGAGTGGAGGTAGCTCTGCGATGAGGCAATGGGGCTCATGGGAAATGCAGTCTTTACTGCAGGAAACGCTGTTGTTTTGGCTAAACCCCTCATAGTGCTGGCCTAGCGGCTGCTGATTGTTGTGCGTGTTGTGTTGTGTTTGTGTGCATCTGCATGTATCCCAGGTAATGCAGGCTCACGGGGTGCATAATCTGGTCTTCAGCAGCTCCGCTACGGTGTATGGAGACCCCCAGCGCCTGCCAATAGATGAACAGCACCCTGTGGGTGGCTGCACCAACCCCTATGGCAAGACCAAGTACTTCATTGAAGAGATGATCATGGACCAGTGTAAGGCTGAGAAGGTAAAGGCTGCAAAAGACAAATGAGTGTGCATGTACAGCAAAACTCTGTATTGTTGGAAAAGGAAAGCACCATAATACAAAATGGTGCTTTCATACAGCATCCATTTCCATAAATTAGTGATTCATAAAGTAGGGGTCGAGATATGATTTTAAAAAATCATTTTGTATTTTGATCTGGTTTTATTAAATTGGATTGGTTGTTCATATATTTGTATGCTTATTATAATATGTTAGCACAGGGTCTTGGGTGGACAAATGTTAAAACCCGAAGGGGTTCACACATCGAATGCTTCTTATTCATTGTCTGTGTAAATGCAGGACTGGAATGCGGTGCTTCTCCGCTATTTCAACCCAATCGGAGCACATTCCTCTGGCCTCATAGGGGAGGACCCCCAGGGCATACCTAACAACTTGCTACCATATGTTGCTCAGGTACTACCGTACTCTGGGTTAATGGGCTGAATTGTGTTGGTTATATTGATCCTGTAAATTATTTATTGTATTACAGTGCATAATTTATCTTGATCCTAGGTTGCCATTGGGAGAAGAAAATACCTCAGTGTGTTTGGGAATGACTATAACACACCTGATGGGACAGGTGATGGTCTTTCTTTAAAAATGTGATAGCCTACTCTAGTATCTGATTTCATTTGTTGTTGATTTTTATTTTATAAGTATTTAAGAGTCCAACACCTAGACCACTAGACTGTCCTGCCCCTCCAATCCACTTTTGCTAGTTTACCAGCTGAAAAAAAACAGACACATGGTTCAAAAGGCTTGTACTTAGTCTCTTAATTATTCATGGATGTGTTTTGAGCGGAACATGCAATAAAGCAATCCAAGTGTGATGTCCCATTCCTTTAAGAGCCAGGTGTGCTTGCACCTTGGCGGATTGCTATTATAATGTCACATTTGCCAAGTAGTATGAAAGAACGCATTGCTGCAGAGGAAACTGACCATCTAGATGGCGAGCAGACTATCTACAGCAACAGCAGGATTCCAGCAGGATAAAATATATCTAGATATACACAATAATAATCTTTCACATTGTAAATGTTTTTAATCTTTTGCATGTTTGTGTGCTGCTGCTGAGTGTAATCGCATGCACCCATCTATGTAGGTGCATATTAGCCTACTATGATAATGTGCACATAAAATAACAGTGAAATACTGCACCGTTGGCTTCAGACCATGTTTTTGTTGGTCAATCGCACAATTGCTTTACGCTGCCTTGAGATAGCAATGTGCCAAATATGCGCCTGACCACACCTAATTTTGAGACCAATACGCCCACGGGCACTCAGATGGGCGTAAGCGCATTTGCTATTTAAACAACGTGGGCGCTGGACAGGAAAATGACAACTGTGTCGGAAACTAGCGAAGACGCTTGCGTCGCGCTTGGCGCAGGGTGTAAGATAGAGCCCATAGACTCACATGCACAAGCCCAATGCAGTGTCTACCTCATAATGGGGATTCTGCGTAATCTAAAACCTGGTCTATTTGGACAAAATTACTGACCATTTCACACAACCTTTTTAAACATTTTGTCATGAAAGTGAGACCTTAATTACTAGCAAAATGTATGTATATTTTATGACTTAAGTGTTTCTCTTCTCCTTTGTTAGGTGTGAGAGATTACATCCATGTTGTGGATCTGGCAAAGGGACACATTGCTGCTCTTAAGAAGCTGAAGGACAACAGTGGCTGCAAGGTGCATACATAAAAAAAATCTGTTCTTCCAGTTTATACTGTACCATAATGGGTTTTACTTCTCAGATTCATTATTTCCATTAAATGTGTGTGTCCGGCATTAGATGTGTTTGTTTCTGTCTGTAGGTGTACAACCTTGGAACAGGGACAGGCTATTCTGTGCTCCAGATGGTTAAGGCTATGGAGAAGGCCTCAGGGAGGGAGGTGAGTGGCAGTAATGACTGGTTGGGCCATCTGACAGCAGAGGGACTTGTATAGATCAAACGGTCATCTGGGCTTAACCTTAGGGCCAAGGTACAAAGCACTAGCTTAGAGTTGGTGCTCGTGATGTCTTGCTGTAGGTGTGCCAACATTTATAAGGTAGTGTCTTGTAAAATGCATCATCAAATGTATCATATTTATGATGAATGTGTGGATCTGAACCTATGCACCAGCACACATAATATTAATCATACTAACCATGTTCTCCATAGATCCCATATCAGATAGCCCCCCGGAGGGAAGGAGATATAGCGCAGTGCTATGCTAACCCTCAGCTGGCTGAGAAGGAGCTGGGTTGGAAAGCTGACTTTGGCCTAGAGAGAATGTGTAAGGACATCAACACTGCCTCATCTGACTCTCTATCTCTCTGACCTGGGTCACCGTGCTTGTGTTCTACACCTCCATTGTGTGGCACCTTTTAAATGGCAACAATATGCCAGGGTGCTTAGCTGAAATATTTACCTTTGTGGCCTGATGCTATCTTGTTGTGTCTTTGTGTTAATGTAGGTGAGGATCTGTGGCGATGGCAGTCCAGGAACCCAACCGGATTTTTCAACGGCACGGCTTCTTAGTGTAAATTCCAGCTTTTCTAGCTGATATATTTTTCTAACCAGGCCAAAGCCAACCAAAAATGTGCTGATTTTTATACTTTACATTCACTCATTGGGGGGACCTCAAGACCAAATGATTGCTTTATATTTTAATGTAAAATAAAAATGTAAAGTTAATTCTTATGTCTGTAATGTAGTAGGCTTCTTTTCTGAAATATACTTCAACATGAAAAATATCTTTTTCCTCTGTCTTGTTTAGTTCATTCCTAATAATGGGTATTTATGTATTGCTCTGTCAGCCACAACAATAACGAAATGAAACATTTCTTACTGAAATTGCCAAATTTGTTATGTCTTCCCAACAACCTTTGCACTACAAGATAGAATGGTCCTCTTGTCATTTTTGAACAAATCACTTTGTGGGTCACATAAAGTTAACTGCTTTAAGTTGATGTGTATGGGTGTGTTTTGCTTCTCTTTTTTTTTACTTCACCAATCTGGCGCTGGGGCTTTAAATGGCTTTTTGGCCCTCGGGCACCCAGTTAAGCGCCCACGTCAGCACAGCCGTATACTGTGGGCTACTCGCTCTAAACGGGTTTCGGTCTTTAGGGCTGAGCAGGAAGTGCATGGCAGTGAACCCTGGGCGAAAAATAATAAGAAAAGGCCAAAAGAAACAAGATGGATATGGTGACAGACGTGGGGTCGAATAGAATCTTTCGGGCACCTGGCGAAACCGGTCATCAGTGAGTATCGACGGATTTTTCTCGGGTTTCGTGAGGGAATGGGCACGGGTTGGGGCGTAAGCGGGTCTTGCAGACATCGCAGGCAGAGAAAGAGTCGCTGGGTGCAGCAGCAGGCGAGTTCTCCTCGCCGCTCATTATGCTGTGCAGCCTCAGCGCTAACGGGGTGGCCATAAAATCGGGTGTATTCGATCTGCTAATGTACGGAAATACGTGATATTTGGGCGTATGTGTGACATTATTCAGTGTATTTCTTTAATGCTGCTTCTGCCTACATGTTCTATTGTGTGGACGCTGTAGCCTGATTTGGGCGTCTCTCCAGGACACAGGCTACTGGGCTGCGCTCAGCGCTGCTCGTGCGCGCCACTGCCCGCTTTTCTCTTGTAGCCTGGAGCTGCCTCTTCTCTTCCAGTGGTCCGAGGACCACTACTTGGAAAGATTTATTTGGGCAACATATTATTTTTGATCGTTGCGTGTCATTTTCAAAATGCAGTCAAAACGGGTTTTGCCCAGGGGGCTAGCGGGCGCTGAAAATGCACGCGTAGCCTACTGTATTATTCCATATCGTAGTGCACGAGTCAAATGGTTTCGACTTACTATTCTGTAAAACCTGCGGTTACAATGCGGTAATTTGTTTGTAATGCACGTGTTGGACTCGTGTCCTTGGATTTCGCATTGGCCACTTTCTGTCGTTTTTTTAGTAGTCTACATTTCGTATGGGTTTCTTTTTTCCTGTTGGATGATAACAGTCTGCCGCTCTTGCCACCCGATGCTCTCTTGGTCGGGTGTTGTCCAATAGAAAAAAAGTCTTTGATGGAAGGCTTATCCAGCCATTCACAGCTCAGCATGGAGTCTTGAGGGGAAGGCTCAATCCGGAGTTGGCTCTGCTACATCGTAGAAACAAAGAGTCGATATTTGACAACTCAACAAAATATCTTGTAAAATATTGAGGGCTTTCATAGGGCTAATTATTTACCAGATTATAGCATTGCCAAAACGAGGTTAAGTGTATAGCTCTATAGGTGTGCTCTTGGACATGATATTTTTATTAGCCTATAAGCCTAAATAAAGCCTAAATGCACATGTGCAGCAACATATTCTATAAACAGTCAAATGTTGCAACACTATTTGGTGTGTTCTGTTATTCTACTCAACAGCTCAACAGTACCCAGTCAGCTACTGTCAGATAAACAGCCAGTGTAAGCGCTACCATGTTATCTGTTCCAGGCAACCTCAGAGGTGGTTCAACGCTGCTGACATCACAGTGTCCCACCAGAGCAACCTGCTGAAGCAGCTGGACCAGCAGCGGCGCCAGGAGCAGTTCTGTGACTGCAGCGTGCTGGTGGAGGGCCAGCTGTTCCGGGCCCACCGCAACGTCCTGTTCGCCAGCAGTGGCTACTTCCGCATGCTGCTGTCGCAGAGCGCCGAGGGGCCGTCGGACTCGGCCAGCGCCACCTTTGATGTCTTCAGCCCCGAGACGTTCACCGTCATCCTGGACTTCATCTACTCGGGCCAGCTGGAGCTCACCAGCCTCAACGTGATCGAGGTGATGTCAGCGGCCAGTTACCTGCAGATAAACAGTGTCATCAATTACTGCAAGAACTTCATCAAGTCCTCCCTGGACATCAGCATCAAGGAGGAGGACAGCGACCGCGCCATCATGCTGCCGGAGGTCTGCTCCTTCCCCGGCGGGGACGGCGAGGAGGCCTCAGAGGAGCAGGAGACCCCCTCCTCCATCAGCCCCCCGCCAGCCCTCTGGACCACCCACGACAGCGTCAGGTCCCAGAAAGGCTTCATGGTGAAGAATCTGGATCAGGAAGATGGAGCGCTGAAGACCAATTCCAGCAGCACCGCTGTTGAGCCCAACGCAGACCTGGAGGAGTTTCAGGACCCCAGCGACCCCCTGTTCACCCTGCCTGGACCAGAGCGCCGACGGGGGAGAGCGACGGCCAAAAAGAGAACGCCTTACTGTACCCGCTCCTCCACCCAGCAGGACTCATTGGAGGTGCAGGAGGCAAGGGCCCAAAAGGCAGAAAAGGCTGAAGAGCTATACGCCTCACTCCCCACGATTGTAGGACTTATTGGACATTTTAGTAAAGGTGAGTCGCACTTTGGCCAGTAAACCTGAAATCCCTTTATGTCATGTCTGTTACACTGGTTCTCTAAACCTGGGTCTCTGATAAAAATAATATTTTTATAGTTGTTTGTATATTTTCATGCCATATGTTATGCTGTGTGCTAAAAAGAAGTGGTTTATATGTGCGTATGACGCAGGTTCAAACTGTGAACAAGTTCTGTTTGGGTGTCGTGAACCAATAGACCAGAACCACTGGTCTATTTATGAAAGGGAGGGGCTGACTAACGCAAAAGAGTTTCATCATTTAGTAGGCCCAGTGATGGATGGAATCTAAATATATATACTGTGTGTGTGTGTGTGTGTGTGTGTATACATACATACATACATACATACATACATACATACATACATACATACATACATACATAAATACATACTGCTGATTCTTAGTTGTGATTCTTAGTTTTTTTTCTTGCATGTTTTATTATGATTTCCTTTTGTAAATTCTTATTACTGTACACTGGGTTTCTTGAAAGGGGCTTTAAAGAGGTTCTACAGAGGTCTCTGTGTTTCCCCACAGACTCCAACCCGACCATGCGCTTTAAGTGCCCCTTCTGCACCCACACAGTGAAGCGGAAAGCAGACCTGAAGAGACACCTGCGTTGTCACACAGGGGAGAGGCCGTACCCCTGCCAGGCGTGCAATAAGCGTTTCACGCGGCTGGAGCACCTCCGCAGCCATTTTGAAACGGTAGGGCTCATCTGCGGCCGAGGGTGGAGGGTCTGTGTTTGACCCCATGTTGCACAGGGGCACAGGGAATGTGTGAAATATCAGTTATTATGAATAGACTTAGCTGAATATTTGTTTCATGGTTTCAATTAATTCATGTAATTGTTTTTAAAAACAGGTAGTAGCCTGTAATTGAACTTGTACCAAGACAGATGGGCAGTGATCTATGCTGCTGACAGGCCGTTGACTGCAATTCTCTCTTAATATCACCATAGTGGCAGGAGCAGGACACAGTAGAATATCCACAACAGCATGGAAGTAATGAGGAAAACCAGCCTCTCAACCTGCCTCTATCTCTGTACATGTCACTGTCTGTATCTTTTATGCCTACACAAACAGCAGCAGTTATTTATATTCGTCACAACTCCTCTCTGATCTTGTAGCTTCCTTTCATTTGTTGAACTCCTCTTTAGATCCACCAGGCGAGGAAGCTGGTGTGCAGGAAGTGTAAGTGTAATGTGACTGAGGAGACGGGACACGTGGTGTGCGAGGGCACAAGGCGCTACCGCATGTGCACCCAGTGTGTCCAGGAGGTGGGCTGCGAGAACGTGCCGCTGGACAACCTGGAGGAGACACCCGAGGGGCCAGCCCTGCTGCTGGGCGTGGACGGGGAGGAGGAGGGCGACACTCAGAGGTCCTGGGTGGTGAATGAGGACGACGAGGATGATGAAGATGACCTAGCCGAAGACTCGGGGACCGATCTGATCATCCAGGAAGTGGACGACAGCGACGAGGAGATGCAGTGAAATGCAACCAAAGAGAATTTGTGGGCTCAGACATGCATGAATGCATGTTTGAGTGTGTTAAAGCCATGATTTATGCAAATACATTAATCCGTAAAATGGCCATGATGAATATTTCATTAGCGAGATGAAACAGATGAATACATTTTTTCCACAATGTATATATTGACATTTTTGACAAAAAGAAATAGTTCTGATTTTCCTAAAAAAAAAAAAAAAAAATAGTTTTGGGGGATATCTAAAGCATGCTTTAGATATAGATATTGCTTTTGATATTTTTAAGTAATGTTTGTTACATTGATTTACTAGTGCATTAAAGAGCATCTTTGATGCTGAGGCTCTATTCCAAGTTTTGTTAAGGGTAATTAAGCACTGCAGCAAAATAAAAACATATATCATAAGCGTGCACGGTTTATAATAAAATGTTCGATGAGTTTTTTTTATTTTTATGTCTCACTATTGTGGGTTGATTGTACATTTATGTTTTCCAATTATTTATTATCTTTTTTTAAACTTCTTTATGGATTAAAGATATTTTTATATATGGTTTATCTGGGTCTTTGTTATTTGGTGTATATGAATAAGCAAAGAAACTTTAAGGAGTTATGATCTCTCATCTATAGATGGCGACAACGCACTAATTCATTTACCTCCACCTCCCAGGTCGAGGTCCACCCAAGTGGGCTGGCCAGCACTGTCCCTATATGGTTTTTGCCAGTCCCTGATGTGGACTCAACTTTATCAAGCAAGGTGATGGGTAGGGGGAGTTTATTTATAAAATACATAGGGGTCTCACATACACATTAATCAGAGGATCCCAAAAGTGGGAGGGCTAGTTTTGGGTTTAGTATCCAAGAATTAAATTTTTATCAGGATAGGAGGGTGAGAGATGGGGTGTCTGTTTTTACAGCGGAAACGGCAGGGTTAATATGGCCACTATAGTGGATAGAGGAAGTGAAACCATCTCAGTCTATTGAATGCAGTGATTATCTGCAGCTGCTCTAATGGCATTGCAGAAGGAAAAAGCTAAGGCTCACCTTCGGGGGGGGATATTAGGCAGTAGGATGGATGGGGTATGTAATGGTGGGAAAAAGCACAGACTCCTGTTGATCAACAAAAAATATAGTCTACAGAACAAAGCAAATTAATGTATTTTGGGATGTTTCAACATTATGAATTAAGTCACCACAAGGAAAAAGGGTAAAGGAGCACGGAGACCATCAAGTGTGTTATTGAATTTTTAATATCCACATTAGGCCGCCTCAAAGCATTATCAGTTAAATAAAATAAAGGGACTATCATACCAGTAGAGGGCAGCAATACGTAAACAAGCGTAGTCTGCCGCAAAATCATTCAGGAAAAAGAAGATACGTCACTCCCCAGGATAGCCAATATGGCCGCTGTCATGAGGTTTGTCAACAGAAGCACTTTTAGCTCTAGTATGGGTCATCGGTGCCTAGCTTTTAGTTCTGCGGCAGTTTCTAAATCAGTGAGTTTTTACAATTTCAGTTAAGACTTCTCTTCAGACACTTTTGTTTACTGGCCGATTATGGTTTATGTAAGCTAACTGACGTTAGCTAGCTACCTATCTAAAATTAATGAATTTACTGTAACATTAGATGGTTATGGTGTGTGTGTGTAGGTTGGTGTAACTGCAGGTAAGACTCTACCAGAGAGGGTCAAGATAGTGGAGGTTGGACCGAGGGATGGTCTTCAGAATGAAAAGGTAAGTTCTTGTTGATACTATGGGGTCTTTATGTGAATAATATAAAACACAACATAAGATGTTATAAATGCACAGGAAAATTCTAATGTTCCAACCAAGTGCTATGTACTATACATATAAAAGCCACTGTAACTTGTCAAACTAGTTAAGAGGAGGTGGGGTGCTGACCTTTGTGCTATGCCTTTCTACTCAGTCAACAACACCTATACAGTGGTGCTAGGAAAATTTGTGAACCCTTTTTGAATTTTCGAATTTTGAGTTTCGATCAAAATGATCTAACATGTTTCAGTACTGACAAAACTATTTCAAAAGTTTATGTTTTCTGTTTTGCTTCCTGTCTCAGACCATTGTGCCAGCCCAGACAAAAATCCAGTTGATTGACATGTTGTCAGACTCAGGACTTCCAGTTATCGAAGCCACAAGCTTTGTCTCCCCAAAATGGGTTCCACAGGTGGGTTTGTGGAAACGTAAATATTCTTATGCAAAGGTCTGAGTGTGGTACGCCTACTTAGTACACACACCAGACAAACTCAGAGTATAATGTGAGTGCCATTGTTGTCTCCAGTGCCAATTCATTTCCAGTCTCTCTTCTGTTTGTCAGATGGCAGACCAGGTAGAAGTGATGACAGGGATCCATAAAAAGCCTGGTGTGTCCTACCCAGTTCTCACCCCTAACCTCAAGGGCTTCCAGGCTGCTGTGAGTAACCATTATCCCTCCCCACAACATACCTAGTAGTAGTAGTAGTAGTAGTAGTAGTAGCAGAGCAATGTAAGCAAGTAGATTGTCATATCATAGGTGTTGAGTCTTTAGCTCAGTATTCAAGAAGTGGACCTCCAGGTCAGTTTGGAAGTAAAGCTTATTTAATAAATACAATGGATATCACAGAATATTGTATGAAGGAAATTACTAAATTGATCACATTGTGTGTGACAGATGTAGCACTTCTAACTATTTTTAAATTTAGAATTCAAATTTTGTGATGCAAGACAATACATTCAATTTACAAGGCCTAAACTCACTGCTGTCGCCCCCTGCAGGTGAAGGCAGGGGCATCGGAGGTAGCCATATTTGGTGCCGCGTCTGAGCTGTTTAGCAAGAAGAACATCAACTGCTCAGTGGACGAGAGTCTGCAGCGCTTCGAGGAGGTCATGACGGCAGCTAAAGCTGCTGGTGTGTTAGTCAGAGGGTGAGATCAGTAGCTAGGCCCTTTACTGTTTATTGTTTGGACAATAGATGGTGAACTGTCCAAACCATGAGAATCGTTGTGTTTAACCGGAGCACCACTTGTCCCCTGTCCTCCCAGGTATGTGTCATGTGTGCTGGGATGCCCATATGAAGGCAAGGTGGCAGCTGAAAAAGTCGCACATGTGAGTTCTGCCTTCATATCATTTGACAAAAAAGCAATTATCCAAATATCTGCATTTTTGCCTTTTTATATAAATGTTTAATAATTAAATTGCCTAGGTTGAACATGAGCCTCGCTGCCTCCCTAACAGGTAGCTAAGCGTTTGTACTCCATGGGCTGCTATGAGATCTCACTGGGAGACACCATTGGGGTGGGCACTCCGGGTGGCATGATTGAGATGCTGGAAGCCGTAAGCCGGGAGGTGCCAGTCAGTGCCCTGGCAGTCCATTGCCACGATACCTACGGGCAGGCCCTGGCTAACATCCTCATAGCGCTGCAGGTTGGAGCTTCTGCCAGAGTTCTGTTTAGAAACTCTCACTTGATGATGTACAGTATAGTGTTGAATTTTAAAATCGACTCCTTCCGTTTCCTTGATTTTAAAGAGTTTCTTTGTTCTGCAGATGGGCGTCAGTGTGGTAGACTCTTCCGTAGCTGGGCTGGGCGGCTGCCCGTATGCCCAGGGGGCATCTGGGAATGTTGCTACAGAGGATGTGGTTTATATGCTACATGGACTGGGCATTCACACAGTAAGAATCCTGTCCTCTTCCCTTTTTGTATTCCTCTCTTTTTTTGGATTCAAATGGTTGATTATAGTTTCTGTATAATGAAAAGCTACATTTCTGGGTGTGTTTACCATAGACTGTATACATAAGTGGACAAAACCTCTCGGACGTCACCCATAGGTTTTATGAAGAACGGGTTTGAAGCTCAAGTGTGCTGGCTCTGGCCGTCGCCATCTTGGCAGTGCCTAACTCCCGGCTATATATAAATGGATGGATACATTTATGGCTTAATATCATTTCAACTGATGAGTTATATAAAAATTCACCCCCCCCCCCGTACAGTTGGCATGAACATGGAAGCTATTTATTTTGTACCTGCTGTAAATTTGGACTTTATAACATGGGGGTCTATGGGGATTAACTTTCTTTTGGAGCCAGTCTCAAGTGGCCATTCAAGGAAATGCAGATTTTGGCAGTTGGATTAATTTTTCAGCACCGGAGGTTGCCACTTGGTGTTTACCTCCTATACAGATACCTCTAATCTGAGGAATTAGCATTTGTTTTGGATTTTTTGGGACTGTGGGCAGTTTGATTTCTTTGCTGACATGATTGATGATGATTGCTGCCTTTCTCCCTTTGATTGTTGCTGTGTCTCTCTGTCTTGCCCCCAGGGAGTGGACCTTCCCGTGCTGATGGATGCTGGTGCTTTCATCTGTCGTTCCCTCAACAGAAAGACAAACTCTAAAGTGGCCCAGGCCACCTGCAAACTCTAAACTAAACCCAACATAGGTGAAATGCTATTTAATTCAGTTAAATTTCAAAACCCTATTCTTTGAACATCGGAGGCGCAAAACAATTAATGAAATCATAATAAAAACATATCAGTCAAAATTATAATACATACTTGTTGAAATACTTTAAAACAACCCCCGCCTCCCCCAACTACTACCAGCACCCTCCAACAGTAGAAATAGTTTGTTAATTTTTGTGGAAAATATAATGAAATTATTGCTGAATTGGTGCCTTATGTACAGTTTATCTAATCATACGGATCATGCCTGTGATATCTAATGTGTATTGTATTGTATTGTCTTGTTTGTGTCTTGATTTTATTTTAAACGTTTGACCTTGTTTTCTATATAGTAAGGCACAAACAGTTGGAAAAAATTGTGTGTTATGTTGCCTTCTGGATATGTGTCAAGGTAAATTGGGGAAGTTTACAAATTAAAGATTATTCACAAGACAAACTCACAAAAAGTGTAAGCAAAGCTCTGTTAGATATTCATGACTATGGAGTTACAATGGCAACTGACTGTTGATCTCTAGATCAACAGTCAGTTGCTCACAAAACCAAAATGCTGCTAAATTAAAGACAAGTGGGGCTTTCTCATTTTAGCGTCATCTGTTATACTTTATATACAGAGATCCAGCTTTTCATGTGGTTTCTTTT
This sequence comes from Percopsis transmontana, assembly GCA_025447815.1. NCBI lineage: Eukaryota > Metazoa > Chordata > Actinopteri > Percopsiformes > Percopsidae > Percopsis > Percopsis transmontana. Next base: position 5,257,175 of record JAOEHI010000015.1, read on the forward strand.
TTTAAACCTTCAAACTTGTTGGGTGTGATCATACATTTATCAATGCTTTATGTTACTGATTCCTACTTGGTTCCATACTTGGTTTTGTGAATGTGTAAATATTTATTTTATGCCTTTAATAATATTTAATATTTTTTGTTTTACAAAAATTTATTTGTTTTATTAATGAACAGCTTCAAATATAATGTTTTTTATATTTATTTTAAAAATGATTTTCAATCTAGTTTTTATTTCTATAATACAATGGGGAAACAAGTTTTCAACAGTGTTATTTATTTATGTATGTTGTTTTAACAGCCAGGTTTGGGATGGGGGGCTGTGGCAGTGAAGGGTAATAATTTAAAAGGCTCATAATTAATAATTGTGATTATGTAATTTTTCATCCAGGAAAGGGAATTCAGAGTAAACATAGCTTTCTCAGTTCTCTCAGACACACCTAAATGGACTACGTGATCAACAAGCCTGACAGGTTAAGATTCTTTAACTAAACTGCCGTTTCCTGTACCTGTAAAACTGTTATGATTGTGTCATTACTCTATTGGAAAACCGGCACGTCAGAATGATAAATATAAATGTATTTTCCAGAGGCTGAATATATAAAATGTTAATTCTGTTGCTGTTTCTAGTATATTGTAGCCCAATGTGTTTTATTGGTGAATGTGAAGATTGATAACTCTGTGGCGACTCAACAGGCTAATCCCACTGCAAAATATGTTTTATACATCCTGTAGATGTGCTCTTATCTTAACGACATTATAGTGTGACACTTGCTGGTGGGGGGGATTAAAGTGTAAAATAGTTATGTAGATGTTATTTTTAAGTAGGCTACAGGAAACTCCTTAACAATAGACAAGCACACAATTACAGGTGTGAACACAACATCCTCTGTAATTCTCCCACTCTTTCACATTAAAGAGTTTTATGTAGGAATTTTACTACTGGTTCAGAGGAAACAGATTTTATGTCATTTGTTGAATCACTGTTTAATATTATCCAAGGTAGCGTCGCAGATATGTAGAACCATACTGCTGATCTAGAATTACCTTTATACTGACCAATAAAAAGGAGAATAGCAAACAGAATTATGAGAAAACATCTTATTTATTAGAATCATATTTAGAAAAATAAGAACAAAAACATTTCCAGCTGACAATATTGAACACACAGGATGCATTTTCAACTGACAAAACATCTGATGGTCCTCTCCCTCCCATCGCTTCCACTGAGTTTGTGATTTGCAGCGTACAAAATTAAACAGTGGCATTCCTTTGCCATATTTAAATCAACAGTGGTCTGGAATAAGTAAAGTTTATATACAAACATGTCAAAACACAGGTGGTCTATCTACATAGAGTGGCTGAACATTAAACCCGAGACCAAGCACATGCTTTGAGATAAGCTTTGTAAGTATCACTTAATAAAAGGACTTTTGCCACATTTCCTTATTTATGAAATCTCTAACAATTCTCTTCATTCATTCATTTACATTTAGCAGACGCTTTTATCCAAAGTGACTTACAATCACATGGTGCAGGTAGGGGTTAGGTATCTTGCTCAAGGATGCTTACAGCCAGGCCACCTCCGGGGCATGAACCCATGACCTTCCGGCTGGGAGTCCCAACACCCAGACTGCTAGACTATCCTGCCCCCCACTAATCTTCATCCACTAATGCAGAATGATTTCTCAAAATAGAACAAAGGTTTAGAAACGTCACTAAGATGGATGATGTAATACTCATAATGACAATAGTAAACTCATGGTCGTAAAGATACTGTACCTCCATAGGTGTAGCCTCATGGAAGTATTTGATCTTAGTTCGATGACAGCCTCCCTATAAAAGTGTTCTAACTTGTTCTATTGACACACCTTGGCTACAGTTTGAAAAACCTTCCTGGAATAGACAAACAACAGAAAGGAATAATTTGAGTCAGAATATTTCACAATATTGTCAAGTACAATTCATATTGGCTTAAAGAGTCTGTGTATAGATCATGGGAGTGCAGCTCTGAGTTACAGTGAGGGTTTCAGCATTTGACTCATGGAGCTGAGTCTGGCTTGTGAAGTCTTTGATTATGGCCCAATCTTTGGCTCTACGTCATTTGATCACGTAGCAAAGGACAGGTTTGGGGCAGAGGCCCGCATCTCCTCTTTAGTTCTGGCGGCCGTAAGCCTGTAAGCAGACTTGAAGGACGGAGGTCTGTCCTTCAGGTCCTGCTTAGACGAATGCACGTTGCAGTTGTTACAAGGCATGTCCTTGTAGTCGTCATGAGGCACGGTCACGTTGCGATGGCGCCTCTTGAATTTATTTACGATACGTGCAATGCGCTTGGAGACGAGGTATATGATCTCACAGATGTTGAGCACTATGCAGAGGGCCGATGCTCCCACCATAAAGTATGTGAACACCTTCTTCTCTGTGGGGTGACCGATGTAGCAGTCCACCTGGTTGGGGCAGGGCGCTACCTCACACTTGACCAGCCGGGGCAGGTAGAAGCTGTCGTAAATGTGATGGAGGATGTAGAGGAACGCGACCTCGATGCCCGTCTTGACGAAGAGGCTGATCAGATAGGTCCACCACAGGCCGCCATGCTTCTTGGCCGTGTTGGGGTACAGCTTGGCATTCTCTCCGAACTTGGCTTGGTACTTCCGCTCGCGTTCTTCCCGGTATGTCACGTGCATGACCACCATGAGGGAGGGGCAGGTGACAAAGATGAGCTGCAGAGCCCACAGGCGGATGTGGGAGATGGGAAAGAAGAAGTCGTAGCAGACATTGGCGCAGCCGGGCTGCTTTGTGTTGCAGTCAAAGTCCTTCTGCTCGTCGCCCCACACCCGCTCTGCCGCCACCACATACACCATCACCCTGAACACAAAAACAACTGACAGCCATATCCGGCCAAATGCTGTGGAGTACTTGTTGACTCCACTGAGCAGGGCTTGGAATGTCTTCCAGTCCATGATGAACGCTGGGTGTCAAAAGTTTATTTTCTGAAATTGCTCTCTTGCTAGTTTTAGTTCAAAGGTCTGAAAGTGGAATGGAAATAATGACTGTTGATGTAACACTGTTAATTTAGGGTTAACTGTGTAATTTAAACAGTCAGAACAATGCATCACATGTAGGGCCTAAACTTATTAGAAAATATACTTTAACTTCTAATTATCGTATGAGGTTTAACAATAATATAGCTAAAAAAAATCCGTATCAAGTCACACTGCCAACCTATAACTTACACCAAGAAAATCACTCGCAATGAGGGTAACGCATTGTGCCTACATTATGTAGGCATATTTATACAGCATGTTCAGGTCTGTAGGGCCTTTTTGAAGGAAACGTCAACTTTAAGTAAGATATAACTCTTATTGACATGCTAGTTCTCTCACACAGTCAATAGCCTCTAGGTCTAACAACACGTCAGGTCACAAGTGTTCCCATTTCATCTCATATCCACCAGTAACCAAAGAGCCTCCAATAAAATATCCACTTACCAGAGTCACTCCAAAACTGCATAGAAACGTCGACTTTTTGTTTAAAAGCACAGATTTACTCACTCGGCAGGTAGAAAGGCGCAGTCTTTAGAAATGTGGTAAATCAGTGGGTGGAGCTACGACAGTCTAAGATTTTGAGACAGCCCAGATGTGTTTGGTTGGAGAGCCACTGTGCTAGCCCGAAGCCCCCACCCTTTCTCTTTTTCCCTTTTCCCCTTTTCAGTCTCTCTCCCTCTCTCTCTTTCTTACACACGCACACACACTTTTTATTTACTTTTTACAATTTATTATGCCTTTTTTTAATTAAAAAATATAAATATATATATATAAATATCATAAATATATATATATATGGTATATATTTATATAGGCGGCATAAATTAAATTAAATAAGGATGCAATTTGATGTTTTTCAGGCGTGTTTTTGTCTATTTTTGTATGGCCTTGTCTATAGTTACAGCTTTTTCCAGACCAGCGAACACCACAAGCCAGACACACCCAGGGGATGAATACTTTTTGATTCTTGTTCCTCATGCATGCTTCCTGAAAGCTTCAAAGTAGGTAGGGCTTGGCAACTCCAGTGAGTCTGTGTCTATGAGGCAGGGTAAGGCATCAAAAATATAAGGTGATAATGGAAGAAAAGCGGGGAGCAATGTATTGTACAACCATTCATATAGGATACTCCATGTTGTCTAAGACAGCAACATTAAAATCTCATTTATTTGAACATCTGCTGCTAATGTTATTTTACATAAACTGACGAAAGTTTATGTCACTCACAAAAAATAATAGACTGGTTGTATTATTTTCCAATAATCCCTAGGATCTTAACTCTCAACCGGCCAGTATCCACACATTTTACACATGGAGGTTTTCACAAATAAACTGTGGCCTGATGCTGTGCGTGTTTCAGTTGTGTGGATGTAGGCCTATTATTCAAACCCATAGCTTGTAAGAGAATATATTCTCTTACAAGCTATGGGTTTTAGTTGAAGTTTAAAAGGAACTGCTATTTGGCAGTTCCGCTCAAGTGTTTTAAGTAGACTTAAACCAGTCCAGATGGTGTTTGTCAATGGAAAAGTACATGAAATGATCTTGTTGAAAATACCCTGCCCATGTCAGAACTTGCGAATTCTTTGACTGTGCCTGCATTCAGCACCACTGATATCACAAACCAAACATACCACAGCTTTTATAATGTAGGCTATGTTGTGTGCAGTGAGATCAGGTCCTAACAGGCACAGGATACAGTCTTTTCAAGTCTTATTTTTCCCACTCACAATGATCTCTAAACATTAGATGAGTAGATGTTCTTTGTAGTATGGATGAAAAGTAGTTAGCCTTTGATATTTAAAACTAGGCTCTACTTGAACTAATGGCAAGCATTAAATTTGATTATTAACATTACAAAGAGTTGGGCACGAAAAGGAGAAGTAGGCAATAGACAGACAAAGACGCAGATTCAAAGAAAAGAGGAATGGAGGAGAACCATAAGCAGACAAATTGAAAGTTATAGCGGTTAGTTGCCCGCACACATCTTTTTGTTAAAATGGATTCCTTTTGTCAGGCCCATGAAAAGACATGCCTATCCTGTCCTACAGTATATTGCCCTACATACTTTAAGTATACTTTACATGATGGCTACCCCCACCCTGCTGGTTAATTACACTCACTATACACTTTATTAGGTACCCCATGACTTTAATGGGAATGGGAATATCTAATGAGGTGACAGCACCTCAACGCATAAAGGCATGTAGACATGGTCAAAAGATTTAGTTGTCAGACCAAACAAAAAGAAATTTGATCCAAGAGGCTTTGATCATAGAATGACAGTTTTTGCTCAGAAACTGCTAATGTCATGGGAGTTTTGTACACAACAGCTTCTAGAGTTTACAGAGAACATATGGGAAACAAAAACATCCAGCAAGCAGCAGCTCTGTGGGAGGACATGCTATGTTAATGAAACAGTTCAGAAGAGAATTCAAAGGGACAGGGATGGTGTGCAGAAGAGAAGCTCTGAAGGCACGTCAAACTTCGACAGCATCAGAAGTACAGCAGGTGTACCTAATAAAGTGGCTGTGTATATTTAATGTACGTTTCTTGGATAAATATTGTTTACTAAATGATTTAATTTTAACTGTATGGCTGTAACTCCCAGATCTACAGCATATCTGATCATAGCCCATCCCTGATGATTGTATTATTATTATTATTATTTTTGGTGCTTATCGCATGCATTAGTGCTTTTCAGGAATGGTGTTTGTGAGACTCAAGCACATGTGGAAAAACATGTGCCATGGCAACACGTGGAGGCGGTAGGGTGTAGTGTTCCTTTGGCTCCAGTATAACTGGTCCACTGGCTGCGTGCTGTGGTTTACCTGAAGGAATGTGTTGCTAGATGAGTCAACCGCTGCAAGTCTCAGCAAGCAGAAGAAACAATCCCAGTTAGAAACTCCCTTTAGACATGCGTGTATGTTCAATAAAATCAATTGCCCAAAGCGGTTAAGGTGTCTCAACATCAGATTTCTAGTCTGCATAGAAAGGTCCTGCATGAACAGAGCTACCAAATAACTGGCCTTCATTGTCTTTACATGCCTTTGTAGTTTGAGTACTGCAAAACAAGAAAATCCATTTTTGGAATGAAGGAGTGAACAAACAATCTCACCCCATGAGCCCAATCTTGTAAGTAAGAGATGTAAGGTCTCATCATCTCTGTTTTCACATTTATGTTAGTGCAGAAATCTTCAGATATCTAGATTCCCACTCTGTATCAATGGAGGAAACCTTAGAGAGGATATCATGTCTGGGACTGGATCAAATTCCTCAGTTGGGTGCGTGTCCTATTGGGTAATACTCAATGACACCTGTTCTATTGCAAAAAGATCTTTAGCACTTGTATTTTTGTCCTTTTTCCTAGTAACATAGAAAATCTAAACAAGTCAAGTGTGGAGTAATGGTTAATATTCCATTGTTGAGTGTACTTGACCGATGATTAACAGTATTGAAAGTAAGCCTGGAACATTGCAGGGTATATTTATCATCTGGATTTCTTCTTCTACGGAAATAAAAGTTAAAACAATTTCAAATAATACTTTAATAATAAAAATACAAGAAGGAACCACGCAGACATGCTGCGCATTGGCGTTTACATTCATAAAATATACACAAACTGATATAAAGTGGACTGAACTTTGTTTACAGAACTATAGGTCATCAACCAAACTCTCTTCCACCTAATAAGCAGACCGGAAAAAATCAAGTCTAGGAAGTAACACAAAAAAAGCCTTAGCTTTGGATGAACTATAGTCTGTCAGAAAACGTTTATGTTTCAAAAATATAAATTCAAAATACACACATCAACTATAACATCTTAAGGTGCATCAAAAGCAGGAAATATAGAAGATAAACAGGTGTGTTCGTAAACCTACCCTCTCCACAACAGAATTGATTTGATTGACAATGAAATATCATTGACTTTAATTTATTGTCACATAAGTTGTTATCTTACATTTTGGAAGTACATCTGTAAACATTAAAGCCCATAGGTTTTGAGTCAATTGTAGTGTGCACGTTCCATTTACAATATTAACACAAAACTCATAGAATATTTCAATTTTTGTCATGCCCTTTGTCAAATATAGCACTTGTAGACAGCTATCTTCACGGTATACCAGTCTCTGAGTCAATGTAGACATTGTGTCTAGTGAGGAGTCTTTAGGTAAGTGCCCGTGTAACGGAGAAAGATCATTTTCTCTGTCATCTCTTACTTTCTAAAAAGTCTTTGTCTAGTTTCTATCAAACTCAAGAGACGACTAGAGTGTACGAAGGAGCAGGCGTTTCAGAGGTAGTTTTGTTTGTCAGCCGAGTGGTTGACTGCATCAGGTTTCCATTCTTCCCACTGCCCAGTGAGCTGGCCATGGCCGTAGTGGTGATCTGGTGGGACTGGTGGACGGCGATGCAACACTCTCGGCAACGCTTACCCACCAGATAGAGGATCTCCAACATGGAGAGCAGGATGCAGACCAGGCTAGTGACCACCATGAAGATGGTGAAGATCCTCTTCTCAGTGGGCCGAGCGATGAAGCAGTCCACCGTGTTTGGACAGGGCTTCTCCTGGCACTTTATGAGCGAGGGGAAATCATAGCCCTCGTAGATATGGTACACAAGATACACAAAAGTGGCATCGACAATTATTTTGAAGAACAAGGTCAGGACGTATGTCCACCAAAGGCCTCCTCGCTTCTTACCGGTGTTCTGGTAAAGACGATGACAGTCTTCGCCATGCTTTAGGCGGTTTCTCCGTTCCCGGTCGTCTCTGTAGGCTACATGCATTACCACCAGGAGGGAGGGACAGGTGACAAAGATGAGCTGTAGGGCCCACAGCCGTACATGGGATACAGGGAAGAAGTGGTCAAAGCAGACGTTGTGGCATCCTGGTTGAGCCGTGTTGCACTGAAAGTCCTTCTGTTCGTCACCCCATACTTTCTCAGCAGCTACCACAAACACCATCACTCTGAACAGGAAAACGATAGAAAGCCATACACGGCCAAAAGCCGTGGAGTACTTGTTCACCCCGCTAAGGAGGCCCTGGAGAAATGCCCAGTTCATGGCGCGGTTGAATCACAATCTGTCACCTCTTCAGAAGGATGTAAAATAGAAAAATATCCTCTCAGTTGAAATGACACAGTCAGTTCTCTAGTAGGCTACGCAAAAAAAGAGGGGGAGAAAAGACAATTCATAGGCTATAGGCATTGGGTGAATCAATTCAATACGCGTCAAAACACACAAATGAAGCAAAAAATTTATAACATCTTGAATGTTGCACATTTTCCGTTTCGCTTATAATTTGCTGTAAACTCAAAATGTTTCCGAAAAGATAAATAGTCTATTACTAATGTAGGCTGTACAGCAGGCCATGTATGACAATAATTTAATACAGAGAGATTCACTTTCTAGAGCAATCGCTGCGCTACGGAGCGCGTAGGTTTAACATTTGAATCGGTTGTAAGTGATTATCCTAAATCGCATTCAATCGCCACTATTTTATTGGACGACAAGAAATCGACTTTGTGGAGACAGAATGGGATAATAAAACTTACAACATTGAAAATTGTTTTGATTTGGCTACTTACAGTATAATCTGTTGTGTCGGAACCGTCGGAGCAAAGGAGAAAGATTTCGCTGCATCCCACCCATGGAATTCTCAAAGTTCCTCACCAGCAGTGGAGCTGGGTGGAGCTGCCCCTTTTAAGTCTTGTCTATAGAAACCTGTACAGGTGCGGCGGCGCAGCAGCGGTTCTACAATTTGGCATTCTAATTTAGTTTACTCAAGTTTTTTTTATTAATGCGGGTTCAAAATTATTCATTATCGTCATGTATGGCCCTTTGATATAAGAGTTATTTTGGAAGTTTGTTATTCGTTAATGAACTGTGAAATTGTCAACGACAAACAAATGTAAGAATGGGCATTTTAGTCTACATCATACACAACACAAGTACAAAATGAAATGAGAATGTAGACTTAATTTATTTTATTTTTTTAATAAAAAGTGTTTATTGAAATATTTACATGGCAGAAAAGATGAATCACTTGAACCCACAATACGCTGATCTCTCATCTCTTGCTAGCCACAACATACATGCACGCACACACTGTTCTTTCATACATATTCCCCACAGTCGGAGATGATAACTTTCTGCTTTGGCTTGCCATCTTTTGTCCCTTGAGCCTGTAGAAAAGACCAGAAAAACACTAGGTAAACACCAACATAGGCTAAAAATACTTTTTTGTAAAGACATACAATGACGATCTATCGATAGACAGGGTGAAATTGTGTGCAGAAATACCAAAAAAAAATAAACAAAAGATGACTTCATGGTCATGGCATATTAAATATGTGGTGTTGTGATGATTATCTGAAACTAAATATACGATTACAATGGAAATTGTGCCACACTTAATTACTCGCCTCCATTGCACGGACCACATCCATGCCCTCTACAAGTTCTCCAAACACCACATGCTTGCCATCCAGCCAGTCTGTTTTGTCAGTTGTGATGAAGAACTGGGAGCCATTGCTGTTTGAGCCAGAGTTAGCCATGGAGAGCTGGCCTGTGTGCAGAGGGGAGGAGCATTGGTCAGTTACATACCCTTAGAAACCCACCTCCCAATACACCTCCCGCTCATAATTCAAGTTTATAGTTAATTTGTACAATGCACAGTAACAAGACAGAGTAGCAACAGTAGGTGGTAGTGGAATGCTTGGACTTCAACAAAGTTAACAAGGCAGGAGAGTAAAAGACAAAAATAAAGTTAAAAAGTAAAGTTAAAAAGATAAATCAAAATTAAATTGATCAAATCGGGACAGTACCTAAGATAAATAATCACACAATACATAATTTGATATATACTGTAAATACAAATACATTCAACACCTAAGGGCCGTAACTTAATATATATTTTAAAGATGACATTTTACAAATGACAATATCAACCACAACTACACCACACTAGTCCAATAAGATACACACATGTAAGGCCTCATCTCTGTAATATTGTAGTGATAGAGTGGTTGCACTGCCATCTCACCTGCAGCAGTGTGCTTCAGGACAAAGTTCTCATCATCAAACTTGCGGCCATAGATGGACTTGCCCCCGGTGCCGTTGTGGTTGGTGAAGTCCCCTCCCTGGCACATGAACTGAGGGATGATGCGGTGGAAGCAGCTGCCTTTAAAGCCAAAGCCTTTCTCATGTGTGCACAGGCAGCGGAAATTCTCTATGGAAGATTTAAGATGGAAAGTGGTGATTTGTTTCATCACTGGTTTCTATAGCCTACAGTACAGTATACGTTTTCAAGCAGAATGGGTAAAAAGGTACACTATAACACTGCTTATGTGAGACCATACTGGTGTACACATTGGTATGTGGGGTTCTATCAAATTCATCCTCAGTGTACTGTGGCCTCCGTTGGGCTCTCTTTTGAATGGCAGACATTAAATTAGCTCTTTGCAGCGCTGGTCACAGGCTTCAAACAATCTGAGGTGTGGGGAGTCTGACTTAAATCTACTTTATTACACATTGATGTTTGACAGCAAAGCCTATGATACTAATGAAATACAGGGAACAGTGTGGAGACCTGCTGTCATAGGAACAATGTCAGCTCGTAGGAGAAAGCGTATTCTTCCCGCAGGCTTGTTGCCGATCTTGATGTCAATGTAGACCTGGGGGTTGACTCTGCCTTTCTTAGCTGGGGGCTCACCCTGCCAAAACAACACCTTGTAAATCACTTACAGCATCCTAAGACAACTCAATGGGGTATTTAATTCCAGTGGATTGTTGCATTGCAAAGAAATCCTGCCTCTCAGTATTACATTTAATCATAGTTATGCCTGTGTAAAGAACCTCTGTGGTTTTGGTTTTATACCTACTCGTGCATTCTCAGTTTCCTCTAACTTTTATACATATATAAAAGGCCTGACACTAAAAGCCCCAACATCCTCTTTAACATTCATTGTACCATGTGCTATTGTCACGAGCGATTCAAGATGGATAACATTACGTAGCAGGTGGTTTGAATCGTTTGCATGCGATTCTGACCTCCTGCGTTGCTGTACTGGCTGTCTCTCCGGTCGACTCCGCAGCCTCCGTATCCTCTGTCTTCCCAGAGAACTTCTTCAGCCAGTCATCATCCGACCACACTGGAGGAGAGGGAGGAGTTAGTATTACAATGACCGAGCTCAATTACAAAAGACAACTCTGAACTGGACATCATGGGTTACCTGGTCGAGATGAGCCCTCTTTGATTCTCATAGGTTTGGCAATGTTCACTCGGATTGTTCGCCCAAAAAGCTCAGACTCGTTCTATTGGAGATAAACGCATCAATATGGAGTCATTACTTTTTAGTTAAGCTACAGCCACTATGTGTTTCTGGCACAGTAATTAAGGTGTAATTAATCTCTATAAACAGATATCTGTATGTGAACAGATAATCTGTAGGCAACCAACGGCACACGATTGAGCAGGCTTTGGTTGCATGCAGGTAAACAGTCAGTGTGGAGAGCAAAAGAGATGAAAACACATTGGCTGAAATGCAAACTCAGGAAAAAAAAAGCAGCTACCGTCTGACAACGACTTTTCCTTAGCTTTTAAAAAAAGATGCATCTGCTATCCAAATATCCGCTGGCTACACCAGAAATCTTGGCCCTTGCCCCCAGAGGTATATCTTCGTCAGACAGATAGCCGATTGGTTCCCGAGATTGAGGCACAATTAACTCACCATGTTATCAATAGCAGCTGCAGCATCCTAGGGAAGACATTCAATTATATTTTTAGTCCACTAGATGGCAACGAAAACTAAAGCATATTTTATATTCACTTTAACCTGAACTTACCTCTGCTAATTCAAATTCAACAAAAGCAAATCCTCTGTGCTTTTCTGAAATTTCAAAATAAAATAAAAACATGTTAACCCGTATGAAAATTTGCCAACGTAATTATCAAGGGAAAAATGGTACACATGGAGGTCTGTCAAAGTTACTAATAAAACGATTCTTACCAGTTTCATAATCTAATGGTATCTGAATGTCTGTGACATCTCCAAATGGAATAAATGCTGCATGCAAAACCTTCTCATCCACCTCCTCTGCCAGGCCACCTATCACAAACACAGGCACGAAATGATTTAAGCCTTGAAAATAGCCTACATTCAAATATTTTACATTGATTTAAGTAACCAAACTATAAAGATAAACACTTGAGAAATACAAATATAAATGAATCATCTCTTAGATTACGTTCATATCCCTTTGTAGAAATAAAATGAACTTAGTGTATTGTGAGCGATATAGCGTTTGATGGATCAGATAGCTTTGTTGTGTAACGTTATTGTACTGTAGCCAGTAGTTCAGAAATGTAGGTTAAGTGGTGATTCCCTGTAATGTTCTCTGGACGTTTAGGTTAACACCAGAACAAGTTACTAACTAATATAAGTAAAGAAAAGTATGGTTAACTCACCAACATAAAGCACCCGTTTGGTCGCCGCCATTTTTTATTTTACCTTTCAACTCTAACCCCAGAGTCCTCATTGGTCCATTGCATCTAAAGCCCGCCTCAGCGCCTCTCTTCTCTAAAATCTAGCGCCACCTGTCTTTTAAAAAATCGATATTGTTTTCATTCTAACAATCAATTGTTTATTTTCTGGTTTCTGATAACCAGATAAATCAAAATTCGCTTCCCATTCAATGTAACCTACACATTTTCTGACACTATTACTATTGAATAGTCAATGTAACCAAGCCTTTGAACCTCAATTACTTGTGTCTTGTTACTCTCTCTCATTACTTATGGTTGTACTGAACATACCCACACTCTTGAGAAACAGCAGCTAAACAAAAATAAAAACACAAACAGGGGTAACCTTGATATTTCATCCTTTTATTGAGAATACCACACCCATGATAGCATGATGGGATGGAAGAATCTGTCAACTCAATTCAAATAAAACATTCAAACAAAGAAACAGAGCAAGGCTCGTTATCCTTATAGAAAGGGCCAAGAGAATACCCTCATTTCCATTATTGCTTTTGGTACACAGTTTAACACTATTACAGAACTAGGAAAATTAAGTACTGTAATATTTTTTGAAAAATGTTTGTTCAAGTATGTATTTAAATTATGTTTGAATTTTTTGGTTAATTGTTGTTCAGGTGACTGTGGTAGTTGGTGCTAGTGTAGGCTTCTCGCCCAGTCATTTGTCCTGGCCCTGAAACAACAAAAGAAATAATGTGTACATAATCCAGAGTAAATGAAAAATTGTGTATTATTAATATAACCGTATTGGGAAACAAAAGTCACATGCCAGTGTACACTGTAGAAAATATCCATATTGTAGTGGTGTTCATATATTGTCATAATAATCTAATCAAACACACCATCTTCAGGATGTGGCAGCAGCAGGGGTGGTAGCAATGCTACTAACTTTCTGAGTAGCATCCTTCTTGGCCTGATGGGCCTGAAGCACTGCGACTGCTTCCTCCACCTGTACACAGACCCCAAATTAACAGATTAACTAAATGGTCAGGACAATCACAAGGCGAAAGATGTGGCTAGTCCGTATTACATTTGGAATATATTAAAAAGAAAAAAAAGAAAAACACACCTTTGAGCGGAGAGACTCATGAGACTCCAGCATGTGCAGCAGCTCAGAGTTGTCAATCTCTAAGAGCATGCCAGTGATCTTTCCAGCAAGGTTAGCGTGCATGGCCTGGATAAACGGGAACAGACGCTCCCCTATTAGAGCAAGAGAGGACCGAGGAAAGAGGCGAGATAGAGTATAAACCTGTTTAATGTACCATGTTACACTGTGTCATCTACCAAGTTACACTGTATTGAGTATCTTGTTCCTTGGTATTTTGTATCAGGTTACTTGCTGTTTTTTCTCATGGTATTATGCTATAGTAATTGTTACCCAGCATTTGCTTCTGTTCCTGGGGGGGTGCTGCAGCCAACATGGAGGCGGTGAGAGGCTCCTGACCTTGCACATGCACAGCTGGCTGAGCCTGGGCAGATAAAGAAATGGCTTAGAAACAAGAGCTGCTTTATGTAGCTTTAAGCTGAGAGCGTATAACTAGGCAACTGGTGTGGAAAGCCATACCTGCTGTAAGGCAATGGGCGGGACCACCTGTGGGTTGGGGTTACGGATACCGGTGGCATATTTGTAGGGTGGTATAGCTCGAGGGGCTGGCACCCCCATGGAGGGGCGAGGGCCCATGGCCTGGCCAGCACCTAGCAGTGGGAAGGAATAAAGGAACAGAATTTAATGTTTAAGGGTAATGGGCTAAACAAAGCTCCGGAAAAGATGCACTCAAATGACAAATACACAACTCATGCAGGCAAATAGTTCTGTCATAAGGTATATGGTGGATTCTATATTTAATACAACTGCAATGATAAGCCTGTGAGTCATACCTCGTGGACCCTGGGTACTGGCATTGGGTGACATGTGTCTCAGGTTGGCACGTGGACCTGGCTGGCGCAACGAGTTGGGCATCCCTTGATAGCCACCTTGAACACCAAGGAGGCGATGAAATAATGAGGAATGCTAAATGTATGGCCGTTCATATTGTGAATACTATTAGAATACAGCAGCAAAATGTCAAATGGCGTGTACTGGAGACAACTATGTGTGTCCTCACCTTGACCTCTGCCACCTTGTTGTTGCCAACGGGGGTTGGGTCGCATCTGGGCCAGCTGATTGGGTGCATAGTAGGTTGTCCTGTTCTGAGCCTGGGGGGCACAAACAAACACACAGACCAGTGTTACGGCATTTAAAATATCATGCTCCTGGAGCACTGCTGAGGCAAATGTCCTTTCTCTTCCAAATGTCCTGTATTCTGTATCTGAGCACTATTCTAACGTGTCATCTCCGACTTTACATCGTCCCACACCTGTGGCACAGCTGGCATGAAATAGCCGCTGGTTGGCTGGAACTGGTTAATGATGGCATTAGCCGGCATGGCTCTCATGCCAGCAATACGCTGCATGTACTGGTTGGTGAGGTGAGCCTTGCGCTCCTCTTTGCGTTGGGCGAGGGCCACATAGAGCGGTTTGGAGCCGACAATACGACCGTTCATCTCCGTCACTGCCTTGGTGGCCTCTTCCGGGGACGAAAAACAGACGAAGCCGAAGCCCTTGGAACGGCCCTCCTCCAGCATTACCTAACAAACACATTATATAGTGTAGAAGGATTGTGTCAAATATACTAATATAATAGTGTGGAGATTATATGTAATATACTCTTGTGTCTAATTTAACTCACCTTAGCACTTGTAATGGACCCAAATGGAGAGAACTCCTTACGTAGCTTCTCATCATCTATGGTATCATCTAGATTCTTGATGTAAAGGTTAACACCCTGAAACAGAAGACTAACTGTCATCATTCATAATGGGAACACACAAAAACTTCTGAATTCCCAATGCATAACTTGGTTACACAACTTCTTGGTTACTATTACCAATATGCAATTAAAATTACATACTGCTATTTCATGAAGCAGATAGGGGTCTTGCTCATGGATGCTTACAGGTAGTCCAACTCTGGGGATCGAACCCATGACCTTCCGGTCAAACACCCAGACCACTAGACTATCCTGCCCCCCCCTAATATTCAATGTTAATTAACATTGGATTTGACAAAAATAACCTTTATCCCACCAATTCCCTTCTTACCTGGTATCGGCTGATTCTTTCCTGTTTGAGCAGCTCAAACTTCCTCTTCAGCTCCGCCTGGCGCTCCATCTTCTTCTGAGCACGGCCCACAAACACAGTCTTACCGTTGAGTTCTGTACCATTCATGTCCTCTACAGCCTGTGGATAGTCACATTGATTAGATTGGACATGACAAACATTACTAAACAGAACACAGTGTATACTGTAAGTGAGGCTGTTCCACACTACCTTGTTAGCGTCCTCATGCTTCTCGTAACTGACAAATCCAAAGCCTCTGGATTTGCCGGTGGGGTCTGTCATGACCTTGACGCTCAGTGTTTTACCTGGAAAGGTTAAAGGTCAAAGAGGTTGTCCCTGGGTCTTTAGCCACGGCAGTTTAACATACAGAAAGAGAACGGTGTGAACCTATGAGAGCTGTAGAGGGAGGAGTAGAGAGGAATGCGAGACACTCAGCACTCGTGTGGGAGGGGCATACGCTCTCTCAGTTTGAAAACAACCTGATATTATAAAATGTTACCATCAATTCTAGTCAGTATTATTAATGGTTATCTACTGATGATGGGAATCAGTGAATGTATGCTGTTACCGTATTTATCAAAGAGCTCCTTTAGCAGGTCATCATTCATATCATCACCAAAGTTCTTGATATATACATTGGTGAACTCCTTCGCTTTAGCTCCCAGTTCAGCCTCACGCTCCTTGCGAGACTTGAAGCGTCCCACAAACCTAAAGACAGAAGGAGAGCAGCGACACACACACACACACACTCTCGTAAATTCAGCCCTCAAGCGAGAAAGGACAACGAACCACGATCCATCTCTTTGGCCTCACTGCTCCTCAGTCTAAAACACTTGTTTCACAATCTTTCAGGTAGGATCACAACACACTGAAATTGAAGCAGAGCTGACCACACCACACCAGTAAGTCGGACGTTCCAGTAAGTAGGAGCACGTTCCATTAAAAAAAGGATGGCATTCACAATATAGTATATTCAATATACTGTAGTATAGTCATATCTTCAGGTCACTTATTGTTCCTGGATAAACAACAGAAGGTTTTAATAGTTTCAAATAGTGTATTTGACAGGCAAATACTGCAAGTAGACATGCTAAACACAGACAACACAGTGACAACGATTAATAGTCCTTGGTCCCAGACTTGATAAGGAAGTGGATGGGGATGGAAGAAATCTGAGGGGGCTCAAGTGGTCTTATATACCTTGCTACGATGACCTCTCCCAATCCGCCATCCAGTATTTCATTCCTGCATAGGATCCATCACTAAAACACACAAGCGTGGTGACACACACACACACACACACTGAGGCGGGTGAACCAGGGAGTCGACAAACATGTATTGGCTTTGAATGACAGTAAAGAAGTGAGTTCTGGTTGTTGAGTCAGTGTGGAGATTGTCTTCATGCAGGCCACAGTGAGAAATCTGTCAGTTAGTTTTTTTTTAAATCACACACAAGTTCACACTCCTACCACCCAACAACAATGCAAAAAAGACAAATAGTTTATGAAAATTCAAATCACTCAACACAAATGTAGCAAAGACAAACAATGTGAACACACAGAATATATTACTTTGTAGCAAGTATTGAACTACTGAATTTGAAATGCCCTGTTACCATATACTGTATAGCTCTGGAAAAAAATAAGAGACCACTGCATCCTTTTACTATTTATACAATTATATTTATATTTTTAAAATTTGTATCCCCTCCTCTCTGAGATGATGAGACACTCACACCTTGCGGTCATTCAGAAGCATGCCATTCATCTTCTCTATGGCACGGTCAGCTGCATCCTGGGTCTCAAAGTGGACAAATGCATAGCCCTTGGAACCATTTTCATCACACACCACCTGGACCAGATAAGACATTATAAGAATGGAGGGGAGCTACAAGAATGCATTGTCCTCCAAAAAAACAAGGTGTCTAAATACTGGGGCCACTGGGATTTTCCTATGTTAAAGCTGTATAAGAGAACAATATGTTTATACTGTATTTTGCCATTGAAAAGCTATTAGCATTGGAAATGGTTTCCCCAAGCCCCATTACAGCTAAACAGTATGAGACCCCTTGGATTTATTGGTACGAGTCTAATGGATAGTACAGTGGCGGGAAATATACTGACGCAGGAGAAGAGATGCAGTTTATATCAGGAAGAGACAATGTACTCTGCCTTGCCGCCATGGAAATAGCTAAAGGGATTTCGGCAATTGCTGTGAACATTGTAAAAATATTAAAGACATAAATAAAAGTTGAAGTTATATACCGAAGTCATATACAACAGGTTTAAAAAAAAAACAAAAAAAACTTGAATGCAAATAATGCAGTTGCATCTAGTGAACAGAGGAGGCGCTAATTTATCATCTTATCATATTTAATATAGCTCTAGCTTTTATTATATAGGCCTCCACTGTTGGTAATAGAAGAAAACAATTTGTTTTCCCTGTTGCATAGATTTAGTGATTTTGAGCTCCTGCCCACTGATCAAATTACAACAATACCTTGCAGGAGAGGATATTGCCAAAGGCAGAGAAGGTGTCATAGAGGGCCTTGTTGTCGATGGACTTGTCCAGGTTTTTGATGAACACGTTTCCCACTCCAGACTTCCTGAGGGAGGGATCTCTTTGGGACCACATGATTCTGATTGGTTTGCCTTTCACCACGTCAAAGTTCATGGTGTCCAGGGCTCGCTCCGCTGCCAGGGGAGGGGGCGGGGACAGAGGTGTCAAAAAAAAGGGATCTTGTTTGCATGTGGGCAGACAGTAATATGCTTTCATCTGTCACAGCACACAGCTTTAACACATTTAAATTATTGACATTTTACCATGACAAGAAAACAACTTTACATAATGTTTCTAAAGCAATTTCTCCCCGGAATGGAAACTACAAAAGACTACTAAATATCCATGCCCCAGTACATCTCTCATATGCCACAACAATGCTACAAGAAGAATTTCTTCTCCTAGCCAATACCACAAGACTCCTTGGTCCTAGGCCATTTTTAAGGCACGTGTAACAATGTAGATTACTGCAGTAAACCATGTGGCAGGGGGGCCATTGCACAGCAGCTGTGACAGTGTAGGGCAGCTGCTGTGGGTTAGCTCGAAGCACATGGACCGCTCACTCAGGCAGATGGTAAGAAATGTGCACCAACAGACCACATGCTGTTCGTATGGCTCGAACGCAGTCAGGTCAAACTATTAAACATTGTACTGTATTTACTCATCTCTTCCCGGAGTAGGGATTAAATTAACATGCAATACTAATTTTTCATTCTGTCACGTGTCCATATGAGCAGACATATGGGTGAGCGTCCCTTTGTTTAAACACACACACACCACAGGCTTTTCATCTAAAAATGTCTGGTAAACAAAACAGAGCTGCCTTGTGTCTGCTGGCATCAGCAGTTTGCCCTGGAATTGTATTTCCAAACTCGTATGCTCAGAGGTGTGTGATCATAGTCATGCATGGGGGTCATTCTGGAAGGTTCCCAGAGGGTTTCTTGATAGAAAAAAAATACATAATGAAAAATGATAAGGCCATGGTGTTCTGTGTAATACACGGATAATGAACTGTGTCTAAACATCATATCTAAAATGAAGAAATTGAAAGACAAACGTTGGCAGTGAGTGACAAAATGTTGAAAAGTGACAAGAGGCAAGCTGTTATTGTTCCCACTCTCAACTACTGTCATTTAAAAACCTTAAAGTGTGGCCATTGTGGTCAGGCAAATTTTGGAATGCCTAAAAGAGATTCTAAATTTAGATAGAGGTCCTGAGAGGTATGTGCTGGCATGGAGTGTGAGTTGAGCATTCTCTACCATTGATGGGGAGAAGACACATTGAACTAGACTGTTCAGATGAGTACCACCAGGTCTCGTGTTGAGTTTGCACAGAGTTATCACAAGATGAAATCCAGCAGAGATGATAACCAACATTGGCTGTCTCACAATACATGAAAGCCTCTACGTAAACCATTGTTCTGTTGCCACAATAAAACAGGACATATCTTTTAGCCTCAGTAGTGTGTCAGTATATCAATCCCGTGCCTCAGCGAACTATTGCCTTACAGGCATGTCCATTTAAACCACTAACCACCACTAGCCACCCCACCCCCCATATCTACACATCTTCACTGACAACAAATGGTGTCTCAGTGTTTCCCCAACTGCAGCTCCTCTTTCCCTCAAGCAAACGATACTGTATATAAGCCATTTACAACCTAGTAGGCAATTGCAACAGCTTTTGGTAACTGGTGCAAGCACAGATAAGTTGTGACAGGTGTTTTAAGTTGATACAACAGGTAAAAAAGCCCACAGTGAGTAAACATCCCCCCCATCATTGCTAGTATCTTGATGCCATGGGCCTTAGAAAGAGAGCTCTTAATAGACATGCACCGGTCAGTTAATGAATAATATTATTTCAATATCAGGGGCAAAATAGTCAATAGAAAGGTCAGATTTAGAGTCAACTTGAAAATTATAGTGGTGAATGATAGAATGTTATTGTTCTAGGTCTTTTGTTAATAGTATCAGAGGGCAATGAGAAATAATTTGACAGTTCCTTAGTGGCCCTTTAAATAGGAGCAAAAATGGGTCATTGTGTTTGACATAAAAACTTTTTTGAGCTGCATGGTTCCTCCTAAAATGTAGTGGATAGAATGTCCATTTTCAATTAGGAATTAAGCATGCTTGTGTCAAACTTCTTTGTGATGACACAGACCTAGCTCAACTCCATGCACGGGAATGGCCTACAAGAACTGGGTCACTCACTGAACTCAAATGGGTCAAATGATTACTCTAACCAATGTCAAAAATGGCCCGAATTGTTATTTCGACATATAGCATTATAGTGTTTCAGCTGATGCAATTAAAGTATTTTAGTTGTGTTCATGGCTTAGCCTAATGTAGGCACCTAAGTCTTTCATTTGTTAAAGGCTTGCATTCAATATATGGTTTTATTACGTGAAATTTAATCTATTTTGCACCGTCACTCACATGAAAGACGCAAGGTTCTAACTCTAGAAAGGTGTATTGACATTGTAAAGCATTATGCCATTCCAAATAAGTAGACCTCCTTTGGAATCCGTCTGTTGTGGCTAGTGCGTACATGTAACAATTATGCTGATTATACAATTCTATACGCATGTTCCATTCTTACCGTCAGCTGGCTGTGAGAAGTTGACATAGGCATAACCAAGGGAACGCCGGGTGATCATATCACGGCATACTCTAATAGACAGCACCGGTCCAGCTGGGCTGAATTTCTCATACAGCATAGCCTCCGTGATATCGGGGTGCAGGTCGCCAACATAAAGAGAAGCCATTGGATAACTCCCCGTAGTCGCTGTGTTCATATCTCGGACTTCTCGATATAAATGAAGGAATTTTTTTCCTCAAAAGCCAGAGAAATGTTTATACTATATCCCGAGTTTAATCCTCACACATGAAGAAAAGTTCTGCTTTTCCACGATCCCTGGATTAAAATGAATGGATGAAAAGCCGTGAAGAGCACGGTAATTTAGCGTCTGTATTAATATTTCTTCGGGTTAAGCCCGAGGCGTCCGGATCGGGTTGCTTTAAAAAAAAGGTTTTTAAATATTACTGTACTTATTTTTATTAAGGTTTTGTAGTTTTTATTTTTTTTTATAAGTTTTTCTTTTGTTTTTCCAAAAACGGTGAGTTAGACACTCACGACTGTTTTGTGGTCGGGGAAAGAGACTGCATGAGAAAAGCATGGTCACTTTATATTGAGTGGTGCGGAGGAAATAGTGCTCAGGGTCAACCTCGGCAGAGACCAAAAAAAGCAGAGCATGCGGCGTAAAAGAGAGCACGCTGTACTATCAGAACTACATAGCCGAGCTCCCTACAGCGACATCTGTGTGGGACTACAATATTTGCTGCCCAAACATTTTCAAACTCTGTTCTTAAACACCTTTTACCATCTGTATAAGGCCAATGAACTCCATTTATTCTAGATTGTTTTAGTACAAAGTATATAGAGTTGCCATGTACGAAAAGTGCATCAAAAATAAGATAACCAGGAAAAAAGCCCAGTTGATTAAATTCCTTTATTAAGATTGAAAGTGATCAAATCCGTTTATTCTGCCTTGTTTAGCTTCCTGCAGAGAAATGGGGTGGGACAAAATTAGCCTACATTATGCAAAATAAAATGAAAGCCTCAATTACAACAAAATACCTCAACAAGTCCAGGAAGGTTGACAGCAGTCTCTTCTGGCCCGTCTCATGGTTCCTCCCCCCAGCTTTATTCATCCTAAAGGGCCTCTCCTCTGGCTGCGCCACCTCCTCATAGCTCAAGGTCTGCGATCCATCCATGTTATTTGAGAACTGCAGCTTTGAGCTTACCACTGGTTTGAAGCCATGGGCTCCTTCTATGGGACCCCCCAAAGCACCTGCATGCTCAAGAGCTTGTTCATCTCCCTCGGTTTCATCCAAATTTATGTCATCCACCATGCTACCACACGGCAGAGCTAGAGAGCCCCCTTGTGGTATCGTTTGATCTCCCCACAGTTTCCTTTGCGACTCTTCCATTAGAGCAGCCTTTTCCAGATCTGCAGCGATTGGCCAGCCATCAGCCATGGGGAGATTTAGGTCGAGCACTGTACCATCATTTTCTTCTTCTTTTCTGATTATCCAATTTGCTGGAGGATTTAGTGCTAGGTCTGGATTCAATGCTAGGTCTGGTAGCATGTTGGTCAGCAGTGACTCAGCCAGAGCACTTCCCAAAGGTTTAACAGCCTCGCTAAGGTCAGTGTCAAGGGCCTTTCCAGGCAACCAGAGGGCCAGTCTTGCTACTGGGTGGTGTCCCAATACCAGTACACTTTCAGTCATCACTGGGGTATCAGGGTTCTCATCTTTTGGGAAGTTAGAGAATGAGGCCCCAGACACCACGCCATCTACAGGGGCAGTACTAGGGGCCTCGAACTGTACAGTTGGGCTTCTCTGGTATTCAATCACACCAGAGTCGACAGACTGCATGAACTTGGCTTGAGGGGTGCCTGAGGGTTCATGGACTAGAGGCAAAGGTTTTATGTCATGGTCATTGTCCACAAGGATGAAGGGGCCCGTGCTCACCATGGTTTTAATAGCTGAAATTAGAGAACAGATGAGTCATCAAGTCTACATATGGCCCATGTTTAAAAAGTGACTCATCCTGCTAAATTGTTATATATCCCTGCATGTCACTGACCCACATGAAGATGCTTGAGTGATGGGCCTTTACATCTTGAGCTACAGCAATTGCACACATCTACATCCCCACTCAAATCCACCCATCTGGGGAAGGGAAAATATCAGTTTTCTAGCAATGCAACTCCATCAATTAAGTTTTGAATAATTCTAAATACCTTGATTCGAGTCTGTTGAAGTTGCAGTATTTAAATGCTGGGGTGACATATTGGTCTGAGACAAGCACACTACAATGTATGAAGACCTTCAAGAAAAGGAGAGGAGTCGGGAGAGAGATAGCTATACATCTATATCTGGCTTATTTTTAAAAAGATTTACACATTAACAAGTGGAAGAACAAAGGTAGTTTACCTCAGAATTAAGATGAGAAGTGTTTAGAAGAAAGTTGACTGCAAATTTTTCCCTGGAGGCCACAAACTGCGTAATGGCATTAGATCCTAGTGTTGCTATGCACCTGGTAGAGAGAAGAATTTGTTCAGGTAACATCCAGGACCCAGTATACCAGTAGCAGCAATGCTCACCCTTTATTAGCGATTACTGCATGTCTTGGTTGAGTCTGTGGGTCAGGGAACGCAGAGACAAAGCAGGACTGGATGAAAGGCAGTTGACTTGGACCAGGGTCAGCCGTCACTTGGAGATAGATGGGCTCACCTCTGAGGTAGATGTTGGATTGGGCGGTGTGAGTCCAGGATGCTTGAAAAAAAATAAAAAAATAAAGTACATCATAAGGCATTTGATCATTGCAAAATACATTTTTATTACTCACAATTCATTGCTTTTATGGCAAAGCGCCAGTCATCGACCCTGGTAAGGTTAATGAGACAGAAGGAGGATTAACATTGGAGATAACATTTCATCTGCATTGGTAGGGATTTCAGTAATTAATGATTACCGCGTCGGCATGCAGGAGACTGGTATTTTCACAGGTAGCCACCAGCTCAAAGGAAGTTGTCTTGGACTGAAGTGTAGAAAGTTAGTAAATATATCCAAGCCATTCTGGACCTAGCAAAGATATACCACACATTTTAACATTGCCCAACATTTAGGAATTCCTGAGAGTGGAACCGGTGAAGGCTCCACTAGACCTTTCTCAGTAACCCATGGAAGTGCTACCAATGAGGGGGTACACTTTCTTCCTGTCCCTTTTAAATTAGATGTTGCAAAGTCCATGCCCACTCAGATGTTTTGAGTTATTGTGGCTAATTAGACTGTCATGTGCGGGCGGGCGTACAGTCTTAGTATATGCAGTTTTTTCATTATAACTTCAGACAGCCTAATCAGCCAAACAAAACTAGGTAAACGTGTGACTTAACAAGTAATGGCAGGAATAAAGTGTCATCATTAGCATTTCCAGGTCACTGTAAAAGAGGGTCTAGAAGACTGACTCACCAGACGATTAGTCCCGCACTGGGTGAAGTCATATGTAAACACAAAATGGTTTTCTAGATCACCATTGCTATAGCAGCCATCTCCAAGCTGGAGGTCACCACCACTTAGTAGAACACCATCCAGGTGCTTATCAACCAGCAGAACCAACCGAGACCTATTACACAACACCTGGATTTTAGGAGATTTCAGGTAGGGAGGCAATTCAGACAGCATGTGAAAGGCAGGCGTCCTAGTGTGCCAGGAACTGAAAATTGTGTCAAATGGGATGTCATCCTGTTTAGCTGGAAAATCTTGGAACAAGTTATCAAAACCCCGAGAGAACGCTGCAAACTCTCCATTTAATGTTGACTGCGCATGCATAAATGCACAAAGCCATAGCACTCTCTCTAGCATCGCCATTGTAAATCGTTAACCAGCCAACTGAGGGCTTAACCGTAGAATGCGCCAAGATCACTTTTATTACAATCAGTAGGCTACACAGCAGGTGCTAGCAATAAGATAATGAAATAGAGTCATTGTACAATTCAATACGTATTTAATTGTTTAGAGGAGTTAACCAAAATTCATGTCTAGGATCGGTGTAGGCTACTGAAAAGTGTAGCTGTATTGCATGTGTCTGCGTAAACTGGATTAAATATTAATTTAGCCGTGCTTCTGTCCATTCAAAGTAGACCTGGGCGGAGTCTACACAGTCTAGCCTATACAGGTGAGGAAGACAAGCGAAGAGGCTGTTGAACTTTTGCCACAGTAATGGCATTACAGCAATTGTCCGATTTATGTGGTCGGGTCTAGCAGATTAAAACATTTATAAACATGGGTAAGTAACGTTTTTATTGATCGATCGGAAACTACAGAGTGATAGTAGCGAGTTAATCGAGAACGTTTTTTAAGGCGTGGTCAGCGCTGTGACATTACTTACGATACTTTTTTAGAATCGTTAGAGATTAAATGTTTTATTAAGTCACTTAGATGTACGCTAAATGCCATCAGATTTGAACAAAACAGTGAGTAATCAGGCCTACATTAATGAAACTGGAATATGTATTAGGACTAAATTTAACGCAGCTATAGTCTACGCGAAAACCTCATACAGAATAAAGTGGGCTGGCCTTCAAAGATTTACATGAACACGCAAATCCGAGCATAGCCAGTGTTTGTCTTAATAGCTGTGTAGGGCTACTAAAGACAAAGGAGACAGTCGTGTAGGTCTACTTATTTATTTCCCTTTTCAGTAGACTATAAATTTAAAACATCTTTTAATGGCAGCGTGACTTGTGGGAATTGAGAAGCACAAAATTGACTGCCACTTCTACTCCCTCTGTCTACCTATTGATTTGTTCTCAATAGGTCTACATAACTTGTTTTTAAGGGCTGTCTAATAACCTGTGTAGTTCCTGATGTGCCGAGACTAAGTGTCCCTCAAGCTCACTCAACCTGTTTTTCTTCTTCATTCTAAACTCGGTTTACTGTACACAGCGCGCTTCATGTTTCGGACCTGAATTAAACTGTGGTGTTTGTCAGCAAACGTGCATTTTTAGCAATACAGATGTTTGGCAATATAGATGATATGTTTACATGCATAATTTGGAGTGAATTAATTTAGCATTAGAAGATTAAATATGCAAATAGCATATTCTCTAATAAGTGTCCTTGCCTATTCCAGGGGTGTGCTGTGCCAGCCTTAAAGACAACAAAGCCCTTATGAAGATGGGTCTAGGGCTTGTGCTAGTAGGCCATGTCAACTTTGTTCTGGGAGCAATCGTGCACGGCACAGTGCTCAGGCACATCGGTGTGGATGCACAGACTCGAACCATGGTGTACGCCATATCCAATATCATCGCCATTGTGGCCGGCCTCATGGTGAGTAGGCCTAATTAATCTTTTTCAGATATGAGAATAATACACTAGAGTGGAGAATAAGCCTCTTGCCTCGACCTATGATTGGCACCTCATATGTTTCAAATCTATTAATTCAGTGTGTGTTCTATATCTGAATTGCTGGTATATTGCTTGTATTTGTGCTCTAGGGAATGATTGGTGGAATTACAACCATTGTCTTGTCTAAAAACATGAAAAGCAGGATTTTGGTAAGTGGTGCTCCTTGCCATACATTTTCAATCCCTTACCTTAAGAATTAACAGCATCTTTTCTGATTCTCGTAAGTCTGTTTGTAGATTTTTAAGGAAGATGCTGATTGCGTGTTCACGTTGAATTAAAACCTTTATCACAGCACTGGAAGTGCTACCGAATACAGGTAAACCTTACTGTGTGGCCTGTAAATAGGGAACAAATCTAAATCTATTCAAATCTAAAATATACCCAACCTTTAAGGCTCCTGGAAACTCGTGTTTTTTGGAATGGGTTTGGCTGAGTTAACAGCTTCTCGGGGTAAAAGTTGGATGAAGTTCTAATGCAAAAATTGCTCAGTGTCGAGTACAAAGTATCAGTTGTCCTGCACCTAGAAAGTACAACAACACTGACATAAGAGACCGATGAAGCAGGGTGTAGCCTACACACCCAAATCTGAGAACAAGTCTAAAAGAAACACCTGTATGGACAGTTATGTGAATTAAAATGTTCCTTGTTCACAGGCTAGACAGGAAGAAAATGTACCTGTCTTCGGTAGCAGGGTCACTGTGAAACTGTGGTGTCTATTATCCCGAACAGACAAGTACCAGTCTGTACGGAGCCACATAGAACACGCATCTGGTCTGAAAAATGGTACACCACTACAATAAAAATAGTGGGCTATTTTTAGGCTGAACACACAGAATTCCAATCTGTTCTGTCAAATCTCTCATTGCAGAAGTGGACCTTGCTTGTCATCAGCTTCCTGGCAGGTCTCTTGGCGACTGCCTCCGCCTTGAGCCTGATTGCGTCTATGGTGACAGCCATTATGCATAAAGGAAAGGGCCTTCTAACGCATTGCAAACTTCCCAATTCTATTGGTGAATTCAGCATCACGTACGAATGCCCTTTTGACCCCACTCGTGTCTATGTAAGTCCAATGCGTATAGACAAAATTAAACAAGGTCAACGTCAATTAAAGTGAAGTAGCTGACGAAAATGGTGTTTTTGTCATAGAACTGCTTTTCTTTAATAATCCTCTGCCAGGGAACTACAATCATTCTCTGGGTGCTTCTTATTCTGATGTCCGTGGTAGAGTTGGTGTTCTCCTTCCGCTGCTTTGCGGTCTGCACCTCTTTCCTCCACCTCTGCCCATGCAGGAGGAAGAGGAGAAGACCTGTCAACCCTAGAGTGAGTTATTCCTCTCCCACTGACAAATCTAAACTGGTGTTGTGATGAGATTGTCCACACAATCTCTCTCCCAGGCTCTTATAATCAACATAATAAACCATGGTTATCGTTTCAGGTGCGTTTCCAAACCCCTTCATCCCTTCCTCCACCCTCTGAGCCAAAACAAGACACTGAGGCGGAACTAGAAGCTGCAGAGCAGCATGAACTGTTGGAAAGTAATGCTCCAGTAGAACAAAGTGACTGGTTATGAACCATTTACCCTGACCGGATACGAAGCACTGAGCTCATACTGAAAACACATTACAGTGCATTGCTTGAAGTCGTGTTAGATTATGGATCATCTGACACAGACTAAGTGGATGAAAAGAGAAATTTTTAACTGGTATTATATTTGTATTCTGCATTTGTTTCGTATGTTCCTTTTAATTAACATTTATAGAGTAACGTCCAGGATTTCACTCACTCAAATGCTTTCTCATTCCAGTTACTTTTTCACCATATTTTCTCTTATTTGGGTAGTGAATCTTTGACAACTTTTTCAAAATTGATGACATGGATAGCTTTTCAATTTTTATTGGTGTGGGAAAAAGTACTTTACAGACGTGGTTACTCAAGATTTTTTCCCATGTTTGAAGAATAAAAATATATACAGACAATTCTGGCACCTTACCTGCTCTCCGTTTCACAGAGCATTCTATACAATGTATTAAATGTCATTGGAATCCCAACCTTTTACATAGTTGCCATTATTCATGTAAATATGACCCCAAAAGTATAGGAAATCCCCCACTCTGTGCTGGGAGAACAATGTTCTGGTCTACACAATCCTTAACCTTCTCTGTGGCTTTAGCAGTGACACAATTACACACAAACATCCTTCAACTATATATGGGAGGGAGTAGCCAAAATATCCATGATAAATTAAATCCAAGTTTCCCAAAACAGTTTTTGTGGAAGAAAAACAAAAGGGACTACAAAGCACAGAATCAACACAAACAGGAACAGCAATCTTTAAAATGTCCTAGGAAACCATGTACAGCTCCCATTTGAAAGGGACTATGGTCCATCTTTAAAATGTACAGTCCTTCACTGATCACTAATTCGGCCTTTCCAAAAGATTATAGTCTGATATAAAAAAAAAGTTTCAGACTCATTCTGTCAAATTGCGTTGGCATCAGTGGGTGTCAAGGTGTACTGGCCTCCTCCTTCGGCCTAAAGAATCCAGAGCAAGGAAAGGATTAACGCTCCAACCAGCCCCTCCAGTGACAACACGGTGAATAAGTGTGAAGAATGTTTGCTCACTTTGACGTGTCCATTTTCTCCTCTTCAGGCAACTTCTCCTCTTCTTTAACTTCTAGAATGAAAGCAGAAGACACCAAGCTATCCATTAACAATATCTGAAACTGATTTAAAAGTATACACCTTGATCTCTGCCCGAAAAAAAGGCAAATGCTTTAAAGTTAGAGTGGTGTCAGCCACTCAGGTGTAGGAGAGGCATGTGCTTATGGGGTTTCAACCACAAGGGCCATTCCAGCCTCAGATCAAGGTGTGCACCTTTAACCTTGTAAGGCATAAAGAAGGTATAATAAAAAGGAGAAAAAAAAATCTGGTGTCATAGATACCTTTGTCCTCCTCACCTTTCTTCTCTTTCTCGTCTACCTCCTTCTCGCCTTCTGTTTTTGTTCGCTTGGCCTTCTTGTAGTTTGCTGCGTTTCTACGGCCTCCCTCGCCTTCATCTTCAGAGTCGGAGAACTCCTCTTCACATGCTATCCGTTTGTCATGGGCACGGACTGCAAAAGAGCGCAGGACAAGGCGGGATTAAACCTGTTTCACCATTACCCGTCTGCTGCAGCTTGTGGCACACAAACAAGGGTCTTACTAGAGATGCGCTTGTTCGGGTCTTCTTCATCCTCGTCCCCGCTGTCCTCCTGTACGGCATCCTCTGGAATGGCCTGCATCTGGACCCCAGGGGCGTGCGGCAGCATACGCAAGTTCTCAAACAGGCGCTGCCTAGGGGACACAGAACACAGGTCCATTGGACAGGCAGAGAGACTGCAATAATGAGATGGGAGACAACACTATCCGATCCAAGATGGCAAACCAAGCTTACTAGCTGATATATGCCAGCAGAAAAAGTCACCTTTTCTTGCTCACACAACCTGAATTTCTGTAGAATGATATAAAATCTAATGTAACGTAAAGTCTTTTTGCAATAAACTCATTTTAGGTAGGTGCATTTTGAAAGAAACAGATAGTACAAATTAATTAAATGAAGTAAAGCAGGAAATCTATGAAAAAGATCACAATTTCTAACTAAATACATTTGCATTCATTTCATAAATCAAAACAGACATGGTTTAATAACAAGCATGGCAACAAAGAACGATAACCCATTCATGATCAATGATAAGTGAGGGAAAAGGGACTTACTTGATCTTCTCCAAGTAGTCATTGGTGTTCTGGTTTGTCATGTTGGATGGGCTGATGTGCAGCTTGAAGTCCGGTCCAAAGTACTCAAAGTAGTCGTTGTATGGAAGCTCTGTGTAGAGTGGAGCAGGCGTATGCCTTCTTAAAACTGCTATGTCTCCTCAATAAACTAGGGAGCTATTTTCTTAGATGTGAAGCTGTTGCTAGCATCCGTACTTCCACCACTTCTACTCACCATTGGGGATTGAGGCATCCAGCGCTACAGCTGTCTCGAACGTCCAGCATCGAGCCACATTGCGGATGGTGTAGCCTCCTCCACCCAGCATCAGCAGGGGCAGATTGAAGCTCTTCATGTACTCCACACACTTAGCATGGCCTGAGCATTTTTTAAACAGGATTACAAAATGAGCCTCACATGATTAGCACCCAGACTCAGTAGGTAGACTGTGAATCCCAAAAAGTAACACCAAAACGTGCATCTTTAGGGGGGGGTTGAGATTCATTGAGAATATTCTTAACTGTACAACTACATAAGAAACAGCCAAGACGCCCCTGTATTAACATAATGTTAAATACACGAGTTGTCCCATGTCTACAGACTTACCTTTGATGGTGAGATTGAAGCAGCCAAGCCGGTCTCCTGACAGAGAATCAGCTCCACACTGGAGAACCACAGCACTGGGCTGGTACATCTCCATAACCTTGGCCATGATCTATGCACAGACACACAGCCACAATGTTGCTGTCTAGACGGGGATGCACAGGTGGCAGGTAAACCAGCAGAGAACAGCAGTAAACGAGCAGTGTATTTACTCACAGGTTTAAAGATGGCTTCATATGACTCATCGTCAATACCGTCCCTCAGCGGGTAGTTTACAGCGTAGTATTTACCCTTTCCTGCACCAATATCCTGTAGTAGGACCACACAAACATCAGCTAAGAAATACGTTGTCACTATGACAACATGATTTGCATGCCACACACTAGTGGTTGTCAAAGTAGGGGTTTGAAGGATGATTCCAAAATTGTAAGAAACCTTTAGAAAGGACCATGTTGAATAGTTTTACGGTCAAGTGTGCATTGATTTCATGCCATTTTATGTGTTAAGCAAATTATATATAAATTTTTTGGCCACAGACAATAAATAAAACAAGGCTTACTCTTAAGTCTCCAGTGCCAGGAAAGTACTCTCCATACTTGTGGAAGGAAACAGTCATGACGCGATCTGTGGTGTAGAAGGCCTCCTCCACACCGTCCCCATGATGGATGTCAATGTCTATGTACAGAACTCTCTGGTGGTATCTGGAGCACGGTGACAGAAGCAATATTATCGCAGCTATACTTTTAAAAAGTCCAGCCCTTAGTAGACCATGCAAGATTTCAGTTTTATCCTTTGGAAAAGTAACTGTTTATAACATGTTTTTTTTCTCTCTCAGGTCAAATAGGCTGGATAGTTCTTGCATGCCAGTGCTGGGGTTCTGTGTCCTCTCATTCAAACCAAGCTCCCCTTAGAAAAGCTGCGATAGGGCTTTTGGACTCACTTCAGTAACTCCAGAATGGCAAGCACGATGTCGTTGACATAGCAAAAACCTGAGGCCTCAGACTTCTTAGCATGATGCAGGCCTCCAGCCCAGTTGATGGCTATGTCTGTCTGCTGTTTGTTCAGCTTCACAGCACCCGCTGAAATAATGAACAACATAACTTAACAGCCTGCATGTAGTAATAACCTTAATTTATACATCACTGTCCTTAACTTTTACAAAGAAGCGAGGTATTCAAATCCAAGCAGCACAAATCTTACCAACAGAGCCCCCTGTGGAGAGCTGGCAGAACTCAAACAGCCCATCAAACACCGGACAATCCTCTCCCACATTAACTAGAGCCAAGGAAGAGGAGAGATAGTTAAATGATCAATGTTGCTCACACACAATGTTACAAAGCCAAGACACTGTAAATGTAGCACAGCACTCAAGAGTAAACTTACATCTCTGCATCTGTTTGCTGTATTCTGACATGTTGTCTGGCCGGATGGAGCGCAGGAATTTGATGTAGTCGTCGCTGTGATACTTTGTCATCTCTTCTCCGTTCGCTTTGTGGGGACGCTGAAATTGTTAAAAGAATGTACACACATATTCCAAAAATGTATGTATTCTGAATAATAGTGCACTATGCATGCATGGTAATGTAATCACTGTACTCTAAACATACATATATTTCCATCTTTCTGTACAGGCCATAGTTGAGCAACAGGTTGTGTGTCATGCGGATTCGGTGGGGCTTCATAGGGTGGCCCTGACCATAGTAGTAGTTTCCCACATCACCTGAAATCAGAACAAACAAAATAAAAGTTGATTTTTTCCCCTCCAATCAAAAACTTTAAACTAGTGGCCGCGCAGATCGTTCTGTTCAACAGAAGCGTTTCTACAATAAGCAGTAATATAAATGTAGGTCAAATAATTCCTCGATTCTATCATCTTTTACGACAAGCAGGGACCTCTAAATTCCTTTGACGAATTACGGGGAACAAGATAAGGATAGATAATGGACCATTTAATAACGAAGTACAAAAAAATGACGCAAACCCAATAGAAATGCACAGATAGGCAGGCAACTAACGCCGTTTAACCAGTACAGTGGTTTTCATCATTAATTGTGTTAACAATGAACTCCTTCCACCCCCTTTGTTAGCGCGACTGCTAATCATTTTAAATACCAATTTTAGCATATTCAGCAACACCATTTTCAAGAAAAGCGGGAGGTAGCTGGAGATAAAGACCAAACTATATTTTAATTTTACACGTAACATTTTGTCTCGATTTCTCTAGATGGACAGATGCGCGATGAGAGAATATAAGTCAAGCTAGCTGTCTTGCTGAGCTCAATACTTTGTTAGCTTAGGTTAGCAAGACGGCAAATTAACTGCAAAACAACCCGGATCAAAGCAACGCAGGTCGGTGTTCAACGTGTTTTGTGCACGCTTTATAGAAACCAAAACGAATACTCACCATCATAGTAGTAGCAAACTTTTTTCTTTGTTCCTTGAGAAGTCAGCGCCATTTTAGTCTCTTGGCTGGCTTGCTAACGGAGAAGAGAGAACGCTTTACCCTAGCAGAATGGCATAGTTTTTAGCAGCACGTCGCGCGCATCAAATGGGACGTACTAGCTCTTATTAGAGGGGCGTTGCTACACGGTCCCGCCACAAATACATTTCACAGGCTCAATCTCTCGGTTCTTTATATTTTTCTACAATACAATTCCTCAAAGGTAACATCTGTATTAATGTAATCGTCCACCAACAAATGTGGGTCTTTATGCATGTTTATGCAATGCATGTATGTAGGCCTATACATGTATGCTAGTATGTATTTATGTATGAAGGTAGGCCTATTGTATGTGTCCTTTATTTAGGTAGCCAATTAATTTATGTATGTACTGAATATATAAAGCTAGACATGTGAAAAAATGTTGAGGAATTTGAAAAAAATATTTATTTAAAACATCACTGTAGGTACATCAGATCATAAGTCATTGATAATTTACATTTTAAAACTGCTACACTAAAATGTCAAGGCATGGGTGGGTCATACATTAAGAGCATTTTTTAGATACACATCGAAAGCATAAAAACAGACAGCTCAGGTCTCATGTTGATTACATTTTGGGTTTCATTAAAACTGCCAACGCAATACTCGTAAGGCAATACAATAACTCAACAATACTCATCATTGCATTTTATTGGGGAAACATTTACAGTACATTTACTTTTCACTGAAAAATATACAATGTCCACCAGCTGTCTTTTCCTATCATATCTATCAGCATGGCTGCTCCTGGTATTGTTTCTCTGTGGCAGTGAAGTAGTCTTCCAGAACACTCCTCAGGTACTCAAAGGTGGGCCGGTCTTCTGGGTTCTCCCTCCAGCACAGATGCATAATGTTATAGAGCCCCTCAGGACAGTTTTCAGGCCGTGGCATTCTGTAGCCCTTCTCCAAATTCTGGATTACCTCTGGGTTAGACATGCCTGTGAAGAAGATATTGTTACAGGTAACTTAACGCAATGCAAATGTATGTATATATTTATTTATTACCAGCAAGGGCAGGATGTAGAAAAGACAGGTCACACGTGTAGTTTGTCCAATCGTGTGTCTAGTTACATACTTGACTATGATAGTATATAATTCTGTAGGCTACAGTAGAGAGACCTGAGCCTACATTATGTGTGGGCTACTTACCAGGGTATGGTATGCGGCCATATGTCACTATCTCTGTCAGGAGAATCCCAAATGACCACACATCGGACTTTATGGAGAAGGTACCAAAATTAATGGACTCCGGGGCTGTCCACTTGATGGGGAATTTTGCACCTAGGAGAAAAGGAAATGAACACTTGGTGGCGCTATACAGTAGTACTTGGTACAAGAGCTCCTCTTGTTTGTATAGCATTGGAAGTACATATTTGAACACATCTTTATTGTCTTTATGTAATCCCCGAGTCACACTTAGGGTTAGCATTTGCAAGAAGTTACACCAAAAACAACCTAATTGTGAACCAATAATGTTTAAGAATTCATTTTAGACCCTTCCCACTTACCCTCTCTGGCTGTGTATTCATTGTCCTCAATAAGTCTTGCCAGTCCAAAGTCAGCAATTTTACAGATGAGTTCTTGAGACACCAGAATATTGGCAGCTCGCAGGTCTCGATGAATATAATTTTTCTGTTCAATGAAGGCCATGCCATCAGCCACCTGTAGGGGACAGTAGTTCATAAAAAATAGGCCCATCTTATCTATCTCTGTGTGTGTGTGTGTGCGCGCCTGGGTGCATGAATGTGTCTGTGTGCTGTGTCCAATTTAATTTTTTAGTGTTTGCATCTGTGTGGTATGGACAGATTAATAGATAGTGATTCCTAAAACAGGGACATTCCCTTTTAACCAGGTCAGTTCCTTGGCCCTCACCCCTGTACATCACCCAGGTTACACAGCCATGCCTTCTACAGGCCAGTACTATTTCCTGCTCTGCCTGTGTTCCAGTCCTGTAACCACACCAATTTCCATATACTGTGGCAGATGTTATCAGTGACTGTAACTCATAGGTTATGTCACCATATATTTGTTAACGCTCCCCACTTCTGACAGTTTTTACTCAGCATCTGGTTATTTTGTCTTTTTAGCCCCTGCCTCTATATAAATCGATTCATATTTTTGAAGTCACCCGAATTAATCCTGACCAATCAGGGCCTCTTTTCCCCGATTGGTCTGGCTAATCTACACTCTGCTTGTCAATCACATGAATGTGTGCACACAGCTACAATAGGTTTGTTAATGATGCTTCACAATGGCAGACGAACAGGCTCCAGAGGGAGGGAACAAAGGAGAAGGTGGTGGGTTTTTGGGTTGTTGATTGTCGTTCTTTTTTAGCTCTCATTGCAACTTTCAAATCCTACCTACAGCAGCTTTAATATATAACAAAGTGACATACTGTATGTTATCACACACTGAAGCGACTATATTTTTGTATATTACTTTGTATGGTCTATTGAATACATGACTACTAAGAATCTCTCAGGTAGTTTAATGGGGCCCTGTGGCCCCTGGCAGGAAACTGAGATGTAAATACATGTTTACCCGGAACTTCAACCCTTGTCATTACAAACCAACATCAATCTGGAACCTGAAAGCCTCTATTCTTACTTTTTCATTCACTTGGTTTAGGGGGCATGTTAAGTGACGCACTGAAACTTGGGAAAAAAATTAGACACAGGCTGTACTTTCCCTTTCCCTACAAGTTGGTATAAATTATTTGTTTTAAATACAGTACCCCTGAGCAAGAACCAGGCAGAATAAAAGTTCATCTGTTGGTAGTATCACGACCCACTTGAATGCTAAAGCCAAACAAACAACAGTTAAGGTTACTTGCTTACAGCTAATGACTTCAGTAGTATCAGTGTACTAGTGTATTGTTGAAAACATGCTAGGAAATACCTTCACGTAGGAGTGGGCGATATGGCCAAAACCTTCTATCAATATGTAATTTTATATTACACTAATTAACGATATAGTATTTTTTGGATAATTCATCTAAAAAATGTCCCAGAATCTGGACCCCACAACAATCTACAATTTAGTTTACTACAGTATAGACGCTATAGCAAAATCTTGATAGCGTTAGACACATTTCTATCATCACGCGGTATATCGGTATATCGTTATATCGCCTAACCTTAACCATAGCCTCTCCATAACCAACCACAACCATAATCAGAATTCTTTGGAGCTGAACCATATAGCATATAGCCTTGATATTTACAAGTTTGGTATTGTTAATAGATACTGACTGTTTTATATGTTTTTGTTGTGGTTGTATTTATGTATTCACAGACACACAAAGTCACCTTTTGATATTTGTTTTGTAGAAAAATTGTAAACTAGGCTAATTCTGAACATGCAACTTTTGTGATATGATTTGCAACATCATTAACTTTTTAAAGAGTTTTTCTTTTGAGACACAGAAGGACAGATGTAGATGTATGTATCCAACATAATTTTAGATTCTATTGTGATGGCCTGCTCTTGTAACTGTAACTGGTTTAAGGGTCATACAATTTAAGAGGACTAATCTGTGTCTATACTAATGTTGTTTGTAATGTTGTTCACCCCCCCAAAGACAAACACACACAACTCATATTTTGTGAATGAAATATAGTGCTGAGTGCAAGATTCAACAACAGAAGCTTGTTTCCTGTCTGTAAGTATCACACTGAAAGAATAGGAAGTGAGAGGGTAAATGAGAAGCAATTTCATATGGAGTTTATGAAGACAGCAGCAGAGACATGGTGAGAATAAAAAGTAGGTGCTTGCCTGAGAGGCCATGTCTATCAGAGTGCTGACTGTCAAACTTCCTCCTTCTGTTGTTTTCAAGTAATCCACCAGACTACCTGTAATGCAAGAGTTATTATGAGTGTGACAATTATGGCACATCTGATAATGTACATGTGCACAATATTGGCTACATCACTGCTCACTACAATGTTGTAGTGAGGTTGTGTAACGATGTGAAAAATTAATTGTAAGACTGCCTTCTTGATGATATGTTGTTACATAAAAAGCATGCTTTGTTAAAAAGATTAATGACATTTTTCTGAAATAGATGGCGCAGGACAAAAATAACTCTTTAAATCGGGGAACATCACATTGTGAGGAAGCTTGCAGAGCATGGGTCAAGTTGTTGCATGACTTGTCATGTCAGGCCACAGGTTCCTGAGTGTCTGCGTTCAATTTGATTAGAAAAGAACAATGCATACACGCATCCATCAGCCAAGTCAGGCTGAAAGGAAATGCCACAAGAAAAGAGGAATAACCGTGCCAGGAAAGAGGAGGCATTCAGTCCCCTGCTTAAGTGCGGAAGGGCTCTTTTGAAGTCAGAGAGCCAAAGGAACTGTCTTTGTCAAGGACACAAGGGGAAGCTGGGATGCCACGCCTGTTATTCTCCATCTTTATTGTCTTCAATAATAAAAAAGGGACAAATTGAGAGGATTGAAACTCCAAGCCATCCTTTCTTCTAATAACAGAGGAAATAATTGTCTCCTTTCCACGTGGATTCCAGACAATTCCAGACAAAGACAGTTTCATGCCACTGTTAGTGGTTTACAGGCCTCTGAAAGTAGACCATACAAAGGCACTCCATTCAGCACCAATACCAGGCAGTTGGGGCACCACCAGTGACAGCATCTCTCCATGTAACCTATTATTGTCCTTATAGCATAAAATAATTCAACAGACAGATAAGTCTGCAGGTTCATTAGAAATGGATACTAGATCACTGTGGCTATGTAGCTGGAATTTGGGTTTACACCTTTACAGAGCATGAATGAACTATGAACTATAGGAAGCATGAATTCTAAATGAGACTGCACCTGAAATATAGCAAGCATAAATTCTAAATGAGACCGCACCTGTCACCATAGCCCCAATATATTAGTCTGGCATGCATCTTTGTGATGTAAGATTTCTCAGTTTCTGGCTGGATTTAGCATAACAGTTTATGTGCATGTGTATGTGAATACTGTTTATGTATATGTGCACACACGAATAGCCAGATGTGTGTGTGTCCTGCAGTCTTTGGAATGGAGCCATGTTGGGCCATTACGGGTTGGTGGGCCCTTTCAGTGAACAATGTGGTGGTGAATCACTCTCCTGTTTAACACCGCCTCCCAGGCTTGAGTCAACAAGAGAGACCTGAGTCAAGTGAAAGTTCCCGTTTACTCTTAGCATTTTGAACATTTTAGCAGAGAGCAGCTACTGGATAGGATGGTCATGAGGCAAAGCTATGAATAGCCACTCGGAGGGCAGGCCACTCAAATCCCTGGTTCAGAGAATGTGAGTGTGAAAAATAAACACCCCACCCTTTTGTTTGTTCCTGCTCCTAAACTATGATAAAAGGTCAGCGTGTTTGATCCTGAAAGACTATGACAATACAGTGACTGTACAGGAGTCTGTCTCACTTTAAAGACGTTTTCTGTGATGTTCAAAATAACAGTGCTTTGTAGATGTAGACAGGTACGAACGTATTTTGTATGACTCAACAGAATTCAAAGCAATGGACTTGAATATGGAGGGATTTCTTGATAATCTGGCCCATCATGAGTGAGCATTCAGTCTTTGGAAACGCCCAGGGGTCGAATTTCTCTTTTAAGTAATCTTGAAACTACAATAACAAAGTGCCACTTGATATGTGTTTGTAAGCATTTGCTACGTACCTATCGACTCAGTTTACCTGTCATTCATAAATTAATAAAATGCACAAAACTGGATAGACCATAGACTGATTTCTGTTGGGAAAAGTGATTATAACCTAGATCTGGGGAATTACTATTTTACCAGCTTATATTTTGTCCAGACTACGTCAGTATATGATGTTTTCGTGGAGGGATTCTGTTACTGTTATTGATTGGAGTCACAAGACCAGAACAGTATTACTCAGAAAAACAATATGGCATATGGTATTGTCTATAGGCTGTGAACTATTTGCCTGCCCACCGTTCTCCATGTACTCTGTGATGATGTAGATGGGTTCTTGTGTAACCACGGCAAACAGGCGGACCAGACGAAGGTGCTGTAAGTTCTTCATCATGTTGGCCTCGGCCAAAAAGGCTTCCACAGACATGGTGCCTATCTTCAGATTCTTTATTGCCACCCTTCTGTCATTGTTGTAGATACCTGGGGAAAAGCCCATTATAATATTGGTATAAGATCTTGTTCACAGATGTTAAGCTACTGTATGTTGTCTTGAGAACAAGTTATTTTGGCTCTATTGACACATCCTGATTTTCTACGATTTGTGGATATGTGGATGATATCTGTTTAACATAATAATCATATCTTATTACCTTAAGGCCAAGCAGGTTGATTTATTCTTAGTCATAAAGCAGTGAGCTCCTTTCCATCTGTGTGTGTGTGTATGTTTATGTGTGTTTGTGTGAAGGTCAGAGGTGGTGGGAACAATCTTTCCACTAATGGAGGTGGATAGTACCTACAATCTAATCATTCTAATCTATCATGCATGAAAACACTTGGAAAATTGCAATCATTTTCATAATAATGTATTCAAAAGTCCCTGTTTGGATGAGGACAGAGAAACAAATGGTGTGCCAAGATCACAAGAGGAAGTTGCAAATAGATAGTGGCTCTGAAATGAAGACAAGTTCTAGGTTATTTAAGGCTACTGTTTGGACTGTTGTATTGTCTTGGCTAAGAGTGATGGAAAATATGAGAACACCACCTTCTACCCCCAATGGAAACGTAAGATTACACATTATATCAATTCATACTCTCATGATCAAATTATTATAATTATTAGTGCAGGATAGGGTTGTGGTAAGGGTGGCCGACTCCCAACCAAAAAGGTTGTTGGTTCGATCCCCAGCATGGCTGGCCTACCTTTAAGCATCCCTGAGCAAGATGCCTAACCGCTACCTGCTCCTTAATACTAATTACTTAATAGTAATTGTATACTCACTGGATGTCTCTTTGGCCATAGGCATCCGCTAAATGACCAAATTGTGATATTATTATATATTTTTTAAATTGGACTTGCTAGATAGAAATCCAATCCTTAGTCAGTTTGAAAGGTATAGACTTATAGACTGTTTTGAATGTGTTTTTGTAGAGGGCTAAAACCTGACATTAATCAGTCTTCTGAAGCAGCTCAAACACTCCTGTCATGGCATATTGGGGAAACCTCTCATAATGCAGAAGAGCCCCAGCTAAAGCTGTTCTGTCAAACACACATACAAACACACACATACACACACACACACACACAGGCAGCCAGGCCCAGCGCCAGATTGAGCAACTGGTGATTTTATATCTAGAGCATCTGTGCAACCTGAATTCATGAGAATCTGTAAATTCAGTAAAGGTTCTGACTGAACATGCAACTGTTCAGGAAAATGTTTCCACTAATTACGTCACAGCAACCTTTCTCAAAATCTTTGAGATGTGGCACCCCCTCCCCCCCCACACACACACACACACAGATTGAGAGCCATTGATTTACAATATGCACGTACCCATCCACACTTCTCCAAACTGTCCTGCTCCAAGCCTGCGCTCCAGCTTCAGCGACTCGCGGGGTATCTCCCACTCGTCCTGCCACCAAGGCTTCTGGGGCAACCTGGACTGGCATGACTTTACCAGCTTGGTACACAAGCCATCGGCCTCACCTGGATGACAAGGCATTACATAGTGTGTCATACAATCCCATGTTTGTCATCACATCAGTGCATTTTGAACTACGTCGATCTTCTGGAAGCAGCGACACACTCTTTGTGAAGCAGAACGTACGTGTATGATGCTGGACAAGCTCTTTCAGGGAGTTGAAGGATATCTTGGCTGTGATATAATAGCCCCCATTGTCCATGTTGCGGATTCTGTAGTGCTTGACTGTTTCGCCCGAGTGGTCCAAATCTCTCACCGATAAGGAGAATGAGCCTGGAATGCCAAAAATGAGAGTGAGCACGTGTTAATGGCAAACGTTGCATCAATGTAGCTGTTGTGCTAATGTTAACATTGGTATAAATACATGGGTGGATGCAAACTGAAGGCCATGCTATGGCCAGAAGAGACTTTTACCTGGAGTGGTCTCGCTCTCTCGGATCAGGAAGGAGCCCTGCGTGTTCCCCGCGGCTAGGAGGAACCTCATGGCATCATTTCTGGAGAGGTTCTTGAAAAACCATCTGCAACACATGTAGACAACATGCCTGACAACATGCCTGAGCTAACCACATCCTTTTCCTTGGGCCCTTGAATGTGCAATGAGAGGGGATGCGGCTCGGTTTTGAGTGTTTAGTTTCCTGTGTGACATACGGCTCCGTCTCTATCGTGTTCAAGGCAGCAACAAAGTTGTATGGTATGTAGCCCCTCTGGCCTGTGATGAGAGACTCCGCCATGTACCACTCTTTGTCGTCCCTGGTAGCAACAGACAGACAGAAATAAAACAAGTGAATACATATTTATATAAGCGCCACATTATACAGGGACAATTGGGACCACTGAATCTAGTGTACCAATTATAAAAATACACTAATGATTGTGTGTGTGTGTGCGTGTGTTAGTAACACATTCAGGGTACGGTTTGTAAATGCATTCCAGTCAAACAAGAATAACTTCTGGGATTATCGTATGCACTTACATTCCGAATGAACCTTATTAAGGATGTGCACTACTATATATGACCAATTTATCTCTTACTTGTTGATGATTCTGAGCTTGTCTCCCTTATCAAAGCCCAGGTCATCATTGTGATTGGGTTCGTAGCTGTAGATGGCCACCACAAGGTTGTCTGCAAAAAGGGTTGTGAGGTTTGATTAATAAAACATAATCTGCTTAAAAGAATCTGCAACAATAGGATCTGGATCAAGCACACCTGCACGCACACACACACGCACACGCACACAGGAAAGTGCATGCTGTTACCTGGTAGAGGGGATGTTGGAGGCGTGTACTGGGATGGGTATGGAATCAGGCAATCTGTATACTGGCGAGAAAGAATGACTTTCATTTGGTTTAGCCTTTTAAGATTTCAGACACATAAATGTATGCATTGTGAACCATGACCTTTAATTCTGTCACTGTAATTCAACATAAAGCATTTATTTAAAGCTTGTCTATTTCACTAGTCACATAAGTATTGTTGATTTTACTTTTAGTTTCCAGACTTTGGCTTGTTTAAACATGTTATTTTCTTCTAAGTCATGTAGGAACACAATATTTAACAAATGAATACCCACCCAATTAATCCAGCTAACAAAAGATAAATTCCTCTGCAGTTACAGTAAATACTGTAACTAAAACATTCCTGGACACATATATGGAAATTCACCCAATACAAACACACACTGCAAATGTTGTAGACTACGTTTGCAATGAGCCCTTTCTTGCAGTTTATAGCCCTTAATAGTCCTTGCATTACAGTTACAGTCTAGGCTATGTCTGCTAAACGCATTCCTAGTGACATTTAAGCTTAGTTAAAGGGATAGTATGTATCTATTGGCCAGTGAAAAGACAGGTCTCCATAGCACCCTTAAGCTGGCAGTATACGTCAAATAAAGTTGGTCTGGTGCGGAACTCAAATACGGTACTGTGATCAACTATCCTTCTATTTACTGCTACAAGATACATACATAAAGAGGATTCAGTGGCAAACCACTGAGACGCTTATTACATAACTTTAATTTTTTTTCTATTTTTTCTATTTTCTATTTTTATACTTTTTATATACTTGATTAACTCAATGCTGACACATTCGTACCATATATGCATATGTAAAAGGCTTGTGTATCTTGAATTCCCCCAGTAACGATTCATTATGAAAACATGTCATTTTGTGTGTTGGGAAGTGGTGCATAGTATTTTAAACCAGTTCTGCTGGCCTAGGCGTTGAACTCCTGATTGAGGCCAAATGTGGCATTGTT
Source organism: Percopsis transmontana (assembly GCA_025447815.1). Classification (NCBI taxonomy): domain Eukaryota; kingdom Metazoa; phylum Chordata; class Actinopteri; order Percopsiformes; family Percopsidae; genus Percopsis; species Percopsis transmontana. Next base: position 5,300,157 of record JAOEHI010000015.1, read on the forward strand.
TTGCTTGATTTGCCTCTGTTTAAAGTATACTGGAGTTATAGGAATATTGCATGTGAGTGTGTGTCTGTGTATACTTTATACATATATACTTTTGCTCAGGTATTATGCATGCCTAGACTACATATGGAAATACCTTGATACACACTAGATCCTACACACAGCACTTTATATAAACACTGACATGGACTCACAAGCATATAGATGAGCAAAATCAAAGACAAAGTGTGAGTGTTAACCCACACATACACACAGATGACATAGAATGTGAATCTGCACTTACTTGATTCTCGGGTGGCATTGGACAGTTGCAGTTTTCACATACATCATCCAAATTCTCTATCCATTCATCAATGTCTGAGCAGCTTGAGCTATTGCACCCCATCTTTACTTAAATATAAAAAGGAAGAAGCCATTGTTGTAAATATAATAATTGTTTCACAAATATTATGTTTAATGATACAACCAGAACTATAATTGTTTATTTTAAAATTGCCTTGATTGCAAAGCCGTGCCCTTCTAATTAACATGCATTATTTAGAGTTGTTAAATTGCAATATAGTCTTAACATCTTTAAACGCTTAAATTCAATTAAAGAAATACAATATTCACTTATATAATTATCAATACAACTACAAATATATGTCACCAAATGTCCCAGTCTTTGTCAGCCATTTTAAACCAATAACATTCAGCCTCTAATACAGATTTCATAGTAAATAACAGCGGATAAATGGTTGTCCAATGTGTAAATGGCCACGACCAAAGTTTACTCTTTGATAATAGTTTTTTAAATATCATCTAAACATGCTCAGCATAGAGTTGCACATTGCTTCAGCTTTATCAAGCCCACTTTGCTCCTATTGGCCCACTCATGTAACATTGTCAGAGGGCTTATAGCAGTGATCATCTGTCCCAAAGGCCTAAAGCCGGGAGAGAAAAATCTGACCCATATGCTGTATGCATATGTCTTATGGAACCATTTAAGTGCAAAGAGGTTTTATTGAGATATCAGCACTACTGAAACTGGCATGCTCTCACACAAAGAGTTAACATTTTCCACTAAATGGATTCCCTCATTTTACAATAAGCTGCAGCTGAATTATCTTCAGGCTGATACCAATTGTGTTGCATAATTATTTGCACAGTATTTCAGCGATGAGAAATTTAGTAAGGCAGCTGTTGATCGAGTGTGTTGACATTTAATTTAGACAAACAAACAGTAAAGACAAATAAATAGACAAATACATCAAAGATGAAATTGCTATATTATCAATTCAAGTTTTCTAACCTTTCACCATTATGTTAATGTTCCTTTTTGCACAGCAATTAATTGCCATTAGATTTGATCATCTTTTGTCTTTACTTGTGTCTTTGTTCTCATCTAAAACGAAACCATGCTTCTACATAATAGACCTGTATGTTTAAAGTTAACTATATAAAGGTTAACTTTACACATATATTATGGCTGAATAGCTTAGATTTCCCTCTGTTTAAGTGTAAAATTCACTTTTCAGATCAAATTAAAGACAAACCATTTTTGAACATGGGTTGTTGTCGGCCTTAATGTTAAACTAACATGGCTATATCGTAACGATTCTTTTTATTTCTTCTTATTGTGAAACTCAAATGATATTTCCTTATTCTCCAAGATGATATCACTTTAACTAAGATGTGTTACTGAGCTCTTCACACACTATGTTGACATCTGGCATTCAACATTTCATTTTTTCGTCTTTCATAACACTCTTAGAATCACTGCTTTGATACTCACCCCTCTTAAATTGTAAATGTTTTCTTCAAAGAGCCAAATGAGTTTAGATTTCTTAAGCCTCAGTAGGTTTATCCATGATGACAAATACACTGTATTCTTGAGTTGTAGCTTCTTTCTTAGAAAATAACTACTTAAATATATAGCCACGATGTTTACAGTCAGAGTTCAGGTGTGAAGATGTCATCTCATAACTCGCATCAATACCAGAGTGCGGTGCCTGGAGAGAAAGACACAAACTCGCACACATACACATATACACAAGCACACACGTTGCGCAGAGCGATAGCTGCCCAAGACACTTCCTGTCGTTGAAAGGTTGAGGGTTGCGCTGCAGGCTGCTAGCAGATGCTTGACATGCAGCTGTGTGTTAGCACCATGTTAAGGGGTCAGGACACCACATTTTCATTGGTGGGAGCCCAAATGTGAATCTTCCATCCAACAAGTGTAACCACCTAGTCGACTAGGCCTACTATTCGTGGCCTATTAGTCAAGCGTTATCAAAGAAATATACCCTATAGGCATGACATGTGCAAGATAGATCACCTTTCAGTCCCAGTGCCGTTTCTGTTTACTATAAAACCAAGACTGTGCTTATTCTGTATGGGGGTCCTACAGCACAATCTCTGGTGTGGCAGTAAAAAGTTTCAGGATTGATGTTGTAGGATCCCCATGTGCTTGTGTGGGTGACTGTTGGCACAATGTTAAGAGGTCAGGACACATGGAGATTATTAATGAAATATATTTTTTATATATTATTATTATTATTATTATTATTATTATTATTATTATTATTATTATTATGTGTATGGAAGGGGGATGGGGTCTGTGTGCACAGGTTGGGGGGGGGGGGGTAGTGGTGTGGATTGCACTACAGTATATTGTGAAATCACCAGTGCCCTGTGCAATGAATGCATTTTCTATTTTCAATGTATGAAATATGCTGATAAAATGTATTTGACTTGACTTGACATAATATGGATGGAAGACAGTGGAAAGATAAAATCGTTATTTGATCGCAATACATACTGGATAGCCTATTCTAAGTACAGTATATGCTTGGTGAGAAAAATACAACAGACCTGTATAAATAAGTAAAAGTGGTAGTGTGGTAGTGTGGGATTGTGGGATTTCAAGGCCATTAACATCCCATTGACTCTCTTACTTTGAGCCGTCATATTCAATGTGGCCAACTGTTATGACTTTTATGCGCAGGACCGTTTTAGTAGAGGTAAGTAAAATATACATAAAATTGCATTACATACAAGAAACAATAGGAGTAGGGCATCCCCTGTGGAAAATTTCCATCAGTTGCCATTCAAATATTAAATAAATTAGATAGTCACTTAGATAGATAATTAGTCATCACTTTTGTAGTTCATATTATTTTCTAAATCAGTTTGACTGGATACTTTTAGTATTTCTACATTAATTTAGAAATTAATGTTTTTCTATAAGACAAATATGTATTTATTCAATTGTTCTTTTATTCATACACAGCGTGACACAAATGTTAATTTAGAGTATATATTTTTTAAAGGTACACTCCTTGTTCGTGTCCTAGTGTCTCCCAGAAGCCCAAATAATCACCCCAGCTTGTATCTGACTGCCAAGGGTAGAAATGTGTAGACCAAAAAACTACCAAAACTAGCCAATTCTCACTCCCTCTAGGTACATTATTACAGAAAAACTTTCACTTCACATATTTTTATCATTCTCCCTCTCCATACAAATAATAAAAACTCCTGTTTTTATTCTTTGTAATCTTTAAGGCCACAAGAGCATGCACTGACAGGAAATCAGTCCAACAATACAGGAAACACACAGAGATAACTAGTATGCGACCGCAGCATATAATTTTACATGCTATATAGACACCTTCTTTTTCCATTAAACAAGCAGCTTTAAGAAAGAACATACATCTAGGAATTAAACTTTGAACTGAGAAGAAAAGAAAGAAACTAGTTAAAGATTAGGACGTTCTTTTCTGAAAGCCAAAGATTCAAAGATTTTTTAAATGCTAGAAATATATGTACTGAAATACATTTACTTGTCAGGAACACAAGTTCCTAAATAGAAAATGATCGATATATAATCAGAATCACAATAATCCACATTTTTGCATTAAACTAAGATTTGAAAGTTTAAAAATGTAAGCAGATTGGCTGATCTGTTTTGGGGTATTCCTCGTTTCCTTTTAGCTTTACAGTTGTCACAAATTCCAAATGTGGTTGGAAATCACATGTTGTTACAAATACTGAGACGCTATCTCTGAGGACGGAGTTTTCCATCACCTCCAAGCAAAGCATGCAGGTGCTTGCTGGTTTTTAGGTGATCTTTTGTTCGTCTTGTTTACCACTTGCTCATTTGCGTATGAAGCGGTTAAAATTGTGAAAAAGAGAAGGGTAATTGCATGAGATATTGTGAACATTAAATATAAGGTTTATATTTGCCATCTCCTCATAAGGTATCATTCATCCCAATGGAGTCAGTTCCTCAATTAGCATGTCGTCATCCATGAGGTCTTTTGCATGAAAAAGTATGGCGCACCATGTGCATCGCTGAGGCCTAGGGTGCTCTTTTATTGTGCCTGCATATTTGGTTTCTTAATTCTGCATAGGAACAATATGTCTGGGGTTGTGTCTTCCCTGCCAGCACTAAGCCGGGTGATATGTGTGTGATAACAGGACACAGGTTAAGGTTCTGATACAGAGACAAGTGACTGAGGTCACGAGAGGTTGGACCGACAAGCAAGTCGACAGACGCACGGCATTCAGTTAAAAAATTCCGTCACCATATATGGTATCTACATACAATACTGAATGTTTATATAAATGCAACTGACAATTTACATTCACTTTTTACATTTTATTCTTTTTTTTTAACCTCATGATGTTTGTGTAATGGTGAAAACACATTCATATCTATACAAAATATTTGTTAAGTGGACATGTAGTGTATTTTACAGTTTTGTGATAATATTACACTTTGTTACATTTTATAATTGCATACAATTTGATTTTGGTTATCATCAACCACTATAAGCATCCTATAATGTCTCTCGTCAAATATACTTGCATATTTTCATTATCTACTGCTAATTTACCTTTCTAAATATTATTTATCACAATAAATTCTAATCTATCTAGCATAAAATCCTTTGCTCCACAGTATCTGGACATTGTAATGGAAACATTATTGCATAGGGCACAGCCTTGCAGCCATAGTGACGGTTCAAAAAACCCCAGTTATTTTTGGGTCTGTGAAAAGAGGTTTAAGAATGTGAATATGGTCTCACATCCTGTGGGAATGCTGCTGGGACAGACCCCGACCAGAAAGCAGAAAATAAGTAAAACATTATCTTTGGACTTTACCATCTGGAGTTAAAGCAGGGTTTCAAACTTTTTGAGCCACACCCTATCAAGAGAAAAGTTGTTTGATGACCCCCACATGCAGAGGGTCGCATTGATTTACAAAAGCCTACCTTTATCCAATTAAATTTCAATTAGGTCATTTGGGGGACTTACAATTACATGCTGATATTAAAGCGACTTACAATTACATGCTGATATTAAATGGAGTAGATAGGGGTTAGGCATCTTGCTCAAGGATGCTTACAGGTAGGTCAACTCTGGGTACCTTTAGATGTGGGATTTTGACTGAACATGTGACTACATCCTAGATGGTGGGCCTCTATTAAAAATGAGTGGAACATTCCACTCCCAGTTTTTGCAGTTCAAATCCGTGATTCAGTGCTTCAGTAGGTCTGTGCCTGTAAATGTTGAGGCCTCCCTTCACAAAGAATCCTTTCAATGCAACATATCACACTACTTCGTGAAATAGTCACGAACATAATTTATTAAATTAATCGTGCTGTTTGGGTACGCAATTATTAATTTTCCGAAGAGCAAGAGACTTCAACTAATGCACTTCCAACCCCAATCCATACATTTTCTGTGATCCAGGCCAAAGATACTTAGTGAAGTGAAATTTACTCCTTACAGCAGTGAAACACACTGTGGAACACACGTCCTCATCGATGCCATTACAGTATGTGGGCTGTTTTAACAAAGCGAGAAACGTCTGGAGTTGATGTTCATCTTGGTGAGGCCCAGGTGCTTCAGCGGGGTAGACAGGGCGAAGGCGGCCTTCATGGGGATATCACAGAGCAGATCTGACTCCTCGTCACACTCTTCCAGCTCGTAGGTGGCATCCTCCAGCATCTCCTTGTGGCGGTGGCACACCTGTTCCACTTTGAGACGGTGGATCTCCCCACGCAGACGGATCAGCTGGCGGGCCAGACGGTTGTCCTGAACCTGCATTTCGCTCTAAAAAGTTGCAATCAAAGACATGCCCGAAAGGGCTTTGAGAATTTAATGCGAAAAGGTCTTTTGTAGCCTATATATAGTGTTTGGTTTTATATCAATAGATAGAAATGATGTCATTGTAGGGGTTACAGGGCTGGGACTGTGTGAGGAAGCCACATGCAAGCAGTTTTTTGTTTTGTGAAAAAAAAGTGTTGATATGGCATGGCATTTTCTGCAGGCATTCGTGTGAAGCAGAACACCACAGGTAAGCAAATGAACACTGGTGTTCATGCATCAACGGAGATAGTTTACAGGCTAACAGAAGAGCAGAGAGTAGACGTGAACTAAAATAAAATACTAGGCCTATGTATAGTATATATACTATAGTATGTATGATTTCCCACATGATCACTGAGGCACAGTGTAAAACAGGTTAAACATAATTCTCGTAGGTATATGTAACCTGATCTTTGAGAAACATGACACATGTAGTGTAACTCACCAGCTCTTTTCTTAGGAAGTCTAAAGCATCATCGATGGTTTCAAAGCCACAGATGTTCCGTACAACTAGTTCAGAATTCTCATTTCTCAGTAATATCGGCATGTTAACTCCTTTTCCAACTGCGTCTGGGCTTTCCTCCGAACCGTTTGCCTCTCCCTCCCAAGGACGACTTTGCACGCGTTCCTGCCATTCAAAGTAGGATGGTCTGCGTGTCTGTAACTTCAGTTTTTCTGTAAGTGCTTTCACGCTGTCCAAATCTTCGGTGTCTCCCTCGGAGATATCATCTTCTCCAAACACTTTAAAATCCATCGATAATAGTTTGCGTTAAGGCAGATGAGGAGACGCAGCAGGTAGGCCTATGAATGTCTTTTCTTTCTCTCCAAGAGTGCACATCCAAACTGGTAATCGCAGCGAAACCACCAATCCTCACCTTATTTATAGCGAGATAAGAGACAGTGACCGCCCATATTCCCAGTAGAGCGATACAGGACCTGGATATTTAACAGGGAATTTACTTTACTTTACTTTACTGATTTGTTTATGGGGAAATACGATTTATAATTATTTGGCTAAGTAGGCTAATAAAACACCTTTATTATGGTTACACTACATTATTGTTGATATAATGTTTCTACATTAAAATATGTAATATTTTGAAAAAAAGTCGCAGTGTGGATATTTATTATTCATCTTATTATTTCTAAGACGTTTCTCCTCTGTTTTTTATTCCCCATAAAAAGTAATTCTTTCGGTCAAACCAGAGGCTCAATAGACCAATCAAGACGTTTTTTTAGAGCATTCTGCCACCTAGTGGCGGTTAGGAAGCGACTTTTATTTTAGTCATTGAGGACAGGGTTAGAGGTTGTGCGCCGACAGGGAATCGAACCCGGTTCGCAAGAATGGGAAGCTTGCATGATATCACTACACCAGCGGCGCTTTCTTGAGGAAGCATTCTTCAGATGAGAATCTGAAGACAAAAGAGTCTGTGAAATTGTATCCCCGTCCCATTTTCCTTCTCATTGTTGCTCTCTCTCTCTCTCTCTCTCTGTCTCTCTCTGTCTCTCTCTGTCTCTCTCTCTCTGTCTCTCTCTCTCTGTCTCTCTCTCTCTGTCTCTCTCTCTCTCTCCCCTACTCTTTGTGTGTGATTTAGTTTTTCCTTTTAGTTTCGTTCCTTTTAGTTAGTTAGATTTAGTTTTTCCTTTTAGGAATAGCGAACTATTTTATTGTAACAGCATCATTTGACATTTGAGTTTTCTGAACGCCTCCACGTGTCTTTATATGTAAACATAGACCATTTATTCTGGGGCTGGCAGAGCTATTTACTTTCCCTAATCATGAAACAAATAAAAGGCTGCCTACTGCACTACATCTGTTTTGTAGGCCCTACACGACGAATACGTGTTGCTCAAGGGGGAGGGGTCCGGGCATTTTGATTATTACAGTTTTCACTTTCAACATCAGCTCAGACTGAAGCAATTTTCTAGGAAGTGATTTTCAACCACCTTCAGAGACGGAAGGAGAAACGAAAGCGGTCCACAGAAACGGTCGACCGTTTGACAGAATTGATGTTTGATGGAGTTTTCGGAACACATCAAGACGGCCAATGTTGAAGATGTGGTGCTGCGTCAACCGTTTCATCCGCCTACTAAAGGCACACTATGCATTACCGGTCATCACCTCCTGTTTTCTGAAAGGGAGGGAGACATCTCTCGGCAGGTCTTTCTGCTCCTCCGGAACATCGATGCTATTGAGAAAAGGTAATGCCACTCTTGTCCTGCAAGAAGTTTGTACTGTGCATTTTCATTGTGACAAATAATCACACTAATCAACGGAAAGTAGCTTACTTATGATGTTAATAATCGCCGTTTAAATTATTTAATGTGTAATTAATAACGAATTGTTGTATCCCAATAATCTCTCTAACCAGTGTGGAAAACATTTTGGGCTATCCCAGCCTCTTCTCTAGTGCAGGCCTGAGTCAAAGGTTGGATATCATCTGTGTTGCTGTGTAGGCTATACGTCTGTTTATACGCTAGTTGCTTTCTACTGTGTGTCTATAACGCAATAAATATACATATTGTCTGTTAGCTAACTTATTTTCACTACTGCTTACTGTGAACACTTGCTAATGTCCTGTGAGCTCCTTTATATGGAATTGAAGAGAGTTATTTGGCACACGTGGAGGGAATGATAGACTCAACTCGCAGCTGGCAACACATACTGTCCAACACATACAGTCCAGTCCCAGCTCTCTGCCTTTTCTGCTTTTTCTGACACATTCAAAACATGACGACCTGTAGAGAGTCAAGAGTCATAATGCTGTGTGTGTGTGTGTGTGTGTGTGTGTGTGTGTGTGTGTGTGTGTGTGTGTGTGTGTGTGGGTGTGTGTGTGTGTGT
>JAOEHI010000015.1:5309230-5319728 GCA_025447815.1 Percopsis transmontana
TATTTTTTAAATCCAGAAGGTGTAAAAGACGAAACTACCGTATCCAAACAAACATATCCAACAGGGGAAATCTACAAACACGACAGGCAGGAAAAGGTCAAACATGGGGCAAAAGGGCAAAAGCTCAAGGCAAACTACAGTTCAGAGAAAACGCTAGAGACAAAGACTTAGCAAGGGACAGGACTAAATACACAAATAAATTCTTAAATTAGTCATTATTCCATTTTTTCATAAAAATTGACAAATGAGAAACGGGTGAGGAAATACACATTACAAAATCTATGCCAGAAATCACTCTGGTGACCTCTGGTGGCACAAAAAGGACTTGGTGATGTGTAACTGCAAGAAACTTGCAAGGACTGGATTTTTCAACCTGGGCCCTGTTTTTCCATCCTACAACGTCCAAAATATAATTAGGAACATTCAGGAAATTTCTCCTGTTTTGAGTTAAATTGCAAAAAACTTTGACGCAAAATCGCTATACAATGGAATCCTATGGGGCACTGGAAACATCAGAAACATAGGACAATATTTTTGCCAATATAGAACGGATCCCTACAGAGATATACATGTGCATATTTATCTCAGTAACTGTAAAGAATCTGTAAAAAATTATTATTTCTCTAGTCAGTTCCAGGCTGTCTCTACTTCTGCTTTTCTGACTTTCAGTCCATTGTAATCAATGGGGCGATGAGTCTATTGCCTTCCCATTGCATTCTCAAACTAAACAATGTAAAATAATATCAAACTTTATTTACAAATATAGAGAGGTGTAGTTGTAATTTCACTGAAAAATGACAAAGCGCACACATATGTCAGCGCTTCATGTGGTTCTCACGTACAGTATAGTCTCTGAGGTGTGTCAACACGTCCATGTCCACAAAGGAATGAAACATTTACAAACGGGATTGTAGGGTTTGAGGCCCCTCATCTATTAAGAGTGCTCTCTCCGCAGGCAGGCCACCCGTTCCAGCAGCGATGTGCCCATTCGGCCCACTCCCACGCCCGTCTCCAGCAGGAGGCGCCAGTCTTTGTGCTGCTTTTGGACTGTGTGTGGCAGCTGTGGCAGCAGTTCCCCCTGGCGCTGGGCTTCTCTGAGAAGCTGCTCCAGCGGCTGGCCGCAGAGGCCTACGCCTCCAACTATGGCACCTTCCTTTGTGACAGTGACCAGGAGAGGTCTGTCTCATGGACCCTGTGATGATGGGTGCAGTTTAGAACAGTGGTTCAATAAGCCAGAGGTTTTCTAACCTTTTGAGCCATGACCTCCAAAATAAGTTGATAAGTTGCGACCATAAACACAATTGGTGTGGTTGGGGTGGTGGTTCGCAACCTATAGTATAAACTAGTTTGTTTAATAGCATGACATATAGCATACAAATATACGCCATTCGAAATGTATGCATAAGCTAATAACACTTCTTAAAATGCATGGTAATTCTCATCTAGCTCCAACTGTCCCTTGTTCTCAGGGTGGTCATGGGGTTGAAGGAAAACACACATTGTCTGTTCCATGCACTGCTGAGACCCGAGGAGCGGGACTGCTACTCCAACCACCTGTATGAGCCCACAGAGCTGGCCATCTGGCCCTCAGTCCACCCACAATCCCTGCAATTCTGGACGGGTGAGCTACATACGCATACACGGGCCTCTTCCTCCCTTCTTTATAGTTACATTGTCACTACTACAGTAATACTACAGTAACAGCAGTATCAAATGCTCTCTGAAGAAGGTATCATTTACACTGTCCCATTCTCAGGCTTCTTCCTAAAGTGGACTGAACACGCCCGTCAACTGGAAAAAGTCCAAAATGAGATAAGATCTATGGTCAGTGAATGGGGTAAGTTGACGGTCAGGGAAAATGGAAGCTAGCAGGATGGATTGGTGAAGTCACGAAACCTTTGTTGACCTGGAGGATTGACTCAAAGGACAAGCGACATACACACTGCTCTTAAGACTACAACTGATTTGTACTGTAGCGGCTAAGTCTAAACTTAAAGCTGCTGAGGGTTGCAAGACCGACACTTTAAGTGACGCGCTTGCTGTCACGGCTATAAACTGTTTGTGTTTAGAGAAATAAAACAAATTAAAAACTTGCGTTGCTTGATTTTGATCGAAGGTTTATTGCTTACTGTTAGTTTCAAGAATCCATAATACAGTCCATAAATCCTCCTTATGTTACACAATTTCTTCAATACACAAACACAGCTCATACAGGGTAGCGTGGCCTCGCAGAGCGGTCAAAAAACTATTTGTGCTCCACCTCCGTCAAGCAACACCTGTTACCTGAACAAAGGTTCCCACCTATATTGTGTGTTACCTAGAAAAGTGACACCTACGGGCCCCAATAGTGATCTGCATGCGTCTTTCATATATGGCTCTTACATGTACAATAACAATGATTAATGCTGTTCGACTGTAAAAGGTTTTTGTATCCTATGTAGTAAATAGTATATATTTTTTGTTATTTTCATTTTTTGAAAAAATGGCACTTGTTTGGTGTAGTTTTTATATTTCCCAATTTTGTAACAAACGTTGAATAAAATTCTGATTCCAGACTCTATTATTTTGTATGTTATTCATATTTATTTATTTACCTATTCATAATTCATAATGGTTTCCCTTTTCTCATGCGTATATTGTATTGTATTGTATAAGCTGTAACATACATAACCCCCAGTCCTGTCAAGCTCAGCTAAATGCTCCACACAATAGAAATTCCTTTGGGCAACTAGTCAGCATGTTTTGCACCTGTCTGCATACATGAAGCATTGCAAGCTGGAGGTTGTAGTCCTATTGAGTCGAAAGGTAGGAACCCTGTCGAGAAATACTACGTGGAAAACAACACACCCCAGCATGCCTTTCTTTACCTGCCTCTCTAGCCAATGGTTGCTAGGTGCGCTAAAAATAGTGACTAATCCCTTAATTCTAAGGCTATGTGCCACAAAATCCGTTTTATCAGCTCAATTTTCACCAAATTGTTTAGTGTGGTAACAGTTCACCTCGGGTAAACTAGTGGCTAAAAGCTCATCTGTCTGTCATTCCATATTTGAACGCAGGTGGGCTAATACATTTCAGTTGAGTCTGTGTGGATTTGGAATAGCAAAGTTTGGAAGAGCTTTTTAAGCAATGTGTTGGTCTTGTTTACTATTGAGCTGTGGAAATAGGACTTAATCTTGTTAAATGTTCTTGGTTAAAATTTATAGGGGCAGCTGCTTGACATGGAATCGGGTATGCGGGCCTGTATGCGCACCTCGGCCCTATTGGTCCCATTTTGCCACGGTTGTACCAGCAGGAGTTTAACGGCCCGGGGATTCAGTTCTACGCCCGTGCAGACCAGTCGGTGGAACAGTCACGAGGCGCCCAGAGTCCTTATTACAGGTATAGACCTATAGCTTGATTAGACCCTGACATTGGGTCTAATCACATATGTCTTGTGTAAAGTTTACCCGGAAATGTGTTCATAATATTTTGGGTAAGGGTATACTAATCATTGCCTATCCTGTTTTCCGAGGTGTTCATTGTGAGCTGGCAGCAGGGCTCCCATTTTCCCTCATTACAATAGGCTGCTAACAGACAGGGTTGGTAGCGTACCATAAAAGACCCAGCAAGTGAATAATAGCTTTTCTCTCTGTCTATGGTGTAAACAAAACATGCTGTTGTCCAGTTGAAGCATACAGATTCACATTCATTATAAATTGACATGAACCTATTTATTTCTTGTTAAATGCCTTAAATGCCATTGAATTATATTTGTGTATTGTAATTGTTAATGTATTATACAAATTGCTTAATGTAGCCCAATAATTTGTTAACTTTGTATGAAGGTGGCCTGGGACAGTTAGGTGTGGGCCTTGCACAGATACTGAGGTAACAATGTTCATTTCCCCAGACATTCCAATGAAAATGTATCCCTGGTTTGCTTATAATAAATTGTATATACCAAATTTTAGGAAACAGTATGGGACAGAAAATGTAATTCTCACAGACATCAAGAAGCCTCCAGAACACGTGATCAACAGTGGTATGCGAAACCAATTTGAAATTCAAATCCTCTAATTTCTCTATTAACAACACAACACCTTTGTACATTTTAACACTCTCTCTTCCACATCTTTCATAGGCCCATTTGTGTATGCCGATGTGTTGGACTACAAGAACCTCAAAGAACTGATTATGAATAACCGCATCACTTGGCTGGTCCACTACAGTGCTCTGCTTAGTGTTGTTGGGGAAGCTAATTTGGCCTTGGCTCGCAAGATCAATATCACAGGTCTACTCCAATATGTCACGCTCACATTTAAGAAACATCTATGCTGATGCTTGTCCTGTGTTGTGCTTGCTTGCCTCAGTCTGTTATTAAAAATTTGAATGTGTTCTTAACTAACCTGGCAGGTAAAAACAAAGATTAAATAAATGTAAATGTAACATTCTGTGTAAAGTCTTTCCTCACTTTCCTACTATTTCCCAGGCCTTCATAATGTGTTGGATTTGGCCCTGGAGCACTGCCTCCGTCTCTTTGTCCCCAGCACCATTGGAGCATTTGGGCCCTCTTCTCCCCGTGACCCTGCACCTGACCTCTGCGTTCAAAGGCCTCGGACCATCTATGGCGTGTCCAAAGTTCATGGGGAACTTATGGGCGAGGTGGGGCTGTCTTCATCTGTTTGCACATGCTGACACTCCCTTGTCTGTCTGCTGTCGGCTCCATTTTGTTTACTTGTTTTGTTCTACTAGTACCTCCATCATAAATATGGGTTAGACTTCCGCTGCCTTCGCTACCCGGGTGTGATCTCAGCCAATACACAACCTGGAGGAGGAACAACAGGTATCACGTCACATCTCCTGAAATGGTATACTCCAGAAATGGACGTAGCTAAGAAGTCCTCCAGAAGTAATAAAACAAGCACTCTCCCTCGCTTTCTTTAGACTATGCTGTTCAGATCTTCCACGATGCTCTCAGCACAGGTCACCATGAGTGCAACCTCCGCTCGAACACTCTCCTTCCCATGATGCATATCTCTGACTGCCATCGTGCCACGGTGGAGTTCATGCAGGCTCCGGAGTGCCAGCTGTCCTTGCGTACCTACAACATTGCAGCCATGAGCTTCACTCCAGAGGATGTGGCCCAGGAAATCCGCAAGCACCTGCCTCACCTCAGGGTGACCTACAATTCTGACCCTGTGCGCCAAACTATTGGTATGTCTATTGGTAGCAGCTGATAGATTTTTAGTTGATTGAGGTGGTCATAAAATAATTAATAAATTATATTTGCTTTGCTATCAAAAGTTTTTTGATAGCAAAGCAATACAGCATAATTCCTTTAATGTCATAAGGCTAAAGTTGTTTGAAAAAAAAAAAAAGGATAACTTGACATATTGGCAACTGTTTGTTTTTGAAAGTTACCATGTTCTTTTGACTTTAAACAGGCCTTTTTTCCCTTTTTTCCCCCATTAAATACTAATACAAACATGGTATGAATTACACAAGAATGATTTAAATATATAATCTATACATTAAATATTGATTATAATTTTGCTATTCTTTTACAAATCAAATATTGGTTTCTATTTTCCAGCCGATAGCTGGCCAGTGAGGTTTGATGACTCCAATGCCAGGAGAGATTGGGGCTGGGTGTCAGCATTTGGTCTTGAAGAGCTGGTCTCAGACATGCTCAGTTCCATTCGAAACAAGAGAACCAGTGAGAGACTGCCAAACAGCTAACAAATTCCCCTTCAAAGACATCAAACCTTCTACCCCAGTCCACTTCATCGTGTTTACAAACAAACAACAATTATGTTACCTTATTGTACTAAACCAATGAACCAGATCTGCAAGGTTTATGTAAAGTATTTGCAAAGTAAGAATTCTGCCAAATTCATGCCAAACCAGGACTGTTGACAAAACTAGACCAATAGACACACATACAGCTACAAAGGACCCTGCAGCCATATTTTTTATTTTTCAGGGAAACTATTATTATTATCAGACATTATCTTGTGCAGTCACTGTTGTTTTAATTGTTTGAATATAATTTCACAAATGGGGAGCCCACCTTAAATTACACAGCTAATGGACTCTAACAAAAGGCAATTGTATGACTTGGTCAACTGGCCTTTTCGTTTGATAGGGCCCTGATATCAATAATAATGAAGAAATGTTTTATACAGGATATTTTACTGTAAAAGGACAGACACTGATTATATACAGTTTAATTGACCCTGCATGTCACAGTACGCATAATGGAGAAATTCCTTCTTGCCAGCAGTGTGAATTGGGGTAGATATATTCATAAAATTAAGCATTTTTTAATTGAAGATTTATATGAAAACGATATGAATAAACGTATTGCAGTGTAGTTTGAACAAGGCATTTCAAAATAAAACTCATAAATTAATCATTTAAAGTTCGTAATTACGTCCTATCATCTTGCTTTAATTTTATTTTTTTAATTTTACATTTTGATGATGACCCTAAGGTACTGATGATCTAAAGAGCTTATTTAAATGCCAATGATACACTTAATAATAGTTTCTGCTTGTCCCAGTATTATCCCAATTTCCTATACTCTGCAAGGAGAGATGCTAAACAGTTTTATTTATATTAAATGGAACCAACTTGCGATTGTTCAATTTGACTGTCAAAGTTTTTTGACAAAGTTATTATATTATTGCATATTATACCATTCTTTCAGGAACACATTAATATGTTCTTATACTTAAATATAATGATTGAGTATGTGCTAATTTGCCTTTTACAAAATTTGTTATCATTCTGTTTAGTCTATTACAGATTTTCAAATAAAGGATGTGTTTTTTTTATTCGGAGAAGGACGATCATGCTTCCTTATATGTCCTCAGTCATTACAGTAGGTGCATTACCCTCGGTCTCCTCTAGTAGACACTTATCATACTCGTGCGTCCTCGACTCTTCAATTTTTGTCGGAGCCACACGTCTTTCTTCAACAGCGCCTACGAATATCCTCCAACAATTATGGACGCGGGATTCTTCCGCGTAAGCATTTCAAATATTATTTATAATCTTTCGAAAATCGTTGCAACAAAACTTGGGATGTTTATTCCGAGTTCAATACACGCACTAGCCAGCTATGTCATGTAGCTTGTTCGTGCGCCATTAGGTTGGGTTAGATAGGGCGCAGACTATATACAGTAGAAACCCATCCCATTGCTCTTAATTGGTAACCGGGGGTACTACTATGGTTAAAGTAAGAGTATTTTGTACGACGATGCCAAAACCCACTGGCGGATGTTTATATTTGAGAGAGAGATGTAATTTTGCAACAAATACACTGTGACAAGCAAGCTAGCTTCTATCTAGCCTTAGCTAAAGATGGCGGCCAGGTTAAGCAACCCGAGGCAGTCCATTGCCTGTCTCGTATCTCCAAGCTAACAACGAAGGTTGCGCATTACCATTCTATAGCTATACACATTCGTAACAACTGAAATACAGATCCAACCAAACAGGAAAATATATACAAGCATCGGTTACTAACTCACTTCTCAGTCGTGTATTCGTACGGGTGAAAGTAGTTAATAAGCTAGCTGGCTAATTTAGCTTTCCGGTTTCTTGCCGGTTGGAGCGGACTCACTTTCTTTATTATTATGCTGATTTAAAGTTAGATACTAAGTAATTAAATATATCTGCGTTATCACACGTTTTGGTGAGGCTTCTTTAATATTGTGATAGATAACACTAGTGAGACGTGCTAGTGGGAAAACACAAAATTTAACGAACTAATACATTTGAGCGTTACTTAATACTTGTAAGTGTTGTAACGTTACTTGATAGGTTTAGTTTCAGTTTGTTTTTGTTTTTTTTATTTGTTGACTTGACTTTCAGGGTACAAGTGCGGAACAAGACAACCGTTTCAGCAACAAGCAGAAGAAACTGTTGAAGCAGCTGAAATTTGCTGAATGTCTGGACAAGAAGGTGAAATTCTTCTACCTTTTAGATTTTATTAAATAATTAAAAGCCAATCTGCTAGATAGGGAAAAACAAAATGTTTTTAACAACACTAAGCACAGTGTACTGTACACAAACGATGTACTGACTGTCCCTGCTGTTGACTGCTCGATCTTTAGGTGGACATGACCAAAGTAAACCTGGAGGTCGTCAAACCTTGGATTACTCAGCGAGTGACCGAGATTCTGGGGTTCGAGGATGATGTCGTCATCGAGTTCATATTTAACCAGCTGGAGGAGAAGGTAATGTCGTTAGTGTTCTTATGTATTTTTACAGAACAGTGTTAATGCAGGGTGTTACTTATTCAGTAAGAAGGCAATCAAAGGTTGTAATGACATGCAAGTAAATCAGACTTTCATTGAAATTAAAAGGGGTTAAAACAAATTGGTATCCAGTGTAAGCATAAAACAAAATTCAAATGAAATAACCATGTTGTTGCTATGATGTGACAGTGCCTTTGTTCAGCAGTCTTCTAATGATGATGTGATTTATGATTTAAAAGGCCTGAACCAATATGGATGTTATACCTTGCATCAGAAGTATAGCACCAACACCTAATTAGCTCTCTCCTGAGCCCAAAGTCACTGAGCCCAACTCTCCCTTCATGATGCACTGTGTGGTTTGAGGTGAGTTATGTGCAGGGATTGACAATATCATGTCAGTGATAGACACACCTGAACTATGCCATATCATATTCTCCATTAGATATGTTCAGATGTATAGATCACCCAAAATCCCTATAACCCTATCTGAAATTATAGGAGTCGAATGCAGGGTAGTCTGGTATAGACCTTTTAGCAGGTTTAAGGGCTTTTCCGCTTCATTACTTTCATAAAAGTTGTGTGATTGCAGGATACCTGTTGGAATCACAGCTAATGCTAAATCCTCTGTCAGGAAGGCCTTCATACCAATCTCCAAAGATGTTCTTTATGATATTCTTGACGTCTGTAGTGTGCATGCTGACCCTTTTTTAGCCTATTGGTTGTTATTTTTTAAGTTAAATCAGTGGACTTCTACTGCATTGAAGTCATTTACCCAAGGGCTTTCCCCTCTCTATCACATGCAGTGGACTGCTTTATTATATTACACCTCTTCTCATAAAGAAGAGGTTATTTTCACCACACCGGCTTGTTTGAAAAGAAAACAGAATTTTAAGGATAGAATGCCATCCCATACCACAAACTTAGTGTACGTATAACCCTCTGAGGATTTTCATTATCTTCAAGGTGCAGAAGACCAGGAAAGGTATATTTAATTGTATTAAATAGGGATATATTGTAAGGCTGCAAACAATTGGATGCATTTATTTTTGGGGAGACGGGAGGGGCTGAAGCTAAGTCTAAATGGTATTGTAGCATATTGCTAACCAAAGGCCTATGACGTGCCAGACAGTAAGCGTATCTCACTCATTCTTGTGTCACTTGTTGAAATAAAATCCCTCAATGAACTGTGTACTCATTATTGCTTGTTCGTCTCTTGCAATTTAGATAAATGATATAACATTAAGCTCAAGGTGGTTGAGTCTCAAGCAGTAGGGAGGCGGAAGCAAGCCCAGGGAGCTCCGTGCCCACTGATCCCACGGGACTCACTGAAGACACCGGAACTGTACTTGCAGTGTTGGGTTTTAACGCACTCTGTATTGTGGATATCTGTTTATCTCCAAAAGAGTAGACTGTGGGGAAACAGAACGGGGCAGTGAAGTAGAGTTGTACTGTAGCAGGGGTGGGGCTCTCTAGAGCGGTAAGAAGTAGTTCTGGGTTGCAGGATAATAGAATAGAAAGAATGGGGGTTTGCCATTGTTAACATTTTGACAGCTATTAGACAAGGGGCCAAACTGAATAGCTGTATTGCATGCAGATGGATATCTTGTGTGTTGTTAGAGGTCTCCACTCAGCTAGCTCACATTCTCTGCTGCAGGAATTTGAGACAAGTTAAGTCAATCACACCCTCATATTAATAGGTTATGAGGCTATGCAGTCCACTATTGGACCCAGGGTTGTTGAATGTTAGTCATTTTCTGACTTGCTTATGGTAAAACACAGTCAACAAGTGTAGTATAGTGAGGACTATGGGGTAGACAGTCCATTTAATGGGACTCTACCTCCTCTCCTCATACCTTTCCCTCCATGTTTCAGTGGCCATATGGTCTATTCTCTTCCCCCCTTCGTGTGTGTGTTGCAGCATCCCGATAGCAAGATGATGCAGATCAACCTGACTGGCTTCCTGAATGGAAAGAACGCCCGGGAGTTCATGAAGGACCTGTGGCCCCTGTTGCTCAGTGCCCAAGAAAACATCGCTGGAATCCCCTCTGCCTTCCTCGAGCAGAAGAAAGAGGAAATCAAGCAGAGACAGGTGAGATTCACCACAAAGTTTAGCCTGTGACCAACTCAACTCTTCTGTCAAAGTAATGTTTCATGGGAACACTCCTCAGAATAGTTCGTATTTCTGATTGGGGGGGGGGGGGGGGGGGGGGGGGGGGGGGGGGGGGGGGGGGGGGGGGGGGGGGGGGGGGGGGGGGGGG
>JAOEHI010000015.1:5336441-5347214 GCA_025447815.1 Percopsis transmontana
CCCCCCCCCCCCCCCCCCCCCCCCCCCCCCCCCGCCCCCCCGTGCCCCCGCCTCGCGGCCGCCGGGGGCCCCCCCCCCCCCCCGCCGCCCGCGGGCGGGCCCCCCCCCCCTAACAGCGGCCAGGGCCTGCCCAGCGGTAAGTTCACCAGCCACTTATGCGGTTGCTCAGGTGCGGCCCTCTGACCAGCACTGGGATGGGAAGGTCAGGGAGATGGGGCGTCTGCGGTCTCGGGTTAGGCCTTAATATGCCTTACAGTTGCCCCTACTCTTATGCACACATACATACACACCGCACATATATCCGTATGCAAAGACACACTCTTTACTACTTTACTGTGTTCATCGTCGGCTGCTCCAGTCAACCGCTCTTACAGATAAGCTCACTAATACATATAATGTACACAAAACTACAGCATACACGTATACTCACATAGACAGTGCTATATTTCGCTGTTATCATATGACTCATGTGAATTTTAGGATGTACTGACGACAATCTGGATATCTAGTCTCAATCAAACCACTCATTTAACGTGTGTGTGTGTGTGTGTGTGTGTGTGTGTGTGTGTTTGTGTGTGTGTCTGGGGGTCATAGGGTGTACTCACTGCGTGGCTCCCGGGGTCCGTCCACGGTGACTTTGATGGCGCGGTGGTAGGTGGCCACTTGTGGAGGTCCAGTAAACACTGTGATGGTCAGAGTGAAACTTTTCCCTGTAACACACAAACAAACGCAGACATCAGAGAGTAGCTACTACAACAATATGACAAATTTGTGGAAGACTCCACTACATTTCTTTTTTTTTTCTTCTTTTTTTTGCAGTTAATGCTTTATTTGTGCAGCTTAAATTCTCAGTGGATATCACCCCTTCTAAGAATGAGAATTAAAAAGGAAGGGAGCACCTCTTTGATGGTGTGACTGATGGTATGATTTAAATTATTGGGAGAATGCATTCCAGATTGTCTAAAAGAGGGCTTACAGCAACGGGTTTATTGTTCAACAAGGCTGGATCTTGCACGAGCTTCCTCAGTCTTCCATCTGCATGAAAGATCGGAGGGGAACAGGCCTGGAACGTGCAACGTGTCCGTTACTCGTCCCGGACCATGAAGCGGCGCTTTCATATAAAAAGGCGTCTCTTGTTAAAAAGACTGTGGGGGGAAAAGAATTCTCGAGTTGGGGTAATTGACTACAGAAATGAAAGGTACTTTTAATTCGCGTTCTAGACCATTTTCCATGCATCAGACTGCGACTATTTTAAGTGAAACATTTAAGGGAAAAATGTGAGCCAGTGGGCAGCAGACCAAGGACGAGGAAGGAGAGAAATTTAGCTGTTAGAAAAAAAATCGAAATTGTTTGGCCCACTTTTAGTTTTTTTTTGTGTTGAGCATGCAATAGCCTAGCCTACTTCAAAGGTTGATATGTGGACATAATACTGTCGTCTGGGCATTTTCTTAATTTAAAAAGTTGTTTTGTAGGCTACAACATATCACCCGTGTTTTCAGGTAGCCTAGCCAAACGGGAAGAACAAATTTCGTCTGGGCATAACGTCAGCATATATAGCCTATATGTACACGCTACGTTTGCCTTTTCCATCCAAACGTAGCCTAGCCTACTGTAGGCTATGTTAAAACAGACAACACCTATAATTAAAGTCTGAATAATGTCATCGTTTTTCTAACGGTAGCGTGGAGCCGCGCTGAAAATTGCCCCGGGAGATGAATTGCGAGGTGGTTATCATCCTTTGCTCATACCCTGTGGATAATTATTTGTTTTCCAACGGATTAAGAAAATTACAGCCAGTCTTGATGTAGTGTGTTGCCTGTGACGCAGGCCAGGTGTGTAACGCGCCAGGTAACCGAGGGAAGATGTGTCGTGTCGGGTTGAACCCACCTCGGCCGCTCCTGCCAACGAAGCGCAGGTCATTAAAACGGGCGACCTGGTTCTTCATCACGGCAGAGGCGTTTCTCAGCTCGGCGGAGTAGTTCTCGTCGTTTCCGGCCATCACCGTGACCAGGGTCCCGTCAGGGACGTCGCCCAGCGCGACTACCTGTGAGAAACATGAGGCGGTCACCCTGGGTCACCACACACAGCAGCTAAACCAAATAGGCTACAAGCTGTTCGCGTTAAACCGCATCCGCTCATAATAAAAATAACACAACATTATACTGAATAATATGTGCGGGGTTATCTACAATATAAACGTTCTCCATACACAGTAGATAATTAACAGTAAAAAACATTTTTATTATTATTATATTTCTTATAGGCTATAGGTCTACTGATGTAGACACCACAAATTAGGCCTATTTTAAATCAAACATGTATTTTATAATTACATCTACATTTAATCTGTTTAATATCCCACCTATGTCACTGACATTATTTTTTTATTTTTTCTGTATCCCGATCGGAGCAAGCATAATTTCAACCTATACAGAACTGACTCAGGCCACAACTATTTCCCCACCTCTATCCACAAAACTATAAAATCATAATTGGCGTCATTAAAATAATAAGCAGATAATTGCAATGGTGATTTAAGATCCTGTCATTGTTTGCAATAATGTCCAGTCCGTTTAATTCGGCAGGTGCAGGTTTTAAAATAAAAATACAATAGCCCTACAATAGATTTTACATAGGCTAAAGCAAAAATGCCCATTCTTGAAATGTGATTGCCTAAATAGCATGAGAAAATGCGGAAAAATACTGAATCTGATTAACAAGCAAGATACATGACGTTGCTTTTTTTAATTTTTTAATTTTATTTACGACCGTTCATAAGAAAGAATAGCTTGACCACATTTCGTGTGATTATGTTCCATGCATGCGTTACGGGGGAACCCTACACCGAATGTTTCCCATAATAAGAATATTTTCTATTACTTACAGTGCGTGATTGGTCTTACCTTAAAAGCCACGGGCAGCGTCTTGTTGCACCTCCAGTGAGATGGCAGGACAGAGCAGAGGAAGTTTGGGCTGTCAGTCCGGACCAGCTCGCCGGCGTGGTCTGCCAACACGTCCACTACATTCCTGGTGTCAGGTCGCGACCTGAGCGGGCCCGGGTTGGCCATGGTGCCGTTACCGTCTCCAATCTTACTGCAGGGGAAAGACGTCGAGGGCGGCGTAAACCGTCTGGTGTTGGTCGGGTCTACGGGAATATGCATCACAACAGCTTGGTTCAGTGCCACTTCACTGGCTCGCTTTAGAAGTTCTTTTTTGTGGTGAAATAACGTGTCTTTCCCCGCTCACAGACACCGGTAGTCTCAGTCAAGTCCAATGGCTGAACGCGCAAGGATGGAGCTGAGCGCGCACGACTCCTCTTATATGATTAGCTGATAGATTCGAGCGTAGAGGAACCTTGTTATCTAACAGAAACGATGCAGCCAGATCCTGGTGTGCTAGATCATCTGCACAGGATGTGTCGACCTGAACAACATGAGTTCCTTTCTGTTTCGCTAGCAAGACCTACAGCAAAACCTGAAAACCACAAGCTCTCCTCAAAGTTTCTCACGGTGCTGTAGCTACTTAACCAAGCGACGCCTTTATCTTCTGTACACTTGGTGAAATGCCCAAATAATCATTACAGATTTAGTTGGGCACCGCAACACGCTATACGGGACCCTATATTTATAAAGAACACACATTAACAAACACAATTGACAAATAATATATTGCCATTGAATTATTAACTGTTGATGATGATCATATAATCCAGTCCTGGTGTGAACGCGCAGTCAACTTGCCTAGGCTTCCTTTATTTAACTTTGTTATATATAGGCTCCGCGACTAGACGCGCGCTGTCCCGGCGTTGGCAGACTCTGGCGCGCAGTGAAAACGCTACCCCTTTTAATAAAATCATCAATTCACGTTTTAAAACCGAAAATCGAAGCCCCGATCTATTTAAAACATCTCAAATTGCAGAACTTCATATAATGCTCTTCTCCTGCGTATCAAAGTTCCTGCAACTTTATCCTCATTGAATTTCAAAAGCAACCCGAAATCCAAGCACCTATCGCTACAATGTTTTAGTAATAACTGTCCTCTGTTTGTGGTGTTTCCTTTAAGGTTATCCTTTGCACAGGTTCGCACACAAGATCGAGTCGTCTATCAGAGCACCCTAGCGAGAGTGAAGAGTGCAGTGATATTATTTACCCAAGTCATTTTAGTGTTTAGTGGTTGGGAGTGTGGCGATGATTTCGACCAATGACTCGGCTGGGTTGGGCTTTCATTAGACCAATCAAACTCTCCGGAATGGAAGCGAAGTGAAAGCGCTACTTCTTCAGTCTTTATTCTGTCACATACGTATGAGATGAATTATTGATATACATCTTCCCTTTACTCTGCCTCCAATTGCTTGTGTTGTTCTTCCTCTCTCTATGTGTTCAATTGTATTTTAACATAATAAACGCTGTAGTCCATTATACTAAAACAAATAGTCTTAAAATACATCGTTTTAAAACTCTCTCTCTCTATCTACATTTCATCTAATATTCTAATCATCTCCTAGAATTCAAATATTGCCAAATAATTAATTAATTTAACATGTTTTATTTTTTCACAAACAGCATAGGTCTGTAATAGGCTATGTCTTTTTATTAAGAATATTCATAAAGGAAATATGTTAATGAGCTACTGAAATTGTTGATGATGTGATGATGCTTTGATCATTTTAATTCTACATTTTTAAAATATAGCCTGTTAAATACTATGGCTTTTCATATAGCCTAATCCACAATAAGATCACCACTGATCACCACTTTACAATTACACTTACTATGCTCTTATGGCATACTGAGATGTAGCACTTTCAAATCGGTTTTGATTTGATCAATTCTGATGCCGCTTTAAAAAACAACAGTATATCATTATAATTGTGCGGCGATAGGTTCGGATTACCCACCGGCTTCAAACTTTCATCTCATATAGCATCTTCATCTAGAAACACCTTTTATGTGACAAATCTATTAAGTCTAGACATCTTTGAGAAATTGTTGGTCTAATACACTTATAAATCGGTTTTATAAATGAACTTAATTCATTGGCAAATTAAAGCAAATAAATAAATAACCTTTCATCAATAGAACAAACGTGCTGAATTACTCCGGGTGCAGGGTAATGATTAAGGACGTTGCTGAGGCCTACTTACGGCACACTCACAAACACACACACGCACACGGGTTTAGTCATACTGCTTTTAGACACTAGTAGGCGCATTTGTCTTTTCAATGACCGTCACAGAGAGCGCCAGGCATATATTTCATATCTGCAGACAAAATTAAACTTATTTGTACAGTGTTAGTCAGAAATATGAGTGAATTTCGAGTGTTCCCTAATCAACCAAACGAATCTCGTTTTTAAGGTTATTTTTCAGATGTTCATTGAAGGCCTTTTTACAGTTTCTAGGCTACATCCAATTTTCTGGATTGTCAATGTGTTTATTCTTGTTAGGAGTTAAATGTCATACATGCATCAAGGTTTATTCGTTTTATAAATACACGATGAAATCCCTGAGATGGATAAGATCGAGTTTTCCTCGCCGATTATATTTTTTTAAGAATTAAAATCTGTAGAAATTTAATAGGCCTATCACCTTTTTGCCGATGTTTGTGAATGCTAAGCGCATGTTGTTAAATGCTTAAGATTCAATGCATTTGTTAAGAACGGTGCAGTAAATAATCACGTTTGTCTGACTATTTTACAGTCAGCTTTGAACCGAATTTTACCAATAGTCTAATAATCAACTATGAAAACCTACATAAAAATTCACTTAAATGGGCTAAAGTTTTGATGTTCAAACTGATGCTTGGTAAATATTATTATATTTTATTATTAAAATGCGTTTACGTTAACATGTCATTTAATTTAATTTAATTTAAGACATAAAAGGATGACGAGAGAGAGAGAGAGAGAGAGAGAGAAAGAGACTGCGACAGAAAAAGGGGGAGTCATTTCAAAGTTGTTTACTTGCAAATGCATAACTATAGAGCAATTAAAGGAGTGGGGAGGTATAGGAGTGGCTTTATATTCACCCCTAATTTGCTGTATCACATATGAGTCATAGGCTACTCAGTCAGAACCACATGCAGCTAGATAGTGGCGTGCAGATGAGATCAGATGAGATGGAAAAATAAATAGAAATAGAGAATTCGTATAGGAAATAGGGAAACGTGTGTATGGTGCGAACCTAAACCTTATTTCACATGGCTTAAGCTGTGCCCTTTTTTATGTGGCATGCGCTAAGACCTCGCCAGTCGCCACATAACCTGCCCTAATTGCCTTTCACACGTGTACGCGTCTACTGGTTAACCAAAGTCAGGCATACAGGCTGATAAACTATGCGCAATACATACAAATTGTAATTAGAAATCGTTGATAGTGATATATTCTATATACGAGACCTATACATTCAAAGATATTAACTTCAAAAGAGCACCTCAGTGGTCGCTATTTTGAGAAAAGCTTGACTGGAACAATGACAATGCCGGTAATATTTCAGTCGCCCCCATGCTTTAGTTCATTATTAATACGTGACCACACGCCCTAACTCCTCTCTGCTCAGCGGTAATGCGCGCTTCGGGCGCCTGTCACATTTAGACCTCTACATTTCAACACGCAGTTTCTACGGTTTCAGCCGCACAGACATTGAGGACGGAGCCCGTCATGCCCCTGAATGATTTTTAATGATCCCAGTGGGTTGAGACTGAAAAACTCCTGGAGGATATGTGAAACCCCTTGACCCACCAGCCCCGCAGCTTACCATTTAGCCAACACAAATTGGTAAAAAAAAAAAAAAAAAGCTAAATATAGCCTATTCTCAAAGATCAAAAAATGATCGGCTCCATCCCCTTTTCACTGGTGGCATCTGTCTGAAAACATGTTAAAGTGAAGTTGCTTTTATCCTATGGAAAATTACCATGATGTGTCTGCCTTTCTCGATGAGCCTGTGTTACAGTAAACCAAGAGAAAATGGTGGCACTTACATTAGATTAGGCTAATAATGAGTCAGAATGTAAAGGCTAATAGTATGAATGTGATCCCCATTAGCAGAGAAACCAGCACAAGCCTTTAGGCTCTGTAAGACTATACCTGATTCTAAATACCACCCACCCAGCCTCCCAATGCCACTTAAAAGAACCTTTGAAGAGGGGGACAGTCTCAGATATAGAGATGCTTTAAAGTTGTCATTTTAATCTGAATATGATCCTCTATTAGCCTGTGTAAACTGGCTATTTTCGGACATGCACACATAAGCCACGGACAGCTATTCATTTGCAAAGGGGGCTATGGGAGCAATTAGAAATAGTTTGAGGTTCATCGATGACATAAGACAAAGATCTCTATCTTTAGAGAGGCTGTGGCGGTCGCACATTTCTGTACATTCACAAATTACAGGGCGAGCTTGGCCCTCAACCCGCTGAATGCATTCCTTCCGAAAAGTGTCTCCTCGTATTTCAGCCGGGGGTTTCTGCTTAGTGGAAATGTGAGTGTTCTGAATGGACGACTCCTATGAAATGGAGTTTTATTCCTCTCGGATTAATTTAGCTCTACTTCTGGGCTCGGGTATTTTTTTTTTTTTATGAATGATGAATTCTGCGGTGGCCCTGGAATGCCGGACTTGTTTACCCTTCCCTCCTTTTTGAAATGTAGCTCGCTATGAAATGGGCTGCTTGATATGACAAAAGTGCCTGTGATTAGACTTCCAAGCATTTGTGCCAGTCCCCTCAAAGCCAAATCATATTCTCGCGTTGGAGTGTTTATATACACAAGTATATGGAGAAACTTTGAGACAACAATGTGTAGGCAGGGATTGTTTGGTCTTTGGGTTTGGGTGCTCTGATGGCTGATTCCCTCTGCAGACCGTGATTACATTACGCGTCCACATCACATCACAATTGGTGGCCATTGTTGTCCATGTCAATGTTTCTGCAGGAAAACTGAGGTCTACACACATTGAACAGTTTAGGCGCTTTCTCAGTCATGGGAATCACGTTAAAAATATTAGGCTACCCTTTCCTCAAACTTTAAGTGTCAGGCCTATACAGTAGGCCATACAAAAAGTGTGTGTGGGTTGGGGGGGCATTTTCAAAACCATAGTTTTCCTTTTGAAATGCTATACATCCAGTATATCCCATAATCCAATGTCAGGGCCCTATCCAGGGCCCTTGAAGACATTTAGAATAAACATTTCCCATAAGAGGATGAACAAGTTTTTGAAATTTCCAAAAGCAGCATCTAATTACGATGTGTGCATAACGAGCTGCGATAGAGGCAGGAGGCACAGCCATCTCATGCATCTTTAATATTCTGTTTACATTTTATAAAAGGTGCAGAGTGTTGCCAGGGCTTTATTAAAGGCCTCTGAATCAATTGAGCAGCATAATGGCTGTTGGGGGATGTCTGACTTAGTTGTCTCAAGTAGCGGCCTATCCTTTATCTCTGCACAAACTGCAAGACAAGTTTCGGAATGGGCACATTATTTTAATGGAACCCTCAATAGAGGGAGGGAGTTACATAGCAGCTACATCTTAATGTTATATCTCCTTCATTCTGACTACAGCGTGGGGACTTGTGCTCTGTCCTTTGGGACATCAGAGGGTAATGGAGAGACTGATAGCATTGGCAGGACCCCTCTCCTCTAGAGGGGGCTGATGGTGATAGATTGCATTTTATGTACTGTGTGTGTGTGTAGAGAGAGAGAGAGAGAGAGAGAGAGAGCAGGGTTGCACCTGCTTGCACAACAAAACAGAGTAATGTTACCACCTGAAAAATAAGATTTACCAACTGTTTCCTGTACACACTAACCAAATGGCTTGTGAAGAGACGAACAATCTGACAAGAGTCATCGAAAACCAACTCTTGGGCATTGCCTTAGTCTTACTGCTCACAACCCCTCCCTGTCCTCTAGATGGCCGGTCAGGGGAGCGCACCCCACCCTATAGGGGAAGGAAGGGGGGGGGACTCTATGTGAACCCTTGGTGTCACGGTTGCTCCGCCCTCACATCATCCGTCGGGTACACTAACCCAGCGATGACAGTCAGCGCCCTGTGATGTGGTTCTCAAAGCCTGTTTATTCTCTGGAACCCACTAAAAGAAGCACTGGATGGTGCACTCACCAAAAGGCTCCAGTGCTATAATAGGAGCACTTTGGGTTAACTCTTGATCTGGTGGGTTATGTAAATAGGGCCCTGCCTTGCTGCGGGGCACCACGTTGGGATATATTGTTTAGTGTGACCTCAAGGGTGCCCACTTTTCATGATTCGTAGTGATTTGTAACGTGGAGTTGAATACAACCTTCAAAACTGATATGGATTGGTGGCATTGACGAGTGTTGTATACCTCATGATAGGGCATCATTTAATACAAGTGTATGTTTGGTCTTATGGTTCAGGATGACAAATGGACGCCTCTAAACATTTGCCCTGCTCTGCATTTGTTCGTTTTAGCAAAGGATGGATTGTATTTTTTGCAGGGTCTTTATTTACCCCTGAAAGTCAGTTTAACTTTTAGATCTAAATGAGTTCCATAAATATGTCAACTCCCCCCAATTTTTTTTTCAGTTGTGGTTTTTAGTGTGAGCTATAATCATTTCTCATCTTTCTTTGTCTCAGAGACTGTCTATCTGTCTATTTGTGTGTAACGACACACACACACACACACACACAATCACAAATGCACAGTGTTTCTCCTTTTCTGGCGAGAGCTTCTGATGCAAGTACGGCAATCTGTAATCTGTAGTAATTGCATGTTGCAGAAAAACATTTTTCCGCTGTGGTAATCGCTGCAATATGTGCAGTGGCGTTGCCAAAGTGACAGCACCCCCACCCCCTACAAGCGCACACTACACACACACACGCACACACACACACATACACACATGCAGTGTCCTGATTCTCCTTTGCCAAATGTGTACCGCTTTAACTTCTCAGTATGGCTGAGATTCACTGACAGACAGGCCAGCAGTTGTACAGCACAGTGAACCACTGGGGACTTGTAAGCTACACACACACACACACACACACACACACCTGTGACACCATCGTACTGCATTCACCTTCTGTAACAGATTTATAGTTCCTCCCTGTGACAGTTTAACTGCCACGGAGCTACAGTGCCAGAGCGCTGCACCAGCCCAGCTGCCACACACACACACCAGGAATATATATAAGTGCCTACTCTGTCCCACAGCTAGTTAGTTATCACAGCTCTGCATGTACCCTGGGCATGTCTAATTCTGATTCACTTATCACTTGTACAAATGCCATTGAGAATTATGACTTGTGCTCGTTTAGTGGAATTCCTAGCCAAGGCAAGTGTAAGGAATCGTGTCAACCGTTGATGTGTACTTATCAGCCCACTGTCCATCATGCTACCACTCTGGCACCACAATCTGCTGTTTGATAGTGGCGCAGGTTGATGAAGTCATCATTGCTCACCGCAACACCTCTCCACAGTGCCGCTGTGAGGCTCTGTTGTGTGTTGATCAAGCCAACACATTTTAGGTGCCTATCTCCCCACATCAGCAAACTATTGCTCTCAAGAGAGGCGCCTGCACTCAAACAATGTTGAATGCAGTACATTTTCATTAGTTCCTAGGTGTGTGTAATGATGAAGGCCGATTCTTCTTCAGTTGCAGCTAGCAACCAGGAAAAAAGGAGTTCTGTAAGAACTGCTTCATGGTAAAAAAAAATCTTCATAAAAAGTCTTCATAAAAAATACCTTTTTTGTTGTTTTTGTTGAAATTTAAATATAAATATTTTATATCACTTGTGACATTTA
>JAOEHI010000015.1:5347314-5359892 GCA_025447815.1 Percopsis transmontana
GTCTTCATAAAAAATACCTTTTTTGTTGTTTTTGTTGAAATTTAAATATAAATATTTTATATCACTTGTGACATTTAAATTCCATACCAAAGTTGGAAAAAAGAACTATAAGATCAAAAGATGAATGCTGATTCAATTTGTTCAAATTGTTGTTACGGACAGTTTAACATTAAATCCCCCCCCCCACACACACACAAAGATGCACACACACACACACTCTGTGCTGTTGTTGCTCAGCTGTGGCACACGTTTTCATGATATCATTACCAGCCGTGTCGCCACCCCTCGGCCCAGCTCAGGCCCCAGATATGTCATCTCATTTAGGCCTCCTCACGCTGCTCTTTAACGGGGTAACCACACACACCGAGGATAAGGACGTGTAATGCACAGAGACATTTATAGATACAGGGTACAGACACCAAGATTGCAACCAGACTCCTGTGTGTGTGTGTGTGTGTGTGTGTGTGTGTGTGTGTGTGTGTGTGTGTGTGTGTGTGTGTGTGTGCAAAACCTGCTAGTCTGCTGACTGCTGAAGCCATCCAACCTCCCAGCAGTTCAACTTCCCTGTTTCTCTAATGGAGTCTCTCTGGCAGATCAAAGGAGAGGAGACAGATCGCTGCGCTGGTCGCTTTTCTGTCTGTCGGACAGCCCCAACACGTTTGACTGGCAACTCAGCCTGTGTCTACTACTCTACGCCTGCCAGAGATCTCACACAAATATAGTAGCACCACCGGAGACCCCGATGAGAGGAAGAGGGGTGGAATAGCGTGGGGCCTGCAGGCAAACTAAAATAGGTTGTGAGGCGTCCCTCGCTCTCACGCAAAACCGAAGCCCCATAACGTTGAGTTTGTTTTTTTTCTCAAACGAAAGTCGCATGTGAGCCGAATATTAGGAAGTGCGCGCGGCTTCCAGCAACCGCCAAGCCATTATAGCGGAGCCTGTAAACCACATTTTCACCAGCAGACAATACCCCTTTGTGCTCGCTGTGTGGCTGTCCCCTTTTGTTGGAACGGTGTGGAGAATGGGGAGAAGATGCGGGGAAAGAAAAGAAGATGGAGAGCCATGAATGGAAAGGAGTGTCAGCTTTCGATGTCTGCTTAATTAGTGGCAGTCGTGTCAGGAGAGGCAAGTAGAAAAGTTGCCCTTATTTAGCCCCATGGTGGGGGTGGGGGGTGGGGGGGGGGGTGTTTGATGTGGTTCTGCATGGAATGCTGTTTTTCATTCCTCCCAGCAACAAAGGCCACATGTTTTTATTTTCTTGAGACTAGGTTGCTGTTCTTTACAACTCACAGTAAGGTATGTCACTATGAAATGAATGGTATGTATGTTAAGCGGCAAATGGAAAGCCAGTTATAGGCACCCTGCCAACTGTGGTACACCTGGGTGTATTATATGTTTCTGTATAATCATGGTCTTAAGACAAATTACCTCCCTGCCCAATGACAGCGCCTTGTATACAGCAGTATGCAGATGTACACAAATACAACTTACAATGACACACATATACACAGATATATACACACACACAGCCTCAGCTATTTAAATATTGTCTTTCATCTTCTTTCATCGCTGTTAAGGCTTTAAATATAACGGGGTCATCCCAGGTTCTGTCACACTCATTCAAGTGTAAATGCACATCAAAGAGCCTCCCAGATATTGAATTTACATTTATTTCCCTCTTCAGAGGGGTCCTGTCTCTTAAGCACCATCTCACTCACCACAGAATCTAAGCAGTTGAACAATGACCCAGCACTGGCTTCCTGGTGTCCATGCCACTTTCCTCTACAGACGTGAGACACTTCTTGGAAACTGCACAGTTGGCCCTCAGGGGTTTTCATAGCAAGGAAACAAGGGTGTGGCAACTATCAGCCTGCAAGCCAAGCAGCTCAGGAGGGCACTTAGACATACAAATATTTTTATCACCCACTGTAAATCTGTGCTTTTGTGTAGTAAACAGTTACTGTCAATCACCCAATTCAATGCAATTAAGTTCAAATTAAATCAAAAGAAAATAAATCATTTTATTTAACTGCGCCTCTGTGCATTGCAGGGAGTGGAAGCGTTGCATACAGCTTTCTCTCTCTGAAGTTTATGGGCCCCATTCCCAGATCTAGATTAAGAAAACCCAATTCAAGGATAAAACGCATTTTCATTGAAGTCCCTCAATTCCT
This sequence comes from Percopsis transmontana, assembly GCA_025447815.1. Lineage (NCBI taxonomy): Eukaryota > Metazoa > Chordata > Actinopteri > Percopsiformes > Percopsidae > Percopsis > Percopsis transmontana. Next base: position 5,349,486 of record JAOEHI010000015.1, read on the forward strand.
TAGTCAAGGACTTGAGGCTTGATCTGAGTCCGGGAAACCTCCCCTTTGAGTCCGAGGTGACTAAATGTTTCCTCTCATCATCTCCATCGCTAATCACTAGTGGCGTTGCCCATATACAGTTTGCACCGTGGCCACGTGGAAGCTAGCGTTGCATGGCAGGGCTCTCTTTGCTTTGACTCAGAGCCTGAGGCGTACATTGAGGCTTTGCACCAACTGCACACTAATCCGCTGATTGCTGTGTTTAGGCCCCGCGTATAGCTGCTCCACGTCAAGGCGGGCACGGCTAACGACGAGCTAACGGCTCAGCGATGACAAGGAGCGTTTGTAAACCCAATCAGTAGCCTGGAGTCTGGCTGCCTGGTGATTAGGCTGGTCAAACTCTCGCGACCCAATGACTGGCTCACTGTCTGTCCGTGGTGTCATTACAGTGATTAAAGTAGGAAAGAGTCACGTTTGCAGCCTTTACCGAGCCAAAACGCAAATGTCTCTCTGCTATAGTACGTTGACGATGGCGGAGCAGCTAGGGGAAAAGATGTCCCCTGTGGGTCGAAGGGGGTATAATGATAAGAATGTTATTGGCTAGAATATATAAGTGCAAATACACTATACAGCTGTTGGTTAAACCTTATTTTATCTGACGGATACATATTAGCATTCTCCATTATTTATCTACTTAAGTTTGGTATGAAGTTGTTCACCCTGTGGGTTCTGGTGGACTGCAGCATCAGGAAACCATATGTTAGCCCAGACCGGCTATTACTGCGAGGTCAGACAACATTTAGCGAGAAGAAAACGTCATGGTCATCATGTTGACACACTCAGCTGCTGCCTGACTCAGCACAGGGAGATACTCACAGCCAGCTAGTTTCTCTCTCTCTCTCTCTCTCTCTCTCTGTCTGTACTTGTCGCATGTGCTCCCGTGTGTTTGCGTCCGCCCGCGTCCGTGAGAAAGATATCTGCAGCAGACAGGCCAGGCTAGACGGGTGACCTTGCAGACAGGCGGAATGGGAAGGGACAGAGGGACCACTTCTGCTACGCAGCTGTAGGGGGAATCCCTGGCCCTGTGTTTTCTACACAGGCACACAGAAGTGAGCAGCTGCAATGAAAGTGCAGCTCAACTAAACGTTACCCCAGTGTAGATCTGGCATCTATATGGAAAACCCATATTGGTGTGCGCTTCAATGGAGGCTATCACCAGACTTTAGGCAGCAAGGTACGATGAAAACAAAAAAAAGATGAATTATACCACACTTTGCTTTCAGTAAAAACAACAATGAATGTTCCACTCCTTATCCCCTTATGCACATTATAGAGAGTGAAAACATAATTAGTTGGACCATTACTGATGCCATTGAGTTGTGCCGACATTCACATCTGCCCCAATGGGCAGGCCAAAGGCAAAATAAAATCCCATTTTTTAAATGGTGTTTCTTCGAGATCAATTTCCACAAGTTAAAAATATGTTTAGAGGGGGTAGAAGCAACCCATCAACATTTTTATTGCACCAAGGACAATTAACTGTATGTAAACAAGTTTTCTGGGAAAAATAGTGGAAATAGAGAATGAAAAGCCATCCCAGAGCCTGCAGCCTCTCTTATCCTGTCATTATCTGCATTTTTCCTCTGCAGTAATTAACTTTTTTCTTTATTGCTTATGGGAAGAGGGATGGGCTAGGGATGTTTTGTGCATGATTAAAGTTGCTTATAATGAAATGAAGAAGACCCAGTCCTGAGAAGGGGTTTAGAAGTTATAAGGACTGTGATAAACATTGCTTTTTTGCTTTGATGCTGACGGACTAAGTTTCTCTGAGCCTTAGACCTTTGCTAAACCATCCCACATGATAAAATACTGTAGCTGCTTTGCACTCTCCATAGATTTGCTGAAGCCTGTGTTCCATCTCAAGTAAATGTTATTTGTTATGTTTTTTAAAATGTGCAATACCAACTTGGTGTATTTTTACGTGTTGTGAATTAGACAAGTACATGTCTACTTAGCATTTTGTGGGTGAGAATGCCACTGAAATGTTAAAAACAAAAATCAGTTGTTTTTCTTAAGTCACCGGCAGGTTCTGTTTGTCCTGCAGTGCTGCAACGGGAGGGTTGTTGTTGTTGAAAACATCTGTTAAATGGTACTGGGAGTGGTCTGAGCAATATGTCTTCTAAATCTGAGTCAAATTCAGGTCAAAAAGATAGTCGAGCAGTCGCTGAACACAAAACATGTTGCATTCGGAGTGCATGGGAAACAAATGTTTTTATTTAGAATGTAATTAATTTGTATTATTTCAGACTACAAATAGTCTGAAATAATACAATTTATAAGCTATGTCAAACTGCTAAAAAAGTAAGTAAGTTAAGTAAAATTAAGTAGGTCAAAGTAAGAAATGAACACAAAATGTATTTAATACCAGCCTCACCATGCAATAGGTAGGTAGTGCACCATGCAATAGTTTTTTGTTTTTTTTTCAAATTATTTTCATTTAGTTTTTTTCCAATTAAATTATCTACCATGAATGGAATCTTGAAGAACCTAATATTTATAATGTGGATATAATTAATATTGGCATAAGGGTTTAAAGAGACATTCAGAGCTCATAAAACAAGCTAATGACTCATGGGAATATGTCCGCCAGATCCGGTGTACAGTATTAGCCTGCTTTTAAAAAATGAAAACAAAAATTATATTGTGATCATTTCCATTTCATTATCCAATTATCCAAGTATTTTCAAAGTCTGCATATTTTCCAGCCTACATGCAGTTTGTTCCTGTTCCGATTTCTCCTCAATGTCAGAGGGTCCTGGCTAAAATAGCTTGTCTAGACATTATACATTTCCCTTGCATTGTACACTGACAAACTCTGACATTTGTGTCTCCATGCCAACTGTTTCATACCTCCACACTGTAATTATTATGTAAGACTGTAATACATATTTGCTCCTCTTTCTGTTTCATCTGAGGGTGGTGCAGTAATGCATTCAGCATATATTCACTGAGTTCACATCCCTCACAGCTGTCAGAGACAATAAAACAACTGGGTTTAACATGCACAATAACTCTGGATGAACTGTGTTAAAAGGACCAGGCCTTTTTCTCTGCAATGTGGCTTAAGTCTCCCTTCAATAGGACTACAGAAGCATACCATTTGTATGTTTCTGGAGCGTTTGTCAGTGGCCCCTTCAGACAGGTTTGTTGATAGAAGCTGCTTTCCCTTTCAAAACACATGGTTAGACTTTATTCACTCAAAGAGACCTATACCGAATGAAGCTATTTTATCAGATTGGAGACCAGCCGCAAGGAAACATAGCCGCTGTGGTTGCTGGTCGACCACCAGAAAATTGTATTTACTATAACACTTAGCATGACCTTCACCTTGACCAATGGAACACGGAGTACGGGGTTACAGCCAAAATATAAGGGCGGAGGTAGGTTTGGGATTAGTCTACCACAAAATCAGTGCGCTCCTTTGCCCGGTGTACCTGGAACCTCTGAAAGTGTTAGCCATCAAGCCACTTTGACAGATGGGGAAAACTATGAGATAGACCAAAAAGTACCTCCAAAAGATTACAGCGCTAATCAAGTCCAGAGCGTCACTTCCATCCAATATGCCTTCGGTGTTTTATAAATAGATATTATACCCGGCTGGGTGAGACAGGACCGCTGTGTGGCTGTCAGGAGTTTTTTATTATTTGCTTTCACTTTACAATATTGAAACTCTTAATATCTGGTTACAGATTTCAGCTCGCTCAGCCAACCTCCATGTTGTGGCGTCAAGACGCCTAACGCTTTGCAGAAAGGCTTTGAATATATTCCAATCCGCAATTATTAAATTCAAAGAGGGAAAAAAAAATTCCCCACCACATGACATTGCCATTAATATTTTCAGCCAGCATTGTGTTTTGTCAAATTTAAACTCATTTTATTTTATGCTACTGTACAGTCTTTTTGTTATTTCCTGCTTCTGTGCTTAAAGTGATTTTCTTTTAATATGATGTCATAACTTTTATTCAAGAAATCATTCTAGCTGTGTGTTTTCCTCTGTGTACAAATGTCACTCAGGCCTTTTCCTTCCTCAGAGTTGTGTCAAGCAAACCAGACCACCTCCTAGAATCCTCCAAAATAACCTTGCTACTACAGTGGTGAAGCAAGGCTCATTTCTCTCTCACACACACACACATGCTCTCTCTCGTCCATTCATATGGTGCACCAAGCCAAACATATAAAACCATTCCCACCCTAATAAACTGGGGTATTTTTCTCTGCCACAATGGGAGCTGGCTCCCAGGAGCGCAACACTCTAAAATGAACCCCTGTATAAAAGAGAAGTGCTGGGAACAAGGCGGCCCTTCCAAGTGCAAGGAAATGCGGTGACAGAGCCCAGCCGTGGATATGAACCACTGCACAGGCCAAATCAGAGCCGCTATAAACAAGGCACCACACCTGATGCAAACACTACAGCTGCCAAAAAGTCAGGTTCGAAAGCCCAATAAAGTTTATATAATGCTGCTTCACAGGGAGCAAGACTGTTTTTATTTTTAGCCACACGCAAAAACGTATACAGTCGCACGAATAAAGTAGGTAAGTAGGGTGTAACTTTCATAAATAATGCAGATTTTGAGAGAGCACCTGCATAACCTCTTTGTGGTCAGTAACAGTAGCAGCGCTGTGTGCCTACATTAGATTTTCACACTCATAGCCAGTGTACTTATAGCCATAGGACTTATTCAGCGAGGTGCAGTTTGACTGACAGCTTGTCTTCATGTTCTGACAGAACTGCTGTTCTCGTCAGTGACTAAGTGTATGTGTTTGTCTTACGTGTCGTGCCTGCTCTTTCCGCATGTGTGTTCGTGTATGTGTGTGTGTGTGTCTCTCAGTTTCTCAGTTGAGGACTGAGGTTTCTGAGGTAAGGCATCCTCTTGTTTCTCACGCTCAAGTGCATCAGATGTTGCGCATCACATGCTAACGTGTTCTCTCTCGCTGTGCCGTTTGAGATAAGACAAAATGCATCAGACTAACTATAAGATACACGGTACAATCTGATACTTGACCCGTTACTTATGACGAGTCTTCTGTTTTTACCCCAAATTAGAACTTGAGAAACTCAAATATGAACTGACAAATCTCAAATAATATTACAATCTTAATATTAATAATATACTGTATTATTTATATTGATATTCATATTCATAGTCAATTCAATATAGAAAATGTAATGATATTTGTATAATTTTATTAGGAAGTTGGGAACAATTTCTGTCTCTCTCTGTAATCTCGTAAACACATTAAGCAACAGGCCAATTATAGTAATACTTAGTGACTTCTGAAAAAAGGGAATGCTTTATTATTTCCATAAGATTCATGTAGGATTGCATTAAGGTCAGAGCTACACTTAATCCACAGACATTTAACAGTCTCCTTGATTTTCTCTAAATGTTCCTCTTTATTTCAATTTGATTTGAGTTTAAATAAAGAACCTAACCAAATTGCTTTGCCTGTGTAATGCAAGTTGTTAAACTAACCGCTGGGGTATTTTGCTTACATGAGGTAGTCCCCATTTGAAATGCGTTTAGATTGAACTGGAGGATTTAATGGCTCTTGTCCTTTGTTCTCTCTCAGTTGGGTTTTAGTCTCCTGACAGCACGAATTATAAAGGGATATTGCATATTCTCTAATGATTTCCAGTGGTGATTACAGCTTTAAACGCTTGTCTGATTTTTTTCCCTCCCTCTCTCTTCATATAAGTGCATTCATTTCTCGCTACGCTGGTAGCCCCGAAAATCTAAATCAAGGCAACCAAAAGCCCATCTCATAGGGGGCCCCGCACAAATAATGAGTTCTGACCCCAAGTCAGGTTGTATTCTTGTGCTAGAGAGACCTAAAACGGCTACAAAGACACAAGCAAAAAAACATAATAAAGCCAGCGACGCATGCCTGCATACACACTCAGATGTGTAGCTGCACAGAGTCAATGGTGGGTAGATAAAGAGCTGCAGATTTGGCGGTTATAGAGAAGAAAGGGGGGGGGCAGTCCTTGTCAAGAGGAAACTATAAACGCCTCGGTGTCTGTAGGAGCTGGGAGAACACTGGAACATCATCCCCTGTCACTGCGGTTCCACTGGGGATATCATAGGATTGTTCTCATGTGAGCCACAGATGGATGTACATCAGTGTGTGTGTGTGTGTGTACATGAATGTATGTCTGACTGACTGACTGTGTCTGACTGCGTGTGTGTGTGTGTGTGTGTGTGTGTGTGCGCGGTAAGGCTCCAGAGATTTTAAGATATACTCTGCAAACAATTAGGAGCTGGTAGTGCTTCTCTTGAGTCTGTCTCTAATTAACACTGAAACCAGGCCTTAATCGGCAGGGAGACTTTTTTTCCTGGTGCTATTTGGTGGATGTCTCAGGAACACTGGAGTCCCATTGGACCCCGTCAGATTTATGTCCCATCACAGAGACGGGCTGCTGTTACAGCGACACGCGCAGCACATTTTAAACGAATTACTTGAGGAAATCTGCAGTTCAGGAGTCTTAGAATTGCCTCTAAAAATAAAAGTCACAGCTAAGTCTTACAGTCCTCATCTCTTAGTATTTTCTCGTTCTCTTTTCTAGAGCTCACTACTTGCAAGTAACAGCCGCTGGTCAGAAATCACCATGGCAACAAATGGCCTCTTCATTAGGCCCTGCATTTAGCGTCGCCATTGGTAGTGCACTCACCTCGCCACACAGACCAAAAGTACCTCCTGGAAACTAAAGCAGAGCGAAAGAGCTCAGTATGATTTTTTTGTTGTTTTTTTATTGTATTGTGTTGTTCCAGTAAAGGCCTGGTCACATGGAGCCTCTGAGCTTGTGTTCTCACAGCAGAGCCATGAGCCTTGCTTGATAATGAATGTCTGTGGTGAGAATCCCATTATGGCCCTACTCCATCAAGCCTACTGAAAACACAGAGACAGAGGGCTTTAAGGGCCTTATCAGTCAATTGACTGTGGGCTACTGTGCTGCAGCAGTCTCTTCTCCTCTTCCAACCCCTCTGCTGTACGGGACCGGGCGGAAGGCCGGCTCCATGTGCTCAGACACGCCAGCATACAACATGCAAGCATGTGGGGACTGATGCACATTACACACGCACAGTTCAGCTGCCAAGCTGACAAAGGCCACACATTTGCAACAACTACAGGGGGGTGGGGAGGGGTGGTGGGTACGGGTAGAGCTGCCAATAACGCCTTCTGGCGCCTCAAGCCATTGAGTCATGACTGAGAAGAGAAGAAGGGGGGTGGGGGGTGAGAGAACCAGCACTTACCTCTCAGTAGACTGCCGCCGTAGCTGGTGAAGGAGTCAAAGATGCTGTTGGACGCCATGACAGGGCCGCCGGGACGGTCGTAAACCCCCCTCTGCAGCCTCTGCCGACCCACCTTGGAGAGGAGAGAGAGAGTTGAGAGACTGGGTGAAAGAGAAGGAAAGAGAGAGAGAGGGAGTGAGGGAGTGAGGGAAGGGGAGAAGCAATAAGACACAACTCCTGGAACTCTGAGCCCCACTCGCGACCAAGAATTTGGGGTTTCTGCGAGTACCGCAGGAATCTCAAGCCACAAGGCTGCGAGCAGCGCGTTAGCAGCAGTGCCCAGCGCAGAGAGTCGGTTCTGAAAGGGAGTCAAAAGGCAGAGTGATAGGGTTGAGAGGGAGTGCATGGAGAAAGAGAAGAGGGTAAGAAAATAAGAAACACAGAGAAGGGGGGAGGGGGTTGTAAGACAGAGCAGCAGAGGAACGCTGATGCTTTTACACAGAAGCTCCATTCGTCAGGTCACCTGGGCCTGGCCCCAAGGACTCACCGGGGCTGGGGGTGCGGGGGCGTCCTCCTTCACTTTGCCCGGCTGGTAGAGCGTGGCGGGCAGCGTTTGTGGGCCCCGTGTCACCCAGTGGGATGGGGGTCTGAGGTTTGCCAGCTAGCCTGTTAGCGTGGTCTCTCTATCGCTGCGTGTGTCTCTCTCTCTCTCTGGTGGTGGCGTTGAGGGCCCGACTGGAACTAGCTAGTAAAAGGCTAGAATCCACAGTCTCTCTCTCTCTCTCTCTCTCTCTCTCTCTCTCTCTCTCTCTGCATCCTCGCCATCCTCCACAAACACACGCTCTCACACACACGTGCGTGCATGAACGCGCACGCACGCACAGTCCTCTCTGTGAGTGGTGGAGCCCACGTCACATGTCACGTGAGGCCTCTCCCTCCCTCCCTCCCTCCCCTCTTCACTCCGCTTTCCTTTTTCTTCTTTCTTCTTCTCGTTGTTTTTATGCTTCGCGTGGTTTCTCTCTCTCTCTCTCTCTCTTTTTCTCCGTTTCTCCCTGTTTCTCTCTGAGGCGCCCTCTCCAGTGTTGCTTCTGATTGGCCGGCCGAGGTTTGGAAAACGTTCTGTATTCCTTTTTGAATTCGAACCAGGCAGCGGGGCGACCGTGCCACGGCTCTGCCAGGCTTTCAGAGAGCGAGGGACCAGAGAGGCATTAAAACGCATTAAACCAAACCCGAGAGAGAGAGAGAGAGAGAGAGAGAGTAGTGTTGCTTTACTGTGTATGTGTGTAGTCTTAAATATGTATGTATGTGTTGAATGTGTTTCTCTTCCGTTGATTCTGTTGCTCGTTGTCTTTGCTCATCGAGCGGTACATACGTCTGCCTCTGTAGCCCTTTTGTTCTACACAAAAATTACACCAAGCATTTTACTACACATGCTACAAGTGTTACCATCAATGCACACTTCTATTAGTTAAGGACAAATTTCATTGTACAGCTGTGCAATGACAATAAAGGCAATCTATTCGATTCTATATTCTATGTGTGCGTGTGTGTGTCTGAGCCAGCAGTGATAGTGTGTGTGTGTTCTATATATTGGTCTGACTCACAGTGCATCTGTGTTTATAACAAACTTGGTGGTTTTGGGCCTCACCCTCATTCACCACTTGATAGTATCGTAATCGGTACCTCCTTTAAGAAAAGGCAGCCTGAAGGAAGGCTGAGAGAGGAGAAAGTCTCCTCGGTCTCTCCTCATTCTCCCTTCAGACTCTGTCCCACTGAGGAGCTTCTCTTGGAGCTTCACATGACGGGTCATATCCTACCCTTCTCTCCTACACTAAAACTGTCACCCTGTTGCTTTTGTTTTTTCATTCAAATCTAAAAACCTATTGCTGTACTCTCTGTTTTGTTTGATAGTGATAGATCATGATGAAGCCTTCAGTGATGCTAAGATCTACGACTAAAAGAAGAACTACTAAAAACATGAAGATCTAAACCTAAAAACCTAAGATGTGGCGGGGAGGGGGGTGAGTTGTATATAATATCTCTGACTCAAGCCATTTTGTGCTTGACAACATGCACAGCGTGGCAGAGGGTGTTTGTGGCTTTGTTTCTCTCTGAAACTGCAAAGCGGATTTAACCTGATTGTGGCTTTCACACTTCTTTATAGTATTAGTGGAAAAACTGACAAATGTACAGAAATACGGCAATCTGTACTAAAATTACAGTTTGAGTGCAGAGATCTGAATATCACTGTTGCTGCTTTGTTTTTAGATTGCGCTTACGGTTTTTACTGTATATTTTTTTTTATTAGTGGTGATTAGAGGAACAGGAAATGACAGAGATGTGCAGACATAAAAAACAGACTTCAGAAACCCAAACAGATGAAAAGATACAAGACAGACAGACAATTTTCTCTGAGATGCCATTTACTTGACAACAATCATTGACTGTGTGTGTGTGTGTGTGTGTGTGAGTGCTTGCACGCATACACAAGTCATAGGTAATGTGCCTTTGCCAGTCTGTGGCCAGACTTCCTCTCTCTCCTGTCGCTAAGTGACAAAACCATGTCTGGGTAGAGGACAACAGATCTAAACCACCGTCTGGTCACTCACATGACCAAGACGCTTTCCCACGAAAACCTGTCATGCATGCACATGATTGTGTGTATTTTTTGGTGCCCTGTATATGAATTGCAACCCATATATTCTCCCTGGCTAATTGGTGGACAAAACTACCCCAGTGTGTATTGTGCGTGTACAGTACACAGTGTGTTTGTGTGTGTGTGTGTGTGTGAGAGAGAGCCTGCCGCTCTCCACGGTAGCCCGCACTGCCCTGTAAATGAGCAGTTGTCGTTGGGTTCGGCTAAATGACACGGCGCTTCAACGAGTGTGGCCGAAGCCTGAGGCCACAGCCGCGGCCCCAGGGCTTTTATCAGCGCGTCCACAGGGCCGCTGCAGGCCTCCGACGTAACCTCACACACACAGCTACGCTTCCTATCCTCACACCTCTGCCGCCTGCTGACATGGCCTCAGGCCTCGCCTGCCAGCCCAGGGACCGATTACCTCTCTCTCTCTCTCTCTCTCTCTCTCTCTCTCTCTCTCTCTCTCTCTCTCTCTCTCTCTCTCACACACACACAAAA
>JAOEHI010000015.1:5359992-5370165 GCA_025447815.1 Percopsis transmontana
ATTACATGGAGCAGGTAGGGGTTAGGCATCTTGCTCAAGGATGCTTACAGATAGGCCAACTCTGGGGCTTGAACCCACGACCTGCCGGCTGGGAGTCCAACACCTATACCACTAGACTATCCTGCCCTAAAAATAATTGTTTATAGCTCGCACAAGCTTCTTTTTGCTGCTCAGATGTCTTCAGAGGCTAACAGTAGCCAAGATGGTAAACAAATAGCCTATATGAACAACCATAAACACCGTTGAAAACACTTGTGTTGATGCACTGAATTGCCTGTCTTACAGACCCGTGTGTGTCGTGTCACAAAACTACCCGTCGATACATTACGTGTTGATGTGGCTCCTTTGTTTGACTAGAAATAGTGGTGTCTTAGTGGTGTGATTGAGTGATGATTTAACCTTTTTTATTTTTCTCAAGGTCGTGGAGGGCCTCGTATGTTTGTTTAAAAAGTGGAAGATGAGTGAAGAACCCTAATAAGATCATTGGTGTCACAGTTTGGGGGCTTAGTCTGAGCTTGTGTTACAGTAGTTTAACCGTGCAATAATTTAATGCACATGGGGCATTTATGCATAGCAGCGCTGAGTCCGGTTGGCAAGTGCTCAGCGTTTTGTTTTTGTTTAGATTGGCTATTCCATTTAAGTTGGAATTATATTTTTGTACTACTGCTGTTTTTGCAAGGCAAACTGTTTCAAATTAGTGCCAATTTCCTTTATTTTGGTCCGTTCGCATTAAGAAATATGTTGCATCTGGGTTTTCAATGAGGAACAGAGAATAGCAAAACAATCAGGGGATCATCTCACAGTGTTGCACAAGGAATACAATTGGCTCCCAATAGTCCAAACTAGACATTAGAAAAAAGTTCTAGAGTCAAGGCCTTGTTCGTACTCGGTCAGTTCTCTGTGTTTTCACTTCTTTGTCTAGGTAAACATCTGCTTCATGTTTTGAAATGTATCTCATCGTGTTGGACTGCCCATGACCATGAGGGGAAAACAGTCTGAAGATCATTGTGGCTGTTCTTTTTTTCCCCAGCCCAGGCCTTGTTTATCAAGCCCCTGTATTTAAGCTTAATATAACTCCTGTTTTGCTGAGAAAACTGTGGCGGTTTATTCACTGTCAGTGGTCCTACGCCTCTCGGGTGTGGCTCTCGAGGCAAAAAGGGACCCAGTGCGGTCGTGCGTCCAGCTGCAAAGGGTCTTATTTTGTGGTCTAAAAATTGCAGGCTTCCCCATATGTTCCCCATAAACGTGGAATGCAGCGTGGGACTGGAGGAGGCTGTTATAATGAAGTGGCCGTCATTGCATCAAACGCCATGGGTATGGACCGCCCTGCCCGGCCATTTTAGCCCATTTAACCCATATAAACGGGGCAGTTGGTCCCAAGTGCTCACTCACACCTCAGGCAGGTGTTTTCCACTAATTATTGTATATGCTGGTGGTTTTGCTTAGATCGATAATAATCATACAGTTCATACACACAGACACATCTTTTCATCACCCTATCGCAAAGGTTACTTTCAGGGGGTGGCTATTTTACTGACGTCCTTACCACACTCAAAAGACTAAATACACAGTACTCTAGGGTTTTTGCCAAGCCAAAAAATAAAACCATCCAACAGGAAGTGGCCAGCTATTGTCGAATAATGTGTCAACGTGTTGTGGAAAATCTGTGCTTCTCTCAGCATTATTAACATACACAGTGGCATAACTGTGTACAATCTAAGGTTTTTTTTATGGGTATCTTATTATTTTATGTATATGCTGCTTCCAGTATTTTGTGTGTGTGTGTGGGCTCTGCGCATTTGTGGCTGGTTACACTCGAGTCAGTACGCGCAGGAAGTCGTGAGTGTGCATGTGTGTGTGTAAGTGTGTGTGTGTCTGCTGTTGTCATTGTGAGCGAGGCACTCCTAGATCCAGTGGTTTTAGTGTTCAGTATCATGGTTGGAAGTGATCACCGGACCCATTATTTATTTATTGTCAGCTGCAGACATGGAGACTGTGGTAACCACACAGGGTGGAGAGGGAGGGCCTGCAAGTCTCCACACACACTCCACCGGCCATAGCCCAGAGTTCTTGTAGTCAACACGGGGCAGTACATCTATACGGCAGCCTGTGGCAGAGCCCAGGACAACGGATAGCTCCTAACTGGGGCCTGCGGTACCGTAACCCAGCCAGACTGTCAGGCATGAAACATGAGCAGGCCAGTGTCACAGCAATACAGATACTGCTGAGAAACTCGCATTGGATCACTGTCAGTGGCACTGAGACATTCACAGAGCTGAGGCGGAAGACTGAGGACCCATAGAGCTGCATGCCTTTTTCAACTGAAAGAGCAAGACAGGGACATTTTGAAGCAGGTTAATGTTCAACTCATTCTGGTTTAGTCTCTCGCTGACCACGATCTATGAGGTATATTTATCAAATTTACAGTATGATAGTATGATAGTATGTCACCACACCTACCTCTTCCTGTTGTATTTAGTATAAGTCACGTTAGAACCATCACATCATAGCTATTAGCAAGTAATGTAGCTATTGTAAGTAACCTGTTGTAAGTAACCTGTCCAAACGCCTATAATAAGTTACTGTTATCACTTGTTAATGGATGCTAAAGAGCCATATACTGTAAACCAGGGGGAGCCACATACTGTAAATACTGTAAAAACTCTTACAGCCCCTACAGAAAAAACATTTTTATTTTTTTTAAATGTATACTCCTCAGTTTATGTCTGAAATTCCCCTTGAGTTGAAACCAGCATTACAAAAACATATTGTTTGCCCTATGGCTCACACTCTACTCTACTCCCCACCCCTCTACTCTCCATTCTTTACCCCTCCCCTTGCAGCAGAATACACTTTCATACACAGTTGTGCTTTAAACATAACCACTGAGATGGGGTGGAGATTTGTGGTTCTGGGGGACCCATGACACAAATTAATGTTCTTTTAGTCAAATTAGTTTCAATAATAGCGGCGAACTGTAAATTGATCCTAGTGTCGTGTCCTTGTGTATATATACAAAATTACATGTGCAAGATTCTAGGAATCCAACAACACTAGTGTATATTTTTTAATAGTGTATTTTTATGGTTTAGCACAGATCATTTCATGGAAAAATGTTTTCATGAAAAATTATTTTTCGTTTGAGTTACACTAAAGCAGTCTATATTAAGCTACAGCCCAAAAATTTAATAAATAAATAACATGTCTGAAAAAAGGTTCACCAAAAAAAAAAGCTTTTAACTACAGTATGCTAATAATAATCATAATAATAATCATAATAATAATTTAAACTGGAAGAACAGCTATTCAGTTCTTAAGGTGAGAATAACATTATAAGTCAGTCAGTTTTTAACCTACAGTTTTTGTAGGTTAAAAACAAAAACTCACACACACAAAACCCAAATAGATTTCCAGCACGTCTTGGTTCACAGCAGTTGTCACTCTGTAGATCTTCATGGTTTCTAAACCATGTATGTTCCTCATGTGGTACATTGACACCAGCATGAGGCGCACACAGAGGCACCACATCACGGCCGAGGAGCAGTAGGGAGAGCATGTGTTGCTGCCTCGCGAAAGAAAGCAAACCCATGAGACCTCAGTTTTCCCAAACACCCTAGCCCTCAAAGCACACACACACACACCCAATTAACCCCCAACCAGGCCCCAACATGGGCTAACCCAAACCCTAACCAAACCAGACTATGGTCTCACCCGAAAAACCCAGTCGATCTCATCGGCCTCAGTGTGGAACACAGGTGGAAAGGCTGTGACACTGCAGTCACATGTTTTTCCTCAAGCCCTCTGTCCTGCTGACAAGCAACTCATGGCAAAACGCCGTGTGGCTTTTCACACAAAAGGGGACTTTACATTGTAGAGCTGTTGTTAGAAGATTGCACTATTCTCCAGGCGCACCATGTTTTGCCACCTGCGTGTGCTTGCATGTGTGTGTGTTCTTATGCATTTCCTGTGGTACAGACATGAATGTGATAGGCACGCTCGCTTGCATGCATGTCACTGTCTGCAGGATGTTCCTCTGTGCTCCGTGTGTGTGTGTGTGTGTGTGTGTGTGTGTGTGTGCATATATGTGTAAATTTATATGCCAGTGGCATTTTCTTCTTCTTTGGCTCAACCTGAATACGTCTTTAATTAAATAATTGTACCGTAATTGTATGCTGTCACTTAACCAAATCTAAATGTAATTTGAAATGTTGTTTTGCATTTAAAAAAACTTCTTGCCTGAACACAGCTCACACACATTTACTATTAGGCTGCTGTCGAATAGTCAAAAACAAAAACTCCCTATGTCCTTTCCTAACTACTTTTCCTTGACCTCGATGAAAAACTTCATGAGGTCATAAAACAGTGTTGTTTCATGCAGGTGTGTGATTCATTGTGTTGGGGTACAGTAAGTGTGTTACTGTTAGGACACCATTACTCGCCTTGAAAGACGTAGTTATTATTCCATCCTTGTTTGACATCATCAGCACTAGTTGCTCTCATTTGTTCTTCCTACACGTTGCTCACCACAATATGAAACACATTATTGTTATATAGTTAAAGTTGGAATAACTGCGAATGAAGCCTACTTAATTATTTTTGATAGGGTGGGCAAAGGTTAATCTAGGGTGGGCAATGCCCAATCCTGGCCCCCCTGTCACCGGCTGTGCTTCATTACCAAGGTTGGAATTTAAATAAAAAAAGGAATATAGGCACAAAAGTGAAACGAAATGGTTGTCACTCTGGTTTCTAATCTCATCATTTGCATCAGTCTTTACGCCCAAGAAGAATAATTTGGTCCATGATAACATGGAGGTTTCAGGGCTCCAGACTAACTTTTTCCACTAGTAGCACTTGTGCTCCTTACTGAAAATTTTAGGAGCACCAGCACAAAATGTTGGCACACCACTTTAACACCACTTTTTTCGACATGCAACGCAACACATTCATATTAAAAAAACTAAAACAAATGGATGGGCATATTTGGAAGTTGCACTGGTGCTCCAAAGTCCAAAGTAATTTTATTTGTCATATGCACCGAATAACAGAGGATCATTCTGTACAGAGAAATTCTTGTGACATGGCGCGCAACATCTACGCAGTGGGCATTAAGCTAAAGTTAAGCAACTAAAAAGTTTAAAAAAGTGAAAAAAGTGAAAAAAAGTGAAAACAATTAGCACAACATTATAAGTATAACATTTATAACATAATTATAAACTTTAGTTTCACTGTCTCCAAAAATGGTCACAAAAGGTTCTGGGTTTATAGGCATCTAACCACCTTTGGACACAACCTAACTGAAACAATAATGCATTTAGGCGTTTGAGGGGGACAGTTGCTTCAGGATTTCGCAGACCCACACGCCTGCTGGAGATTACACTGGCTGGGTTACCATGCAGTCATATGACAGCCGAATAAGCACGATAAATGTTATTTTAATCTAAAAAATAACAATATATTACAATATAGGATATCACGTGATGTGGCCTCGCTAATGGATAGTTGTGACTCACTCATGGTCACCGCAGTGCCATGCTACTTGCTCATCATACTAATGGTAATGTGTGCGTGTGTGGTTATGACCTGCTTTCAGTTTGCAACCCACATATTTCAGAACCACGGTGGGTTCTCTGACCTAGAACAAGGGAAGGGGGCTCTGGAATTGTAGGCGTGTGTGTGTATACTCGCGGTTTAGGCATGTGCATATGCTCGTCCGCATAGCTGTAACTGCATAAGCCTTTTTCTAGTCTCCTGAAGGCCAGTAACATAATAGCGCACGGTATTTTTTTTCTCCACAATGTCGTTCTCACTTTCTCCTCCAGTCCTCCATCGCGCCTTCTCTCTTTCATTTGTCTCTTTCCGCCGGACAAATAGGAGCGGCGTCCATTAGGGTGTTTTATGAGGTGACGGTGACACAGGGGTGCTCTCAGCGGCCCCTAACATGGCCTAAACTCCCCAGGCTCTCTCTCTCTCTCTCTCTCTCGTTCTCTCTCTTCTCTCTCTCTCATTCTCTCTCTCTCTCTCTCTATTCATCTCTTGCGCTCCTTAATATTGGAAGTCATTGGTCTTTGTCATCGGTAGCGGCCCTCGGTTTGATGCACGGCCGGCTATCTTCCCTTTTGTGTGTGTGTGTAGCTGACTCTGTTGGGACCTACACACTTGTAGAGCTCCAGTCTGGACCGTTCCTTGCTGTATGTGTGTGTGTGTGTGTGTGTGTGATGTATGGGCCAGGGCTGGCTCTTATTTATTTTAAAGCGAGACAGGCAGACAGTGCTGCCCTTGTGGGAGGTGGGGTGGGAGTGGGGGTGGAGCTAGGAGATGGGGGTCCTAATGAAGGCCACTCCGGCTGGCCTCTCCCCATGGCCTCTAATGCATCCCAGGCCCCCCCCCCCAGACTGGCTGGCTGGTTGAGTTTGCATGTGCCAATGCAGCCTCTACATTAACCCCCCACCGGTGTGGAAAAATATACATACTGTACAGTACAAGCAGCAGCTAGTGGGGCAGAGCACCTGGACCACGAACAGCTGAATTCCTCCCAACGCCAGCTTCGAAGAGTAATGACAGGGAATTACTGCAGGGAGAAGGAGCATTTAGGGTCAAAGACACTAAGCTGAGATACGTCCGCTTACTTCAGAAATGCCAACAAAACAAGAAATGTTCTCTTTTCTTTTATCTCTTCTTATTTTTCTTACATCTCTTTGGTTTCCATGGTTTTCATGTTGACATGTAGCTATAAAATAGAACGCAAGGCAGTTTGTGGGGCATCATTAACACCTGTGAGCAGGTATCTAATCAGAGAAGCATGATGAAGCTTAGCCTGTTTCGATCAGTGCTGGGTAGGTAAAATTCAAAACTAGAAAGGCAAAGAAAATGAAAAACGTGTTGGGAAGACGGAGATCCGCTGTCTCACACTTCTGTTTGGTTGTGTCGTGTGTGTCTTAGTGTACGCACGCGCTTATCTGAGCACTGCCAAACGTTTCCCCTGAGTTCATTGATTTTATCTCTGCATCCACCAAAACAAACGTGTGTGTGTGTGTGGGTGTGTGTGTTTCTACTGTAGGTATTTTCATGTATTTATTTATTGCATATTGAGTGACAAATCAACTGTACATAATCATTTTCATTGGTTGTTCCTTGACTGGTTGACATCACAATAAAAGCTCATAATATATACGATAAAACACATACACTATTGTGAGAAAATTTGTAATTGTACATAATAATTTCTTTATTATTGGTTAATGCGTTTACAGTTGGCAAATTGCTTCTTTGGCTCAGTATGGTACGAGGTAAACAAATGACCAAATAGACACCCTTCTCTGTGAGCTTGTCTTAGTGTGGTAAGGTGGGTGACATTAGGCCTAACATAACATTACATGTCTTGTATATTTCCATATTTTGAAACATTGTCTCTCAAGTTAGAAGGTAACACTTAATTTTAATTCTCACGCTTAATTCTTTACCTCTCTAAATAGGTCTCTAGAGGCTGCCGGGTTCCACTGAAATCCACACAAGCACACACTCACACACGC
The DNA here is from genome assembly GCA_025447815.1 of Percopsis transmontana. Taxonomy (NCBI): domain Eukaryota; kingdom Metazoa; phylum Chordata; class Actinopteri; order Percopsiformes; family Percopsidae; genus Percopsis; species Percopsis transmontana. The sequence continues at coordinate 5,367,522 of JAOEHI010000015.1, forward strand.
TCACAAGCACTCACACTCACTCACACGCACTCACACACTTAACTCCCACAGTGATCCATAGAGAGCCCCACCCATTTTGACTTGCCAAACTCTTGGTGGGAGCAGGTGCTTTCTGCATCGCGTTCCTCATGAGACTTTAACGAGATGCAGAAAGTGTGCAACTTGTGTTTGTGTGCACAATGTTGCATCTCTGTCTGGCTGCTGTCTGGCTGGGAGCGAGTGTATAACCAGGTGCTTGCTGACATACTGGGGCTTTGTGGTTGTGGTTGGTGGCTTGCAAGGCTGCTCAGTGCAGACAACCGAGAAGGAACTGGCTGTTTTTTTTTTCCCATAGCACTCTCTGCTAGAGTGTCTAAATGTGTTTGTCTGTGTGTGTGTGTGTGTGTGTGTGTGTGTGTGTGTGTGTGTGTGTGTGTGTGTGTGCGCATATATGATTTATACTAAAACTCTCTTGACAGTGTGAGAAAACCCTTTCGTGACAAGAGCTTGGCCCTCTGTTTCCGTTGTACTGTATTTTGCGTGTGCATGCACAGACAGCTTGCACTCCAATCGCGCTCGCAATTTTGTCTTTGTGAACATTCTCTAAATAAACTCTTGCCGTGAACATGTGAAAGTTGTCAAATGTATAAATAAGCTGTTAGCCCCTGCAACCAAATGTAGCTCAGTCGGCTGCAACTGAGCTCTGTGATATGCAACTTCACGATGCTCTGTGCGGTACGCTGTTGAATTTTAACAGCTTCAGATACAGCCAATACTGTTCATACGTACACACCGACAGGCATTGTGACAGGAAGATCGAGCAGAGGATACAATAGTATCAGCCTTATCAAAGGCCTGTTTCCAAACCACATTCGGAGCAGACAGTTGTGGGCTCTGTACAAAGGGAAACAATGGTTGGAGTGGGAGGCTAGAGAGTGCCATTCCTTGCGGCCTTGGTTCAGGAGCCACAGCCCACGGTGGCAGATTATTGCACAGATGAATATAAGCAGAGCACTGGCAGGGCGCAGGCACAGGTTTGTGGGCTCAAGATGAGATTTCTATGCTGTGGTGGGAATAGAGATATAATACAATAACCGGAAAAGTGAACTCAAGTAGCTGAATAGCTGAATTTGACTTGAGTTGCCTAATCAGTTGGAAGTTGAATTTGTGTGTTGGGTGTCTTTGTTGTGATTTCATTCTTTGTAAAGAATTCTTTGCTGATGAATGATGTTGACTCACACCCAGTTGAACAGTTTTGTTAAACTACAGTAAGTACCATTGCATGCTATTTATAATCACATGACACGCTTGTTTTTTAATGGGGAAAAGCTTTGACCTTCTGTGCCCAATCCTATAACTTTTGAGACAATGCAGCAGCTTTGTTGTGTTGTATAGAGGGTGCACATGAACAAAGTGCGCATTGCCACACGAAAGGACTCATGTTGCCACATTCTCAGTGATTAGTCAAACCTCTTTACCAAGAACTCCTGGCTAGGTTCTGCTAAGTTGAGTCATCTCCATATAGATAAAGGATTTGACTTAACCCACACACAAACCACTATCTTAGTCACTCAGATACACTGCCTTAACTTCAGCCTGAACACACACACATACAGTATACACACACACACACACGCACACACACACACACACACACACACACACACACACAGGCACACAACCAATTAACAATGTCACATTCTAAGTGATAACATTACTACAATAAAAGCTTTCTTAGCTTTTTTATGTGGACGGCCTTATTTGGCAGCAGTAGGCTAGGCTACAGCAACCACTTGCTGTTACCTGGGACTGTTGTTGCCTAGCTATAATAATTATATATAAATAATTAACTAAGCAATATCACACGAGTTGTGGCTAATATTAGCACTGCCATGATTGCCAAGAGCTGTGACCGAAATTTGCTATATTGCACTAAATGCCATTTACACACTACATAAATACTACAATGCACTGGTTTGCCTCCAATCTTGTATACTTCCCGCGGTACCTGACAAGACAGATGGACAAAAAAATATAGCAGCATCTCTTTGAATATTTCTCAAGCGAATTATTCGCCCACAACCAAACCAGCCATCTGAATTTGCAGAGAAACATCAAGTTACAGTACGCGATGCTACATTTGTAAATGGTGCAAAAAGATGATAAAAGAGTGTCCGAATTCTCAACGTATTACGTATTGTGTACGCATCTTCTCGCTGCTTCTGGCGTCAGAGGAAAGGAGTCTGTTAGCTAATCAAATCTTCTCATTTCCACACGTAGCTATACGCTCGTACAAGCCCCTTCTCCTGAAAATGTTACGGTTTCTGCAGTGGTGACAGAAATTCTGAACAATCAAATTGACGGATTTCAAAACGGGGGGCGGGATTCAAAGGTCTGCACCTTCAGATACATTGTTGAACTGATATTTTTCTGCAGCATGTTTGTTTTTAGTTCAGAATTTTGTGTTACACTGGCTGTTCTTTTTACACAGACATCGTTCCGGCTCTATGACTACCTCCGCTGCCGTCTCAGAGGCAGAATATACATGTAAATGACACACCCCCCCTCCATTCCGTCTTCGTTCCTCTTACTGTCACGATCGGCGCGCTCACGGCCACGCGCGCATCGTGCCTCCTTTCCCCTGCAACGCACCTGTAGGGCATTA
>JAOEHI010000015.1:5377631-5387801 GCA_025447815.1 Percopsis transmontana
CACACACACACACACACACACACACACACACACACACACACACACACACACACACACACACACACACAAAATGAGTAGGCCTAGGCCTTCATTATCTTCAGCCAGGCAATTTTGGGGAACATAATAGCCTACATGTCTCAGGGCTGGAGTGTTCGCCCTGTCAGGGCTGGGATCTGATCAAACCACTTGCACCGGGAGAAGGAGTTAAAGAGAAGCGCGCCCGCCAGTCCGTTCATCTGCTTTCAAAGGCATATGGTGCAAATTTGATCAAAAGTGTGGGAGGGTGGGGGTTGGGGCAGGATTGAGGGGGCACTCACGTCGCTGATGTGAAAAATAAGGCCGGGCTGTAAAAAGCCAAATCAAACCACGGCCGCCTCTCTGGGAGTGATTAGAGCAAAAGAAGAACCAGCTGTCTCATCCTGAGCCTCATCTCAATCTCCGGCACGGACTGGCAGACTACTGGCAGGGTAGGGGAGGGCATGGGGGGAGGAGACGACAAGAGAACCAGCCCTTCATCCATCTGTGTTGGCTTCATCCTCCCCTGTAAGATCCACAGGCCTGTGGCTTTTCTTTTCTTTTCCTAGCAACAGTTCTCAAACGTTTTGACCCAGCACTTACCCCCCCCAGAAAGAAAGGGTTCATAGCTGGCACCTACTGCGTGACTTTTGCTGCACTAATATGGTTACACATAACAAGTAAAAACGACATTAAAATGTATCAACATCAATACAAATCTTAACAAAAACACAATCTCTTGCAACCCACTGGCGAACTAGCCTAGTGTTTGAGAGAGAAATGGATGAGAAGTGGATGAGAAGTGTGGCTATATCCTAGAATAAGAGGGCACAGAAAGATGTATGGGATGAATCGACTGAGACAGATAAATAAATAAATAAATAAATAAAGGTGTGGGATGTGGCAAATAGAGGTAAATGATGACTATAGGTGAGGGCAAGAATAGTGCAGGGTGTAGAGTTAGCAGGACACAGGACCCTGCCCCACCCACCTCTCATGAAATGGAAGAGTCCCAGTGTATCCTTAAATATTCATGTTTAGTGTGTCTTTCAGACTGGGCTAATGCTCACTAGTGGCCCAGGGAGACCAGCCACTCCACGGAGCAGTATACACTTCATTTCAAATTACAGCCTATTGTTTAGACAAGCAGTTATAGATTGCTGTTTTAAATGTGTGGCACTGCACGCATTCATCGCACATGAACACCAGCACTGAGGATTCAGTTCAGAGTAAACAAAACAATTTGATGCGTCATGCTTATGGCATAATGCAAAAGGCGTCAATTCAATTTCCATTTGAACTGAATCCAACTTTAAATAAACAGCCTGAATAGCCCCTTTCTAATTTAAGATCATAAATCATTCCCCCTTTCCTTTGGTATGGCACCCTTCCCATATCAAATGTTTGAAGGAATACATTTCATTTCCTTATTGGATAATCATAATAAACGATATACAGATATAGAGAAAGAAAGATGTTTTGTCATTCGACTTACTGACTTCATCATTGACAGTGTGTAGATAGGGTGTTGTCCTTATGTGCTGAACAGCGTTCGTCAACTGTTGACTTTTGACAGCATTTTGTGGGTGCCTTAAAAGCCCTTCACTTATTAACAATGGAGTTGAAGGGGGAGGGATGTGACATGGTGTGGGGACCAAAGGGGTTGTTTTGTACTCTAGGCACACTCCCAAATCCCAACACACACACACTCACACTAACAAACAAGAGAGGCCATAACTCCTGATAACCTGCTCATCACCATTAATCATTCAACATACTCACCAGAGCCATACAGACTCAATTTGTCCCCATAATACAGGAGCATCAGTCCATCTATTAGCAGGCAATCTCACACGCTTCCACAAACGTACACACACACCGGTCCTGAAGTGGTAATCAATGCCATTACCAATAGGGTCTCAGGGGCCAGGAGAGAGTACTGCTATCCCCCCATCCTCATCCTACAAACCTGGTCTTACCATGGTCAGGTGCAGAGGTGAAGGTCAAGTTTCCAAAGTGAGTCTCCCAGCTGTATCCAAACCGCAGAGCAGAAGGTTGCACCCCGCGCTCCGTCTGTTTGTCCATTTTGAGCTGACCTGGGCCTTTGTGGAGAACATGCCCCTCCCAGACTGTGAATGGTCCATCCGGGTGGCCCTTGTGTGTGCGGTCAGTCCGGACCATGCTGTTGTGCAGACAGGGGTCACGGTACAACAAAGGCTACGCCTGTTAGCAGGGCTGCGGTGGGGGGGTTTGGTTGGGGTTACCAAGAGGTCAGGGCAACGGGTGATGATATTGATTGGTTTTACCTTCTATTCTAAAGGAACAAAATTGCTGTCTACTGTACTATGAAGGCTCGACCCTCATTGGATCAGCAGACCGATCAATTGTAATATTTGGAACTGTAGTCCATATGGCAAGGGGCATTCTGGACAGACTTTTTCTCCCTTGGAGGTGAACATTGCATTTCTGTTTTAACGCGCCCTAACTTGATTGGCTATCTGACTGGGAGTGAGAGGGTATGTCAGAGATGATTGGTTGCAATCCAAAAATTATGTCACACCTGGGACCAAATCTTACTGGCTTGTTTTACACAATGATATTTTCATTAAGGGATTTGGGCTAAATTACATTTTATAAAGATTTCAAAATTATTCAGGCCTTTCGTGTCCCTTCCTACAACTGACCACAGAACTGGAATAACTGGAATTTTAAGATAAAGGACCTTTAATACTGACCTTTAATACTAAACAATAGGCTTTACGCAGAGGTCTCTACAAGGTTGTTCACTTGTATTCATGTCATTTTTCTTTTGTGTCAGCCATTTCACAGTAATAATAGTAGACCTTGCAAATGTGTTTCTGAAAGCAATCCATAGGGTAAAAGTATAGGTGTATGTACGTCACGAGACGTTGTCTCTATAAGCTTCAATAGATTGCGGTGCATGCGGTACGTGGTGCAGCCACCCTGATAGGTTGTTCGACCCGCTGTGGGGAAATGAGCCAGATTCACAAGGTCTCTGAGTACTGTGACATATGGAGAAGCAGAGAAAGTTTGACACTCATCCCCTCACTATGACTTCAAGTCGTTTTTCTTCCCCTGCACTGGTGCGTATATTGGATGTGTTCAGTCAGAAGCCTTGAAGCCTGCTCTTACACAGCGAGTGAGTAAACCTTTATGTAACCGCCAGTTGAATGTGGGCTTCGTTTGATGGAGAGCCCTGTTTGATTTGTTTGTGGCTCCAAAGAGGCTTATGATACGCAAGCTGCCCCTGTTCTGCTCTGATAAATGGCTCTGAGGAGAGGAAGGAAGGAGAAATGTGTTTGTCAGACTTTGCCAAAGACTTTTCACAGCTTAACTATATTAAGAAACCCCAGTGTTCTCCATAAAGTCCACACATGTAGCTACAATGCTACTCTGAACACATATGTTCTCTCAATATCTCTCCCTCACACACGCACACACACAGTTATGTATATAATACGTTATGTCCATTACATATTTATACATGCACGCACAAAGTACACACATTTCTCACAGTGGGTGGCATCCATTGAAAAAAGCAGCACAATAATGGAGGGAAAGTGTATCTTGTTGAAAGGGTGGAACCCTGTTCTACCCATGGCTCTCTGTGCTCCAGTGAGTGTGCCGTGTGTTTGCTTAGTAAAGGGGCGCTGTCTGTCTTTCCTAGCGGGACCTGCTGGGGCTTTAATTGAATGTTACCTGTCCCACCCAGCCAGGCCCCCGGTAGAGGCACTGCCACAACCGATTAGCTCACGCAGGAGCTATGCTAATGGTCCGTGAACACACAGAGGCCCACGTGGAGTGTGTGTGTGTTTCTCCATGTGCAGAGGTGTGTGTTTGTACTTTATTCTGCCTGTGTGTGTGTGTGTGTGTGTGTGTGTGACACAGAGTGGGATAGAGTGTGGGTGTGTGTCTTTGTCTCTTTACTATGACTATTATGTGTAATGAGTAGCCATTACTATAGCGACCGGCTGTTGTCGGGCCACACAGAATGGAATACCGTGGTCATACAGTTGTCCTACCAACTCCCCCTCTCTAGCCGCAAAACACACACACATAGAAACACATCCCCAGTCTTAATGTCAAAACTGGGTAGAACCAGTGCCACTGGAACACACAGATTAACTCCGGTTTATGGCAAACTGCAGCAGTGAAGTCTGTGGCGGCCTGCATTTCCTTTAATATCCTGGCTAATGTACAGAGAGAAGCCTGGGCCAGACCCCAGAATAAAAACCCCGCTGGATCCCCGCCAGAGCTCGTAGCCCACCCTGCCACACCATGTGTAATGTTTTGATCAGCTTGGCCTGTGTGCTGCGGCTCATGTAAATATGTCCGAAAACATCGGAGCTCCACCTCCTGCTGTGCTTTTCCTTTGCTAACAGGCTATACTGTATCTTTATAGTTGCATCGTACTGCTAACCTACAGCACTTTTCTAGTTGAATGTAGGTTTCCTTTAGTACTCAAGGTATAGGTAGATTTACACTTGATGAATACTTTCAATCAATCAATACTGTGAATCAAATAGAGATAGCTATGCAAATGAGATGGAGATGGAACCAGATTCCCGGTTGAAAGAAAGGAAACGTCGGGGCGAGAGGTGATAGCGGGAAGGAGAAGATTAGAATGGAGGGTGCAGAGGAGGGGGTGGAGGATGATGGGGTGTGGGGGCGGGGCTTAGCGTAAGCATCACAGCCTCAACCACGTCGATTAAGCGTGGCTTCATGCGCAGGCCTTCACTGCAGCTGGAGAAAGCCACATCTCCTCCCATCCAGTGGAGCCAGACCCGAATAAGCACCAGCTTTTTATATATACAGCCGGGAAAAAATAAAACTGAATGAAAAGGGTAGAGAGAGGGGAGAGGGAAAGAGAGAGAGAGAAGGGTGCACAAGGCATCAGTAGAAGAGAGACTGCGTGGAGCTGAGCAAGGAAACCGCAGGAGGATTACGAGCTGGGGTCTCTGTGTTTAAGTCACACTTCTCCCTCCCTTTCTCCGTCAACCTCGGCCCCCCACCTACCCCTCTCCTGGAAACCGTTCTATAGACTCGCTGACCCTTTCTCTCCCAGTCAGAGCTTCCTGCCTCTGTCTGCCCCACCCCCCGCCCATCCCCTTTAGCTCGGTCCAGCTCTCACCTCTGTCAGCCAAGCTGTGGCCGTTCCAGCAGAGCTCCAGAGAGAGGTGTTGTTGCCCAGATTCTCTCCCAGCTGAGTTCCTCTCACCTTATAACCGGGGCCGCAAAACCCATCTAAGTCGGCTCAGCTTTAAAACTGGCCAGAAGGGTCGCTGAGTAGGCACACCTGAGGATATCCCGGTAGGAAGTAGCAGCTGCTTGAGGACCGCTATGATGAACGGGGGATGGAATGTGGAGAGTGGGAATAGTGGGAGCAGGGATCTCTCACTGGTGTCCTTACCCGGTCAAACGTGGTGTTATTATGCCTCCTGTATTGCCGCTTCCTGTTAACCCCGGTCATGTGACCAGGGTGGTTGTGGGCAATCGTGATCGGGTGTTCCGGCCACAGCGGGTCAGGTCTGGTTTCTCTCACATGGGAGGAGCTGCGCTTGACCTGACCGCCCCGCTCTACTTGACTCTCCACAGAGGCCGGCTTTAACAATGGAGAAATGTTACGGCTAGTGTGTTCTCGTGTCAACGCAGCGTAATTACATGCTGTCCACGGGTCATCCTTGGACCGGCGCTATATACAGTGTGCGTGCGTATCGGTTTGTTTGGCGCGCGGCCTGGAGAGTTCAGGCCCTATACTTTTCGTGTTTGATGTTTTTCTCAGGACGGAGATGAACGTTTTTGTTGCATTGGTCTGGACAAGTGGAGGCGGTGTTAAACGGATGCAGGGAATAAAGTCTTCCAATGTTGACAGCTGCTTGGTTTGGGAAAGTTTTACAGTAAATACACACACACACACACACACACGCGCGCGCGCACACACACGCACACATACACACACACATACACACACGCACACACGCACACACACACACATACACAGGCTATACACACAGACGTTCACAACCACGTGTGCGAGTGTGTTTACTGCAGGCCAATCAAGAATGCATGTGTGTCTTTGTGTTTCTGTATGCGCACACACATACTCGTGCGTATGTTTGTGTGTGAGTCCGCGCGCGCGCGTGTGTGTGTTTGTGTGTGTGGCCACCTACAGTGTATTGCAGAAGCCCCCACCCGCACATCTCCAGCTGCTCTGCATTTACTGAAGCCTTTGGACTACACCAGTTGTCATAGGAAATAAATGCAATTTACAATAATGCGGTATAGCTGCTGTCATATCCGTGCATGTGTGCATGGCAGCGTGAGCGCCCATGTATCAGAGAACGCAGGAGACACTTTTCATAAAGGCCCATATATTTCTGTATGCACAGTATCTTATCAGGTGACAGTGTATTTCTAACAATGAGAACAGCTATGGTTCACATTAGAGGTTATCTGTCTCCCCTGTTAGTCCTGCGTTCTGTGTCATCCTCTTGGATCTGCAAGAGGAGGAACATCTGCAAAGAGCCTCTATAATTATATGTGAAGATGTGGAGACGATGGGGGGGGGGGGTAAATGAATAAAATGGAGGCTAGAAGAGGGGGAAAAAAAGACAAAAAAAGTTTCTGACTGTGAAATGACTGCCAGATTTCTATTTGTGCGTCTTGAAAGGCCTGTGTCTCTGCCGCTGCATATGGGATGTGGGATGAAACTCTGGCAAATCAAAGGCGCGCTGGATAAAGATCTCTGGAAGCCCCGGCTAGTAAACAGGCCCATAAAAGCGGCTTGCGGGGTGGAGCGTCAAACAAAAAGAAGAACTTGAACGTCTGCCCACCTCCAATAAAGCCAGGGCTTCTGCAGGCGTCGGCTCCAGCGCCGTGCAGCCCTCCACCCCCACCCCCACCCAGTGGTTTAGAACCCTCACCGTCGTATCCTCTCCGACCGTGTCAGGGCCATCCATCATCTACCATACTGTACTGTCTCCTCCCACCATTTCTCTTCTCTCTCTCTCCTTTCTGACGGCTGCTGCTGCTGATTTCCTTTATTGTAGCGTTTTATTTATAAGGCTGATCCATATTGTTATCTCTCACTTTCTTTCTCTTTCTGCTCAACATCTTCACTGTATCTTCCCTCATGTGTATCGGCTTTCAAGGTGTTTTTTTTAGCCCCTGACCCCCACTTTGACACAGCATGATGACCACTGCTGTAAGCCTATGATTTACAATAACATTAACCACCAAGCCTAGTCTCCCTTCCCATTGTTTGTCATAGAAGGCAATCTAGCAACAATAGCAGCACTAGAGCAGTAGTGTTTAGTTAGGCATTGTTCTGCACACACGCTGTTGAGGACGCCACGCTAGCCTGTTAACCCCTGAATCAGCAGCTTCCCTTTGGCTTTGCAGCTGCCTTGTTTTTGCACTTTATCGCTGCCAACCATCGTTACACGCAGTTTTTTTTTCCTCCGTCAAGGATCTAAGTGTTTGTGACATTGTGGCTAGAGGGGGCGGAGGTGTTGAGGCCAAACTATTTCTTTTCAAGCCACTTGAACCCGGTAGCATTCCAGTACAGACAACCCTCCTGCCGTTTGCCTGAGAAGGAGGGAAAAAAATATATATAGAAAAACATGGCTGCATGCTTTGCGGTGGAAGAGGCTTCATGCTGTGTGGCATTTGTGTTGTTGTTTTCCACTTTGGTGAGCAAAGTATTTCACCACAGATACACTGCACCTTTAGCATGGCTTTATGCTAACACACGGTTTATGGTGGCTAATTTCTGTATGGTATATGGTTCCCCTTAACACCACATAGTTTCCTCATTTCAACTAATTAAATCATATAAAGGGGGGAATCTACATCTACAAATTTGATGTTATGCTACATATAAAATGTAGCAGGAAATGCAGTACATGAAAAAAGATGCAAATAGGAAGATACATAGTTAATTAATTGTAGTTTAGTAGAAATTGTTAATTAATATTTAATCATTTGGTTCCTTAGCTTTTATTAGTCAAATACATTTATATATAAATTTACCTTTGACAAATACGGAATGAAAAACAATGTTACACAGAAAAACAAAGGTGATTTGGAAATTGAAAACCTTTGAGTAAGGTTTGAGTAAGGGTTGCATGGATGCTGTTTTATGTAGGGGTCAGTGTAACTAACAATATTTATTGTAAGTTATTCCAGACGTTTTCATCTACCTAATGGCATGTAAATAGAGACAAAGCTCTAATGTACCATCATTTTTGGCCTTGTCATTCTCTTTCTTTTTGTACAGCCTTTCAACCGGCAAAAACAAAGAGCACTTTGTCCAAATGTAGACAGAGCAGCGCCCTCTAGTGGTAGTGCCGCTGTACATTCTTAGCAAGCTGTAGCCACGGGCTCCTAGCTGATAAAGGCACACACAGCAGCTTTCGCCACGAAAAAACGGTTTCTACCACAGTCTGGAATGTTTATCAGTGTTGCCCTGGAAGCATATGGTGTGGTTTTATCTTCTTGGATGGAAAGGAAACGTGTAACGTTATAGAAGCTAAATGTTTGTCACAGTAAGTTCTACTTTCTTAGTACATGTCTACCTATTTAGAAATATTTTCATATTTGAAATGAAGCCAACGCATTAAGAAAATTCAACATCCTATTAAAATTGATAAGACATTTTTTTTTTATATAATTGTAGAAAATATTTAAGACTAGCAATATAGACACAATCTTTCTCTCTCACTCTCTCTCATACACACACACATACGCACACACTTTCCTCTGTCTGTCAGCAAGGCCTTTCATTTCCATGGGTAATAGTTTAACAGGCCTCTCCACAGTTTGCCTCGTTAACTTCCTCAGGACAAATTAGGAGGTGTTACGCAGGTCAAAGGTCACTCTGCTATTCTCAGGGTGTAACACAGCTTCATCTGTAGCATATTTTCTTTTTATCTGTTATCTAGCTCCAAGTCAGTGTGTCTCAACCTAGCCTTGTCTAGTCAACCAGACGCTGACTGGAGGCTTTCTGCGCTGTGCTAAGGGAACACACCGCTTTATGACTGATACACATGGCTGTTTTTCTGGGGTCCAGATAAACAGGTTTTAAGCACCAGCTCAGGAATCTACTGTAATGATTAAGCAAAATAAACCTCTTGTAGAGAAAGGGAGACTTGGGGGGTAGGATATGTGTGTGTGGGGGTGAGGGTTACAGTTGGTGTTACACAACCCATAAGCGGAGTAAGGAGGATGTTAGATGTAAAGAATAAGGGACCTGCTGATATGAAGAAAGAGAGAGAGAGAGAACAGGCTGCTGGTTTATGCCTGATTAGGTTATTATTACCCTACATATAGTTCTTTTAATAAAATTATTACTTTACAGCTTATACCATACCAAGCACTGCCTTTACATCTCCAGGGTTTTATATATTTATAGCACTATACTGAACATTATTATAATGTTATATTGTTATTTTCATGAAAAATGGACATGAATGTGCCCTTTACTAAGTGGAACAGTTCTTTCATTTTAGAAACATTTATTGATTAAGTTTACATTGATAAATGGTGCATTAAAATCTGCTGGTTCAAAAGTTTTCCAATATGAATCAAATTAAGCGTACAGTTGCTGCCTTGCATTGCAGAATATTGGTGAAATCAGAGCCTGCCGGATAGGTTTCAGATAACGCCCTTTCCACTCTTTGGCACAAATACATTTGTTTATTTTGGTCTGGACCCCGTGATTTCTCGAGTGTAAGTGTAAATTACATGTCGCCACCATTAAATATTAAACCCAATGGAGGATTAATAATTGATGGCACCTCACCTCTTATGCAATGGTGGCCGTGGGGCTGGCGTGGCGAGGCCTCCTGCATTAGGCTCTATTTGAGGTTAGAGACTCTAGCCACCATTCCCACCCATTTCTTTTTAGCGGGCTGATGGATGATCGCAGGAAGTTCGTAAAAGAAGATTTCCTCAACCAGAACGGTATCATCTTGGGCACAAAATGGCAGAGTGCTGAGTGGGTGTAAGTGCTTCTTCAACCACAACTAAGTACGTTGGTGTGGACCTGAAGACGCTCAAGTTGTGTGTGTGTGTGTGTGTGTGTGTGTGTGTGTGTGTGTGTGTGTGTGTGTGTGTGTGTGTGTGTGTGTGTGT
>JAOEHI010000015.1:5420528-5441042 GCA_025447815.1 Percopsis transmontana
CCCCCCCCCCCCCCCCCCCCCCCCCCCCCCCCCCCCCCCCCCCCCCCCCCCCCCCCCCCCCCCCCCCCAGAATGAGGCAGTAAACCAGGCGAGGTGAGGGAATGCTGAATATTCTGGCTCAATGTGCTGAAATGAGCGCTAATAAAAACTCTCATAAGAACATAAACACCAGTCAAAAGCTATTTCTTATCTCTTACATGACGACATTCAGCTGGGAGTCTTCTCAGGTTGCACTGCTGTAAGGGGGTGGGGTTGTATGGGAGGTCTGGGTAGTCCTGGCTGGTAGCCAAATTGGCAGCTCCAGAGCTTCCTAGTAAGGGCACAAATTGTCACATGAACTGGTGGCCAAACCTAAACCACCATGACCGTGGGTGGAAGTGACATCATGTGCCGTGGCTTGGCAGGCGGCGGTGATGGCATTTTAATAGCGATGGCGTCGCAACTGGAGGACAGTGCCAGCAATCACTTAACCGCGCGGAGAAAAGACATGCAGGCGCGCTCCGTGACATGAGTGGAAAAAGGAAATATGCTGTTTATGTCAGGTGAAGGTGCGTTTAACTCATTTGTCTCAAACACGTAGCATGCATATACATGGACCTATGCATTTAATGCACCATGTAAACGTCTACAAATTGATTCTTCTCATGCCGTACTCTTTAAAACTTCCTCCAAAAACCTCATTATTTTAACTAACTAACAAACTATATAACCAAGGGGACAAGAGAATTATCAGAAGTGGCTGCATTCAAATATCTAGTACCATCTAATATTTTTTTCTATATTATTACTGATTTAAAGCAGATCCAGTACCGTGTTCAAGGCGTTGTTCTCTGCAAGGCTCTACATTCAGCACAGGGGGCTTTTATATGAATGATACTCCTGAAGCATCCTCAATGTGTGTTTATAAACAAGAGCCAATATTATTGTGATGTCTGAGCTGAATTCGATAGATTCCTCCTCTGTCAGTTATGCTTCCGCTGCAATGCGATCCGAAATTACATTCAACAGCAATAGGAGACGGGCACGGCTCTCTCTCTCTCTCTGCGCTGGAGCGCTTTCGCTCCCTCTCTAACTTCATCATAGGGCCCTGACAGGGCTCATGAGGGGCCAGGAGTCTGAAAACACCCCGGCCCATTACTCAGAGGAAGAGGCTAACCTGGAGCTAGAGTGTCTCGGCTACCTCCATCAGAGCCCCCTGTCTGAGCCAAAGGCCCTCCCTTAGAGGCTTTTGGCTTTAATGGACTCTGCTAAACGCATTCTCGCCCTATATTAGCTGTAGGATTGCCCCTATCTGGTTTCTGTACGCCCTGTATACACAGGGACTTGTTCTGAATTAGACCCTCATGCTTTTTTGCTGTCCTTCTCGTTGCATAATTTCTTTATACGTTTTTCTTTTTATAATTTTCCCCATCCTGTAGTTCTCCTTTTGTTCCTTTTGCACCTAACAATGGATTTCTGCTATGACTTCACGCCAGACTGTTTCCACAGCCCTCTGCCGGCCCTGCCCAGTGGGACAGATTATACCCCCCATTAGGGCAAACACCTCATTCATTCACACACATAAGCCTACTGTACATCACAACAGATCATTTGGCTCAGACAGTTCATTACCTCTGGAATATCTGTCATTGTATTCTTGGTCTTCAGACCCTGTTCTAATGTCAACAGTTTCTCATTTTTACAGATAATACTTTTATACAGATAATAGTTCTTCAGTCAATTCTAAAGTATACAAATTTACTGTGATGTTATCACCCATACAATATAATGTATTGTGTAATATGTAATATGCAATGAAGACAAATTCATATTTTTTGATTGCTGGGTAAAAAGGGACATGTAAATGTAACCGCTGTTTTGTGAAGCCAACACGTGTTAAACACATGTTCTGCCATGATGACAGTATATTAATTATAAAACACATATGAAACACAAGCAAATGTTTATATTTTATGCTATATTATATTTTCAACACAAAATTTCAATGTAAATATCCATCAGCATAGCAAATGATGTAGATCAATTTAAATAAACAAACTTTATAATTTATGACACAGAATTTGTTCACGGTATATTGGGAGTCATTGCCCTGTTGTGGTATTGAAACTAAGTTATTGTGAGGGCAACGCAAGCTATGATATAACACTAACCATGTCAATTATCAAACGGAGTAGTGTTCAGTCTCACTAAATGTGTTCATGGAAAAAAGATCTTTTGAAGCTCTAAATAGTTCAGACAAAAACGTATTGACCATGAAGAAAGATCCTTTTTATAAAAGGGTTACAGTTTGTTTAGTGTATTTGGCACTGGATTCTTATCATCCGATTTGGAATTAGATCATCGGTGCCTTGAACTCTAGATAAAATGAGCTGTGGTCTTTTATACGCTAAAAAGATTGTTAGTTCTCATAGCATGAGACTGGGTGGAAGGGATATGCTTTGTGTGTGTGTCTGTGTCTGTGTCTGTGCTTGGTTGCATGAATTCACATTCATTTAGATGTGTGTCTGTGTGTGTGTTGTGTGTATGGGACATTTGTGTGCTTTTATTTGATCTGGCAGCTGTTTTTGCGTGTTGACACAGAGTCAGATAAGGATGACTGTTCGACTACACAGTGTGTGTGTGTCCAGGGGCTGTTGGCTGGTCACCTCTTTACACAGCCCTCCACAACAGCATATTGTTTGGCCAAGTGAGAAAGTGTACTTACTCATTAAGGTCATTGGGTGAGAGCGGAAACCCATGACACTTTTGGGCCCCGTTCAAGGGAATATCATGCTGAACTTGTGGTGGTAGAAAGATGCTTCACAGTGGATATGAACAGGCCCTTTATCTGTGTAGCGAATTTATTTATTATCAGACACAAAAACATTAGAACAGGTAGTACTTTTTTGTTCCTTGGCTGTGAAATGAACACAGATTTATTTTATGTCAAACATCAGGGAAAGGGCTCCCTCTTGTGGTCATGTGAAATCAAATCCACCGCAGCTTCCTCCCTCTTCCTGACTCCTTTATTATCCTATGCTCCTTACAATGGTATCACACAAACACTGATAGTCCCACTCAGTCCCAGTTACTGGCATGGTTCAAACTTTTTATTACCATCCTCTTCGTTTAGACGGCAGTCATGCTTTAATTTTGATCAGTAATTACGACCATAAAGTTTGTGGATCAGTCAGAGTTTCTTTGGATGACAACACAGGAGACATCTGTGTGCCCGCAATGTACGGCCGTGGAGCAGCTCTGCCTGCGGTTGCCTCTAGTGGAAAAACCATAATGGCCCTTAATTGGGACTTTAATTGTGTGTGGTCCAGCAAGAGCATTGACTACAAAACCGGTGGTATTTGAGTGCATACATTCATCTTTTGTGTAAGTATATGTGTTGCCCGCCATATCCTTTCTCTCTCTTGGACTGTAAAACAGTTCAGCAAGAATGAGAGTGGTCACTACCATGTCAAATCCTATATGTCATGATCTATAAACTACTGCAGTTTCTTTTTTTCCTTTCTTTTCCCTGCAGGCGAAGGGGAAGTTAATTGGTGAGTCGGGCTCTCTCGGGACGCTCATACGCTGGCTTTTTGCTGTTACAAAGATGCATTCAGAGCATGTTATTTGCATGAGCTCTCGTCCAAGTAGCCTCCTCTGCACAATAACTTTAGCTATTATTTGGAGCCATGTTTTCAACATCCGTACATTCCTAGGCCTCATCATCACCCTGTGTCTAATGTTATGTGCCCTATGCAAGACACATTGACAATGACATTAAAGCATGTGAGAGTAAAGTGAGCATGATGGCGGACAGAACGGGAAAGCGGTATTAACAGGGTGGGAAAAAAAGATGGCAGGGCACATGTTGAACATACCGGGAAGTGGCCGGAGAACAAGGCAGGAAACATGTGTGGAGAAGAAGAGAAGATATGAAATCAGACAGATTGTTACTGTCATCGTTTTGCTAGAAAGCAGCAGGGGTAGATTGGAAAACAAGACACCATTTCGTGTTCCTCAGCCCTCCAGTCCACACACATAACATCACACATGTATGGGGGCAGAAGCTAGTGTTTCCAGTTGGGTGAGAGTGGCCTGTAGTCCGGGTGGTGAAGCTTCAGGAGTAGCTCGTCGTATTGGAGGAGCGTGTTTGTGTTGGCCCCGAATTAATAACTTTTCATTTAGTGCGGAAATGACAGGAATAGTAATTAAGGAAATGGAATGATTTTATTGGCCATGATGTTTATATTAAGTTCCAGATGTGAAGCAGCTGCTCGTGCAAGAGAGGCCCTGCCTTCAGAGTGATATCTAGAGGAACTCTTATTAAAAGCAAGATAACATACCAGCCCAATGCATTTCCACTCATACAAGAATGTAGACCTATTATATCTCATCACGGGTAGAAAACGGATCTAATAACTTGTCCAATTTGATGAATGGGAGACAGTTACTGTATGAAGCACCGTGAGGCCTTGTGCAGTATTTATAAATGTGCCCCAATAGTATAATTTATTTGCAGATATAATGTTACCCTTTTTCAGGCATGATTTGCCTGAATGGAAAAGTTAATATTGAGGAGTGGTTGTTCAGCATTCCTGGGTGGCCCAAACACATGTGAGTCCCATGTCTTACTGTGTTGAATCTCAATATTTCCTAAATGAAAGTGACAGTCTAGCAGAGGTCTTCATATTAACAATTGTGAAGCCAAAAGACCGTTTAGAATCCAAGTTTATTTCAAATCAACAGTATTTCTGCTGGAGCGTATTGAAGCTTCTATTGGTTCTTGATGGCCCAGGTACCAGCAAAAAGGTGTTTGTCTCGATTGAAGGAAGCAGACTTTTTATAAATATACCTAAACTCCAAAAAAAGAGATTAAATGTCCAAAAATGTCTCTGGGGCACAGGCTACCAAACTGTGTGATTTAACTACTTTGTGAGAAACGGGTCTGCATGTTGGTGTAAAGACAGCATCATCATATTGACTTTTAATGCCACAAGTGATTTGTAAGGTAAGCAATCCAGTGGGACAGTATTGGCTAGCATTTGAGAATAGCTTAGAAGCTTGTGTGCATGACAGTTAGTCTATAACTAGATTAACATCTCTCGGGTAGAAAAAATGAAACCCAACAAAACACATACCCTCACGCATGTTATTTCTTAAGGTCTATAAACCACACAAAAAGGCTTTGCAGCTACTTTGATATAACTGTTCTCATGTCATATTTTGTCACTATTCCAGTCTCTTTACTCTCTCATTAATTGATATGTTTTTTTTTAAATATATTTTCTCCCTGAACATTGGAATAGGAGGGCCCTGCCTTTTATTGTAGCCAGTAATGCCATGTTCCGTTGTGATGTGCTCCCATCTGGTTTCCAGTGAAAATGCATCACTCCATTAACATTGCCTGTGATCTAGAGGATGCTTTAATCTAAGACTGTAAACTCCACTTAATTACATCCTCCAAAAGAGCTCTATTAGTATAACACAATCAAACAGGGAGCACATCCATTTTGGCAAGTCAAACATGCTCAAATGGCTCTTGAAAATGTTTACTTTTGTCTTCTGATCAAATCATAGAATCATACTCAAAAGCCTGTGTTATGTTCCAGGGCCCTGATTTGATACGTGTGTTTTTGTGGGGGGAAAAACAAGACTGGTAACTAGTATGAGATGGCATTTATCCACAGAAAAAAAAAAACGACCATAACAACTGAGATCCGGAGGCTCTAAACAGACTCTCTGTGTGGCACGCTGATGACATTATGCATGATCTTTCATGCATTTCAGTTTATTACCTCCATTCCTATTCATAATTACTCTCTGTCTGTCTAGGAGCATTCCATTGGACAGTTTCTCATTTTTTTCTATGATTAAAATCTTCAAAGGGGAGTAAGATCGTCTGGTTTAAATGTTTCTACAAGGACAGTATTATAAAACACAAAATACCAAGCAGTGTCTTCTGTCACAGTGACAGTTAAACGAGTTGGTGTGCAAACAAATTAGGCAGTATTACAGTGAATTCGTAGATAGCAGGGTTTGGAATTAACACATAATAGTCATGTTTTTTGTGGCTAATGACGCAAAGATGCTGCAGGGTAGCCTAGCTGTTAGAAAGACTATTAACAAAATATCATAGGATCAAGTCACTTATTAAAAACTTTTCTAATGGCATTGTCTATATCGTATAAAGGGTCATAACACTGGTGTTGTTTGGCTTGTTTTTGTTTTTTATTTGAGCATGATGATAAAATAAAATAAAGACTTGTACAATTATAAATTCGTTATTTTATTATTATTATTATTCTTTCATTATTATAAATGTATAACTCAAAATCAAACTTGTATAAATAAATATAAACTCTTCACATTCGTAATATCCGGTATTGATGTTTAACTTCCTGTCCACTTCCGTTTTTTTCAACAACAATGTCGTCCTACTCCGAGGTAGGTAATTTTAAAAGAAAATCAACGTAGTTTTTCCTCGTGGCAAAATGTACTCACCAAGTATCGTTTCCGGGATATGTAACTGTTACTATGAGCAATAGAAATAGTTAACCTTGTTTGTTTACAATGTCGTGTTAATAATTCTAAACTAACCTATGCTAGTATCTGACTGTTAGCCTACAATATGCTAATGTTAGCTTGTGCGTTCCGTTCCGTTAGAGATCGTTTGTCTATCTGGCATCTTATATCATATTCTATAGCCAACCGCGGTACATACTATAATCTGCTAACAATGACATTCTTTCTATGCAGGAATCTGCCTCCGTCGCTGACGAGGAACAGACCGAAAGCCTTGCATCAGAGAAGAGAGAGGCGAGACTCCGAAAATTTAGGGAATTACATTTCAAAAGGGTTAGTTACATTATTTTACTATCTATCTAGCAATCTAGCAATCAATCAAGAGAGAGAGAGATATAGTGAAAGATACCCATAGCTGTGCTAACACGTTGTTTAAAATCTATTGTCTGTTTTGGAAAATATAAAATTTGGACTGGAGTGAAATAATATAGTGGCCACAACCTTCACCAATAGGTTTTTCTTTTGATTGTGAATTGTTTTATTGTACTGCTACAGAATGAAGCACGAAAACTCAATCACCAGGAGGTTGTGGAGGAGGACAAGAAATTGAAGTTACCAGCTAACTGGGAGGCCAAGAAAGCCCGGTTAGAGTGGGAGCTGGCAGAGGATGAAAGGAAAAAGGTATTTGTCTATAGTTATACTGGACAATAAATTAAACCTGTAATGTCAGTCTGTATCTGTTTATTCTCCACAGATAAATATCCTGCATTTCTCTTGTTATCACTGTCTATCACTATTTAGTAATTTAGCAAATTTATACATAATATATTTTCTTACAATTCATTCTATTACTTTACTACCTTCACATCCTTACCTGTACAGGCATTGTTGCTATATATCACTCTGATCAAAATGGGTATTCACTTAGCGGCCAAATGTAATATACAGTATGTAATGTAAATAGACGCTTGTGTTTAACGAATGGATCAAAAAATGTAGCTGCAGAAGAGTTAACGGACGTCGTTTTGAAGTCAGTCAAGCATTTCTCAGTGTGCACGTTTCTCTCTAATAGGAGTGACACTGAAACAGCCCTGTGTTTATCTGAATGCGTGTGTTGCAGGAATGTGCTGCAAGAGGGGAAAACTATGACAGAGTCAAGCTGCTGGAGGTCAGCGCTGATGATGCTGAGCGATGGGAGAGGAAGAAGAGGAAGAAGAACCCGGACCCAGGATTCTCAGGTTGGGAAGGGAGAACATGTTATCTGTTCTGTAACGTACTGGGTTAGAATAGTTCCTTAGAAGGGCGAACATGTTATCTGCTCTGTACCGTACTGGGTTAGCATAGTTTCTTAGAAGGGAGAACATGTTATCTGCTCTGTACCGTACTGAGTTAGCATAGTTTCTTAGAAGGGGAACACTAGATCTAATTACAAACTTTTTATTGTTGTAGGATAAACATGCCTTAGCCTCCTTATGTTTTGTTAGTCAGCCTACTGTAATTTTTAAAAAGAGTGAAATGTCCAATTCCAACCATTAGAAGATTCCTCTCATGTGAGTCAGCTGAGTTTTCTAGAATACTCAAATTTTTCTATATGTCATGGCTTAAGAGCTATTACATGCAAAAATAGGTCAAATTGCTACACCTTTTGTGATGCAGAAAAACTATGGATGCTTTTTCAAATGATTGCTATGCACTAGCTATGATGATAATGACCGTTTAAAGTTCCCTTTCCATTATATATTTTTTAAACCTATTCAATATCTCATAGTATTTTTGCATACAAAATACCTCTTGCGTGAAAGAATAAAAACAGTTCTCTGGTGACCGAAACTAGTATGTAGTCATAATTAGTCATCGCTATTTGACTTAACTTTTTCACCAAAGCGATGCGATACACTCATTTTGTGTGTGTGTGTGTGTGTGTGTGTGTGTGTGTGTGTGTGTACAACGGCTGTATTTATCACCATTAGAGGATTCACACGGCTCGGCTAAACTTGTGACAAGTATGTCATGTGACTGCTGCTTTCATGTTGAGGAGTTAGGTTTAGTGATTCTTTTTCCGTGTTTTTATAAATTTTGACTTTATTTTCAGGCATGGCACGAAATGAGGTGTGGCAAATGGCTATTAGATTAAGGAGAGTCCTGTTATAGCGATGGGTATTGCCCCTGTCGTGCCTTAGGACTTTAACTTCTTTATTTAGCTTATTGACATCTGATTTACTCTTGGGGAAAAAAGAACGTGGTGGTTTTATTATGACATGCTATGGCAGCTGATTGCTATACTATATAGCTTTAGAAGGCCTGTGCCTCTAGCACACACAGTGTAGGCCTGCTAGTAAGGATTTCTGCTGTCGCAGCAACATTGACTGCGTGTGAAGGACCCCCTGGGTTATTCATTATTTTCAGATGCTGCTAATTTAATCTACAGTATTTAATTGCAGCCCCACTCGAGGAGAGTTGCCTCTTCATGCTTCCATAACCAGCCGCATGTTGCTTCTCAGAGCCTCGTGCCTGCTTGCTGTTTGTTCCGGTATTTAACACCCCTGTTCACTTTCTCACTCTCTGTGTCTCTCTCTATGTCTGTCTTGTTGTGCTGCTGTGGGCCGCAGGCTATGCTGAGGCCCAGCTGCGTCAGTATCAACGGCTCACCAGGCAGATCAAACCAGATATGGAGAACTATGAGAAACAAAGAGCGGAGTGGTGAGTAAAGCCTCACGACTTGATACCCTAGTGTCCAGTGAGGGGGGCCTAGAATTGGGAAGAAATGATGTACTGAGGCACTAGCAGCTGCGTGTGAATACATTACATTTTTTTTGCTATTAAAGCATTATCGCAAAAGTTAAAACCGAGGGAAATGAACTGTATGCGTTTGCTAGTGTAATCATCATAGCACCTGCTCATCACATGTGCACAAAGCACTCCCTATCATCCCCTGCCCAGCCCTTTCACATGCTTGCATGCTCCCCAGTTCATTTCATGATCTTGAATTGTTAATGCAAATGATGTGCCCAGAGCAGTGGGATATTCATAAGTCATAGCCAGACATGGGTTCAGGGCCCAGGGCCTTTTTAGCCTCAGAGGCTGCCACGTGCAGCGCTGTGAAGCATGCTATCATACCAGCCATCACATGGTCACCTTTTTATGGGGATGCCGACAATCGCACCAATGTCCTACAACACAATGTTCAAACGGTAATGTTCTGAGGCAATGTATTTCTGACTCTCCACAGCGGTGAGGACTTCCATCCCACCTCTAACACCCTGATCCATGGCACCCACGTCCCCAGCAAGGAGGGCATCGACCGCATGGTGGAAGACGTGGAGAAACAGTAAGTACAATCCCCAACGGACACCATAATGAGAGATGGGTACAGATTATGCATACAATATGAGTCTGGCGATAAATAAATAGGAATCGAATGTTTGTTTGTTTTTTTTTTTAGCTGAAACATCAATTAGCATTGGTGAAAACTATCGCATAGAAGATTTCAGACTTGATTCAGTTAGGCTTTAACCAGAAAGAACTATGCTGGACTAATGACAAACGTGAGGTAAACCATGCTAATCTATGCAGCAACCCCACCCATCTCAATTTACTCACGCCACCTGTCAATACTATTACCATGCATTACATTTTAAGTGTTATGTCTGTTCTTATTTATACTTCTTTTTTAATTGTGTTTGAGGACGCTGACAGAATAAACATTTCATTGCCACTTAACAATTTTTACCATGTGTACAAAAATCCTGATTTGATTTGTGGCAGTGATAAGGCTATTTACTTAGGTATTTATTACACCACCTACACTTTGCCTCTAGCAATTCTATCCAGTCTTGGCAGGCACATTGCTGCTTTTGGCTGCTTATGTCTATATTCTTATTAATTCGTTAGTATAATCTCCTTATGAATTCTAGGTCAGTTGATTGATTGTTGTTAGACCACAGTCTCTGTCTCACGTTTAGGGATGAAACCTCACTCAAAATTCAGAAGCTCTAGATTTGTTGAGGTTACACTGATGGACAGGCCTACGGTGGAAATAGTTGATATGGTTTTATCATTGGCCTGAAGTGGTGCAAGCTATGCAACCATAGCTGTACATTTCCATCGAAATCTTTTATAAGGCCTTTGCAAAGTATATTAATGTTCATTTGTATCCCACCCAGTGACATATTGCATGTATGGTTGGTGGACGGTTCACTGGGCAACCATTTAGGAAAACACAAGTAGTGTTTCTTATCAAGCGGGTGCTTCTAGTTCTTGATTTTCCTCGTCTTTCCCTAAGCTATGCTATAGTCTAAATCCTGTGTTAGAGAGGCAACTGTAGAAGACAAGGGTTGCTGCCAGGGTATGACGCACAACACTGCTTTGAAGAAGCAATGAATCTGTGACTAGGCGCACAAATTCACTGTGGTCAATTCATACTTTCACACTTTGGTCAATTCATAGAGCTGATATAACCTTACCCTTTACATAATCCTCCCTAATATGCATTTGTTTGCTTTGTCAGGATTGAGAAGCGGGCCAAGTACAGCCGGCGCAGGGCCTACAACGACGATGCAGACATCGACTATATCAATGAGAGGAACGCCAAATTCAACAAGAAGGCAGAGCGCTTCTACGGCAAATACACAGCTGAGATAAAACAGAATCTTGAGAGAGGCACAGCTGTCTAGCCACCCGAATGGGCTTTCTGTGTATGTTTCGTCTCCGCAAAAATGATATACAATGCTGAACTATTATGGATTTTGTATTGTAAAGCGGTTTTTCTTAAGAATTTTTTAAAGTATTAAAATAGTTTCTGTTTTGGGTCATTGCCATGCTTAATTTTGTGTGCTGATTACTGTTGTTCCAAGAAGTACTATTTAGCTTGACTAGTACTATAGATAGATAGATAGATAGATAGATAGATAGATAGATAGATAGATATCTATAGTACTAGTCAAGCTAAATGGTGTGTATATATATCTATATATCTATAGATATATAGATATATATATAGTACTAGTCAAGCTAAATAGTATATCTATATATATATAGCTATATATAGATATATATCTATATATATAGTACTAGTCAAGCTAAATAGTATATATCTATATCTATCTATCTATATCTATCTTAAACCAACAGCATTGGTATTACTTTACACCAACAGAAAATAAAGCCTCTTTAAACAAATTAGTTAATATTGCATAATTGTTTTGTTTTTCCCCTGTGAGGTTGCTGCATGTTGAGTGTGAGAAAGAAATACTACCATTAACCTTTAGGGCATGGGGTGTAGTTAGCTGGAAATTTTTGTCAAAGAATCTATTGGTGTAGGAACACTATGATAAGAAAAAACAATTCAGCAATTCAATTTATTGATTATCTCCCACATCTCTCTTCAACCAGCTTGCCTCAAGCTGTTGCATGAGAAGCAAGGGCTTGTGATCTGAGAAGAGATCAAAGAGAAGCAAACAAATTCCCATGCCAAACCTCTGCCTTGAGTCCTGGCGATCCAAATACAGTAGCATTGCACCCTCTGAAGGACATGAGGTAAATGACAGATGGGGATTCTACTAACTCACTGAAAGCATCTGGCTACTCTCTAATTTAAATAGGATGTTATGTTTCATCTGGATTAATAACATTATGTTATGGGAGGTGGTATTAAGATAGGACGGGAAGCCTCTAATGGCTAGGGAGCAAGGAAGCTTATGCCACAAGTTGTTTGTTTTCCTGATATGTGGTAGAGGGCATCACATCTCGTCTTTGATATCCAGATACTGTATAACATGAGTAGGTTAAGTTTTCCGGGTTATGATTGTGTTGTTTTTGCAGTTTTTCTTGTAAGCCTATGTATAGTGGCTGCAATTGGTAAAGCCAACTGTTAATAGAAAATATAGCTGCAAGCAGCCCATAGCAGGACATGGCCCATATTTTTCCATTTTTAAGACCTTTGATTGATAACTTCAAGTTAATTGGCTCGTGGCGGTCACATGGTTTGGACTACCGACTCCCCTCTTCATTGCAGTACAACAACAACCTGTTTCCCCCATGAAACATACCAAGTTTGGTTCAAATATGTGTTTGCGTTGAGGAGTAATGAGCGTTTCAATTTATTTTCTGAAATAGCGCCCCATATTGCCGATTGGCGACAGACACAGCATATGTCCTCAACCAACCATAACAATGATAGTTACCAGGTTTGTTGACAATCAGACATACGGTTGTAGAGATATGCGCTCACTTCCTGTTTGGCGGCTTCGCCACCAACTTTGAGGCGCTGTTACGGACAAACGGTTGTGAGGATCAAATTTATAGATTGGACAGGAATTGAAGGAGGAGAAGCAAAAAACACATTTCCTTTAAAAAAACACATTTCCATTTCATTTTCAAAATGGCGGAAAATCTATGTAGACAGAAATTGACGCCATGGTGTGCGTTGAACTCGGCTTGATCCAAAGAATCCAACGGTTTTGACAATCGGACATGCGGTTCAAAAGTTACGTGTGTAAATTCAACTCCAACTTTGACACGTTGGTGGCGCTAGAGTGCTCAAGCAGTAGACATGAAACTTTGTGGAATGGACCAGGGGACTGTCCCCAATTTCAAAACTTTTGACCAAGCGCTTCTAGGGCCTGCCATAGGACCCCAGTCAGAATAATAATAATAATAATAATAATACGTACAATTCCAATAGGTGCCTACGCAGCTTCGCTGCTTGGCCCCTAATAATAATAATAATAATAATAATAAAACGTACAATTCCAATAGGTGCCTTCGCAGCTTCGCTGCTTGGCCCCTAATAATAATAATAATACGTACATGTCAAGATACAGAAGTATCACCCTTCCTGTACACGCATGTTCTTAATTGATAGCTTCTGTTTTTGTTTTCCCTTTTCCAACAAAAGGCAGTAATGAAGTTATTCCTGATAAGCTCCACAAAAAGGATACAATTCTAAATAGTGGTCAGATTCTAGTCTATTTGCATAAGAAATGTCAACTTCTTCCACGGTTTATTATATTTCAATATTTCAAAGTCAGACACCTTTGAACAAAAATCTAATTTATGTAATGAACTCAAACAAATGTCTGGCATCTATGTCACAGGAGTGGGGATTTAACATCAATTAAAGGTTGCTTATGAGGGGGGTATTTTTCTCCAGTCAGTCAGAGAAAGACGTTTTGTATACCACGCACAATGGTATCCTTTGTGCGCTGCAGGCGACAACAACATTTTATGTGGCTACTAATATTATCCTTGCCCTGAGGCTTACTGGTGATGCGCTAAATAATTCTTAATGGACACAACTATGAAAGAAAATCATTGCACATGATGAACCACATTAGGCATACAGGGGGACCTATCTGTCTCTTATGCTATACTTTGTATTGGTTGGTATTACAGTGGAAGATTGCAAAAACACACAAATAGGTCTATACTACTTCCTCACTTATCTAAGCTGCTAATACAATGTCAATATTATTTTTAAGATGTCTCCGTTTACATTTTAGAGACACAAAGACTGGGATTTAGGCGATATATTCACAACAGTGGGACTTCATACCTTTGATTGTGACAGACTCATAAATATCAGACTCCTACTTCTTTGAATGATTATGATTTATTACCTTCCCTTGAGATTGCAGGTTACGATGTAGCGCAATCATTTAGTTGCCTTTCAAACATATGCCAAGAACTTGTCAAAATAAATGCACCCTTGCTGCTAGGTTAATAGCAACAGAAGCATCTAACTGCTAGACAGTCTTAATGACACCTCATTCGGTTATATCAGGTGACTCAGGAAGAAACATGTTCAAAGAAGCCAAGTGTCTTTTGTCAGCAGACACTTGGCGCTAGGTTGATTTTTTCACTCCCAGAAGAGTTTTCCATGCACCTGCCAAAGACATGCTAGCATTAAACGAGCTGTGTAGCTGACTTCTGTGTGATGTTGAACTCGTTTGTACGGTGTGAAATTCGATGCAAGAGCAGAGAATGAATCATTTAAAACCAACAAACAAGCCTACCTTGTTTCGCCGATGTGGAACGTTGCGTGGTGCCTTGACACGTAAGGAACAGCTCTGTGCGTCACCACAGCAGGTGTACAGACACCTAGATTAAAGATTAATCTGGTCGCTTTTTTCTCATAATTTTGCCTCTCCTTGGTCTAGTTATGTTAAACTTGTGCACTGTACAGTCCGTAGAATAATTAATATTACAGCTGCCAATATGGATTTTCGGCGCTACAGTGACACCGTGTGGATATCTTTGGAAATGCATCCATATATTAATTTACAGCAATGGTTCATGTATAAATTGTGGTGTTCTATGCTAATTGTATGCATGAAAAGCCGACATTTAACAGAAACCTGGTATGAAGACGTTTTTACATTACACCTCTATTGGAATGCCTTTGCAATAAGTGGTTTCAATTATATCTGTCAAAGCATAGACTGTATATATATATAAGTGGACTCCGTGACGTCATCCATGAATTTTTCTGAAGAACGAGTTTGAAGCTTTAAGCCAAGTGTGCTGGCTCGGGCCGTCGCCATCTTGGCAGTGTCAGACTCCTGGCTATGTATAACGAATGGATAAATTAATAGCTTAATATAAATTCAACGTGAACGGGGAAACCAGCTAGAGACCAAAATCGTTTTTGTTCCAGGCATTTCTGCTGTAAAGTTTAGACATTTTAACATGGGGGTCAACGGGGATTGACAACCGATTAACGCGCTTTTGGAGCCAGCCTCAAGTGGCCATTCGAGGAACTGAAAGTTTTGGCACTTCTTTGTCTAATTATCGAATCTTGCCGCTTGGGTTGGGTCAAAGTCAGTTTATACCTACACTTCATAGAAGGGGATTTACAGGTTATCAGAAGAGATTAAATCCGTGTATTTTAAAGAACAGAAAGTACTCTACCCTGGATGAGTGACTTTCTGTTCCAACAACTATACATGTTTTTAAATAATACATTTGAATGTACTTCCTTTATTACCCTATGTCCTTAATGCTTTATAGACCATACAGTCACCATTGTTCAATGGTTTAAAAAAAAAATAACAAACTTTGAATAAATCTCTTTATTGCATATGAACAACACAATACAGAATGAAAGGGGAAAAAAATCCCACCTGAATGAAATGTTCCAATTCTTCTTCTCACTTAACTGCCTTTTATAATCTGAAAGAAAACAACTACCATGAAATCAAGTAGTCCGTATCCCTTCATATGTACAGGTATTTACAATATTTACTGGGTCCATGTGCCACACTAGCGTGAGGTGGCGAGTGCGCGCCTGCGCGCCAGGGAGCTTTTTTTGACAGGCACCCAGTGACCATAGGGCTTCCTGCTTTCAATGCTGTCCACTCTGGGTGTTACCTTGGCACCAGTCTGCTGTGCCACTGTCGGCTTGGCCACAGAGTTCTAAAGGAAACATGGTTGAGAGGGGGTCATTCGAAAATGTAAGAATTTAATAATTCACTTCACTGCTTTAAGTCATTTTTAATGGTGCTTACATGAATGCTGAAGGAGATTATCTTCCTCTTTGGAGACATCTTTGGGCTGAGGACCTCCTCACCAGGTTCCATCTCACTGCTCTGTTTCAACAAGACAAAATGTTACAGTTAGATATGAACAGTTAAGTTTAATGAGGCTAAGCTTTTTAGCTTTGGTTGTGAAGTTGATCTATATAATCCTGGTTCCATGACTAATTAAGAAAGTCTCTCTACTGAATAATGCATCATTAACTACATAAGTTAGCTTCAGCAAACTGCTGCTCCCATGCAACCACCCACACTTTTGTCAAAGGCTAAGCTTGTCCATAACATGAATGCTACAATGGTAGGTCTCAGCAAGGATTAAAAAAATAAAATAAAATAAAAAACAGGCAACCATAATATGGAAATAAGAGGATGTCTTCTCTGTGGCAGAATGACGATGACACCATTTTCCCAGCCCCATTCTGCACACGCCCTGTGTACCGACTTATCTTTGCCATACGGAGAGGAGTTCTTCGTCTGTTTTTAGTTCTCTTGACAGGAATAGTCACTATAATGCAGTCCACACGGCTGCGCTCCATCAGCGAGTGGAAGTTTCTGCTAAATAACAACGACCCATTTCAACTTGAAGCACATACAATTCTATTGAAAAAATGCTAATGTCAAGCTATGTGAAGTGTTATTAGTAGGTATAGGTAGATTAGGAACATTTAAAAAAAGGACTGGGTACACCATATTTAAAAAAATTACTGAAAGTTTTAACATTGTGCACCCATTTTAGCAAAGCAATCCTTTGCTTCATAGGTATGCTGAACATTACAAGAGTCATCGGTTAACCTTTTAAGCAAACACACTCGTCACCCAAGTCACATGACTGCCCTCTTATTCTCCTAATCCGAGGTGCCGATGAGTGAAGGAGACCACTGTCATGTGATCTATGAAGACAGGAATAAATACAGAGAGCATGTGTGTTCCCTCAGAGGTCCAAGGGTTTAACACAAGACAAGCAATTCAACAGAAAACAGACCTGGAGCTTTTCAGAGGATGGTTACTAACAAACGGTGTCCGCCACCTTAGCAGTTGCTGCTTTTAGAATGACCTGGCAGCTAGGAGCTAATGTATATACACATGGGAAAGGTTTTTTTACTTAAGTTGTTGGTCAGTGTACTCTATTCATCCCTAGTAAACTACTAATTAATTGAAAAACTGCATATTTTCCCTACTGGTCTGTCAAGTTGTCGATGCTTTTACTCGTTGTCATTTGACAAGAAATAAAGTACTTACTTAGAGCCCCTAGGAGAAAACAACTTCATGATGAAAACACCTGCTGTGTGATGTGTTTAAATGCAGATCTAAAATATTCAGCCTTGACTGACACCCACCTGTGTTAGAGTCTTTTCAGGGACAGGCTCTGCTCTCACCCATGCTTCTGGTTCTGATTCTGGTGTAGCTGGTTGATACTCCAGGATTGGGGTTACACTCTCTGGAAGCTTCTGCTCCATGCCTAGGATCTCGGAAGCAGTGGCTGCTGCTGTTCTGAGGAGTTCTCTTTTTTCTAGAGATAAGAATGCAAATTTAAAACTAAAATTTACCTCCCAAACCAAGTAGCCCTATAATCAGACACTAATTAAATAATAATAATATTTAAAGGACCAACGGTGATGTGAAATGACAGACAGACTGAATGAGTATTATCTGTTATCTGTTAATCATTCATTAACCTTACCATCTAAGCTTAAGCTGACAGCAGAGTTTCCCGAGGATCTGGAGTGACTCCTGTAGGTCTTAGAGGTTTTGGACAGGGAGCGGCCTTCAAACCTCTTGTGGATCCTCCTCTGGCTGCCCGACCTGGAACGGGACCGGTAGCTTCTGCGGTGCGAAGACCTGTCTGGTGAGCGGCGGCTCCCGTGTTTCGATCTGTGATGCCCGTCGCACCGACAGCGAGAGGAGTTTCTGTGGCAACGTGGGTGAGAGCGGGATCTGGGACGAGGGGAATACCTGCTGCTGGAGGAGGAGCTGGATGACGACCGGTGGCACCTTCTGTGGGCCTTACGAGTGGGAGGTCTGCGGCTGGAGCCCATAGAATGGCTGCTGCCATGGCTGCTTCTGGAGCTAGAGCGTGACCTCGGAGAAGCAGAACTGGATAGTCTGTCCTGGTCAAAAATCACTTTTATTCCATCACTTATACGAGCGTGGGCCATTTCAGGGAGAGATTTGTTCCCCTCAGTTATCATCTTGATCATCTGTAAAGAAAACATCAAGTTAGATTTAATGAATTACACAAGGTTAAAGTTAGTAAATCGGTGCCCATACATCTATACGGTAGTAATTCCTTATTTAAATAAGGAATTACTACCATCATAACTTGCATAACAAACGTTGACTCAATGCTGCCCCCTAACAGGCACAGTAGCATTGCGTAACTGCTAATGGAAAATTCCAGATAGTTACAGATTAGAAAACTAGTCTACGCATTACACGGTAAAACAGCTTTCCTTGCACAGACCGGGAAATCACCAAGATGTTTACGAAAACATCGATAAATGGTGTACACAACAGTGGCAAACAATTTAAAGTAATGCTCGCTTATATAACAAAGCCTCTAAAGTCAAAGCCTCTAAAGTCAAATAGAACAATGACATCATATTACTTACCGAGTCGGATGTTTTGAAATTGAGAGTTTTCTTCCAATTGTAAATAATATAAGCAGATATTTACCAAAAAACGATTCGACTAATAGTACAAAGGGTTTATTTTTGCTAGTTAGTTGCGAAATTCTTCTAAAAGGGAACGAAGACTTTCAGTGCTGTACAATCTGCCTCGTTGTCAAAATGAAGTCGCCTCGACCGTTGATCCTCACCCTAGAAATTTTCAGACAAGGCAGAAACACCAAGACGGTCAGCATAGCGCATGATTTGCGCATAGCATTATGCTTATTAAGCTATATGAAATATTATGCTAAGACTAAAACAAAAAGTAGGCTTTATTGCATTGTATTAAATGTAATTTAAATATACATTATAACTACAGTGCATTTTCAATGTACGACATTCTATGTTCTGATAATTATTTATCAATTCCTACAGTATCGTACCATACTGTATATCGTACACAAGCAATGGAGTAAAATTATGTGTTTTTTATTTATTTAGTTTTTTCCCGTACCAATTTAGGACAGCTGCATTCACTAAAGCAGAAATTAACCTGTATTAACCGGACTGTAAAAATCATAGACTGTATAAATAAAAATAAGTTACTGACCGTACTGGCATAAAAACACATACACGTCTCGCGAGATTTACAACACTCGCCAGAGAATATTACTCCCTCCTCCAGTCTTCATCGTTCTTATCCTTTTCGTCGAAACTATAATTTCTGCAGCCATTGCCAATATGGAAATTCTACAGGCATTCCCCTCCAACTTCGGATATGTTATATTTACCTATGTCTACAGCTGGATTATGTTAACTTACCTCGGAATCAAGGTTGGGGCTGCAAGAAAGAAGTACGATGTCAAGGTAAATTAACGTTAAGTCACTAGTAACAAGTTTATGCGCAACCTATTTTTTTTCTTTTGAAATCTTAGCTGCGAAAACGACCAAAATATAACGCTGCAAATAAATGTATAAATGTGTCTTATATAGCGATCGCAATTTCCACGTAAGTGTATTCTGAAAGCACTAATTTTATAATTTAACTAATAAAAGTAACATGCCTTGTTCCCATTGCAGTATCCTACTATGTACAGTGACAAGGAACAAGTTTTCAACTGTATCCAGAGGGCCCACCAGAACACCCTAGAGGTGTATCCCCAGTGGCTTGTCTTCCAAACTATTGCAGCTCTTGTCTACCCTGTATGTATTTAGTTTTGCGCATGAAGTTTTCTTTCTTGCGCACTTTCATATGTTAATAGTTATAAACCCTTAACCTTTATTAGGCCTATGTTACCCAATCCCACTATAACACTTGAAACACATTCATTTGGTTATATTTCTATTGTAGACGGGTATGTCAATCTGATAATCTTTGCCATATATACTGCAGATAAGAGTAAGGGTCCAAGTCCAGAGCACAATGTCAATGTCACAGTGATTCATCATATTTTCATCATGCTGTTATTTGTTTATCTTTTATGCTGTTTTTTCTCAATTTGCTGTCATGATTATTTCAGCTAACAACATCTGTGTTGGGGACAATCTGGGTGACCAGTAGGTTCTCCTATGCCTGGGGCTACTACACAGGAGGTAAGAGTGACCTACTTGTTGTCGAAGGCTACATTATACTGTCATGTAGTTTTGATAAATCATTCACAGAAATTAGAATTAGACAAGTATATATTCATGACTAGATTAAAAATTATACAAAACAAATTAGATTTTTTCTATTATTTTCCCCACACTCGAGATTGGATTAAATTATGATATACCAACTTTATTGTCATTAATCTTTTTGCATACAACTGAATGAAATATTTTTTCTCACTGACCAAGGTAAGAAACCTTGGTCTTTATGTGTGTGTGTATATATA
>JAOEHI010000015.1:5441142-5465247 GCA_025447815.1 Percopsis transmontana
CAATACATGTGAGTGAATCCTTCAGGGATCTTCCTACCTCCCAGAATGCCTGGTCATCAAAACATTTCTTGTCCTGGAGGGGTCTCCAGAAATTCCACTTTAGTACGGCCCCTTTTGCACAGCAAAATATAAATTGTTGGGGTCACAAATTATTGTAGTTTAATAGGAATACACATTTTGATGCCGTATGCATTCTAATGTATTTGGCTGCCCTGTTGGAATGTCACTAAGGAGATGACTCACCTGTGATGACCCCCATGGACATACTCAGAGACAGGGTGATCAGTAGAGTACAAATATGAAAGACAGCAAACCGGATTGCCCTGGGAACATAACCAGTTATCAGATATTTTGTACAAATGTATCTTTGTAAATTAATGTCAGTGCATTCCTACATTGTGAGATCGTCTGAATTCTGTATCTGCAAGATTAGATGTGCTATCCATCCCAGTAGTCCAGGAAGTCCATGTGTACTCAGAACCCCACAGGTGTCATGGCACTCAAATGCAAGCAGCATGTGGGGCTGGAAGGCACAAGAGATTATAAGGAGGTGAAGCAATAGATCATTAATAATTATGTTATTTTTCATTCGGAGGTTAAAACCTTTAGATAGCGTGTTCCCAGGCTTGATACCACAGCAGCAACAAATCCAATTGTCATGGCTACCCAAGGCAGGTGAACCACTGATATGGAAATACCAACAGCGATGCCACCGGCAAGGGTGCACCTCTGTACATGGCTCTGATGTGGCATAGAGACATCACGCCAATGTTACAATCATCTCCTCATTGATATTGATCCTAACTGCTGTCGTAATGCTGACAGTACAAACTATTTAATTGCCTACTCTTCCAGCTCCTGATCATTAGACTTTAATATTTTAATTAGACATGAATATTGTAATAGTGACACGTTATATCTCAGATTGTACCATGTTAACTTTTCCTTGGGGGCTGGTAAGTGCCGACACAGCAGTGGCAGTCACAGCACTTACAGCCATGGACAGGTGGGTACTGTAGATGGCTACAAGCTTCCTCCTTTGAGCAAAATGGCCCACAAGAGCTGAGTTGAAACTGGGCCAGAACATCCACATAAAAACAGTCCCTGCAGAGCAGACAGCAGATGATAAGACTCCTGACCAGAGGTACATGGTGACCTGCTTGTGAAACCCCCATTAATTATGGCCTGTCATTTAGAAAGATACTGTCTGCTACTCACCCAAAAATGAGAATAGTCCTGATTTGCGGTCAAATTTCTCCTTTTCAAATGGCTGCTCTGATCCTCTCCGATACAGGACCCATGTCAACATCAGTCCAAAGAAAGACCCAAAGACATGAAGCTGCATGATGCTGTTTAAAGGTCGCACCTATATGAACAACATGAAATGAAGCGGCTCCGTGAGCATGAGGATCATGTGACACAAGGTCCTCACAATATGATATATAATGATAGGATTACACATTGTGATGGATAAGACCCAATACCCTCATGAGGAGCACAAGTGGATATAACGCATATTATAATAAATATAGTACAGATGGCAGAATTGTCCAGTTAGGTCATGTAGGGTAAATAATATCCTGGTGCTGTGCTGTCTTTATTTAAATAAACCTCTTGCCAAACAGTCGGAAGGTAGATTGCCTTTATCAACCTGAAGAACTGAAGGGAAGAAGACAAAAAGAAGAACTGCTTACCATGAGGAATGTTTGGAGGAGCCATCCATTTAAGACAAAGCCTGCCACCTCCAGGAGGGCAAGAATGAGGAGTTGAACAGGATTTATCTTTCCGTGCACTGCTCCCATTGAAATGAGGGCAGAGGCTGTGCATAGCTCAGCCTCTAGCAAGCTATGGAATAACACAACAAACAAAAGCTGTGAATGTAACTATGTCCTCTTATCCACCATAGCTTATAATGACTATAGGTGATTAGCACAGTCACCTCCACATTTCTTATAGGTCTATCCATATTTGCGATTATATGCAAGGTCCATAGCATTATTTGTCCAAACATTAAGATAGTTGTTGTACAACGTAATGTGCAGGTTAATAAACTGTTCATTATTTATTGAATATAAAGGTTTTAACCAATGAGACATAAGCTGCATGCTGTAGCTATTCTCTGTGTAACCATTGATCAGTATGACTACAATCTGAAGACTAAGGGAGGACATTTAGTTAATCTGCCTGCAAATTATGTGTGCAAGGTGCAAGACAAATACTGCAGGATTGTTTCAGGTTTGAGTTAATCATAACAAACCTTGTTAAACTGATTGTAATTTTTCCTCTGTGGTACCAAGATTCAAAGCCTTTGAGTATCACGGCCCATTGGGTTGCCATGGCTACAACAAGTAGGTTGAACCCAGAGGCACTAAAACCAGATAGCACAAAAAAAGTTCCAAGAAAGCCAAATCCCAATACCACCATCACATTCACATCCTGGAACTCTGAAAGAAACAAATGTCATTATTGTGCTGATTCCAGTGCAAGCATATAGTGTCTAGGTTTTGTTAGGATAGTGTTTATAGGTGCTTAACATTTTAACTTGTTTGAGCTTATAGGTCTCAAACCACAAATGCCAAAAAACAGCCAGCTACCATCTTATCATTACAAACAGTAATTGCTGCCCCTCCCCAGCCTGCTCCATGGGCGATATGTATTATTATTCTTACTTTTCTTCACGATTCCATAACAACAATATATTCATAATTGTATGCAGCTATGTCTGGCAAGATAAAAATAACAATAACCAAATGTTACAATGACAATGTATTTCGTTAAGAAAGTAAAACATCTTTTCACCCCATATAAAAAAAAACATAAAAAAATTACCTGAATATTGGTTTCTAAAAGTATTTTCATCTATGTTTACATTTTCTTCTTTTTCAATGTAAAATAGATATATAGCAATGAATCCGATCTGCAAGAGAAGGAGCAGGGGCCCAAGACGGGAGCGCAGACTAGGTGCGTACTGGGGAGCCATAGAAAGGGGTTTCTGCTGCTTTAAAAAGTGGCCAACTCATGCAGAACTGATATAGGGTGGTAGTTCTCAAACTCAGCTGGATACAACTTGGGGAGGAGAGAGGGGGGTCCAATATGAAATAGTAACATTGAAAGTTAAAACTCAGATTATAGAGAAAAAGCTTGGTCAAAATGTGTGTCTATTACTTTCTAATAATACTGCTGTCATCTACTCTTATTAATATCTTCTTGTTCGTGTGCGGTCATAGCCTACCTAATGGCAGTTCTCGATTTTGTTGAGGATAGGACTACAGTATGTACAATTTTTGCATAGACAAAAATTTTGCAGCAAAAGTAAATTGTACGCATTATTTACCCCCCCCCCCCCCTTATTTAGCACGTTTACTTTTGTGCTCTTGTTTTTTTAAAGAAGTTTTATGCTGTTATTATGATGTTGACGATGATGTTGTTTATTATTAGTAGTTGTAGTAGGAATAATAGTAGTAGGCAGTGGTGGCTCCAGAAAATTTTGATTGGGGGGGCAAGGAGGCGTCCTGGCCATTTCACAAGGGGGGTCTCATGAAAACCATCAAAAAATAGAGGTGACACGGCAAATAACTGCATATTACTGCTACTAAACAACAAACAACACAGCACATCAACTACTTTGTTTTTAATTAACGCAATGACGCAAGGTGCAGCGACGTTCATGGGGCGTCGCAGTGATTCTTATGTTTATATTTTGTCGAATAAATTATTAATTATTCTTCTTCTGCGTAGTTTGAAGACAAACATTTTCAAATCTTTATCCCAGAGATATATATATATATATTTATTATTTTTAAATCAAGAAGGGGGTGGGGGGGGGGGTCAAATGGGGGGTCAAGGCGTTTTTTGGGAGGGTCTTGAGACCCCCCAAGACCCCCCCCTGGCGCCGCCGGTGGTAGTAGGCCTAGTAGAAATGTAATTGTTTAGTATTTATTTGTTATTATGATTAATAATAATATACTCTCTTCGTGGAAATAGAGGCAAACTTTTCTTAATGACTACACATAAGAAACAGGGAGACATCATATAAAGAATAACAATTGTTATATATTTATGGTGTAGAAAACGTTGTTCAAGAGCAGCCCGCCTTCGTGGCCTGCTGATAGGGCAACTAGCAATGCCCGATTAGTCTACAAAAGTCTTCTATTGACTGAACAGCAAAAAGTGAATGTCGTCACTGTTTACGCCCCTTCCCTTTCGTCTATGGCGGATGCTAACTAAGGGCCAAAGAGGAACATAAATGGTTCGTTTGTACATCCGTCAAAGTGAAAGGCCTCGGCAAATATATTGATTGGATAAACTATACGTCTCACAACTTGACGCACGTAAATTGCAGCGCGGCTGGGGCTTATTGAGCCTGCGCTAAAGAAAAGAGGAGGTCCTTGAAGAGAGTCCTTTATTTATTTCTTTGTGTCCAGTGAGAAAAAAATAATAACAGCGACATTTAAAACAGCCATTTCATTATTATTATCGTTGTCCGTCTACGGAAGAAAACTGGATAAGATTACAGTGGGTATTCAAAGGCCAAAGCGAAGGAGAGGAGGATGAAGCGGCGCAATGCGGACTGCAGCAAACTCCGACGGCCGTTAAAACGGAACCGAATCACCGAGGGTATATACGGCAGGTATATGAAGCCTGAGAAAGGGGTTCTTCTCACCACCATAATGGGAGCCGCTAGCTTCAGGATTTGAGCAGCTTGATAGTTACACAAGTTCAAGTGTCAGCGATTATTGTCACTAATTCCACTGCCAGCTAGCTTGTTAAGCTAGCCAAGGGAAGGCACTAACCAAGCTAAGGTTAACTGTACTGTATGTTATGGTAGAATAGCAGGTACCCTAACGTTAGCTGTAGGTCTAGGCCCCTAGACAGCCTTTTGAGAGCTTCTCGCACGACTCCCACTACAATTAATTGACATTAGTTTGTTTTTATACTGGGAAACGTGGTCATGTAATCACTGATACCACTAGCTTACACAAAATCAGTAGTTTATAGCTAAGGTATGCTATCTATCAGTGCAGTTCTGGCTGTGCATTGTCAACTTAATAACAACTAATAATAGCTGAACTAGTGTGAATGCTAACACGAAAGCCGTATTTAGCAGATAGCTAATTACTAGGTGTTGTAGTAATTGCATTGTTAACTCTAACGTCAGTTTTTTAACTGCCTGACAGATACTACTGTCATTGACTCTAAATAGACCAATCGAATGGAAAGGGTTGGCGTTACCTACGTTTACACGTGGCATTTAGCTGTATGGCTGTGGGGCAATCCGTGAAGTATTGATAAGGTGCACAAGCACATATTGCAGGTGTTTGTGGATCTAACTATTAAAATATTGTTTTCATACACCCAGCCATGTCTTTCATAGTTCCTTCAAAAATGAATGTGAAACTTGAGTCAATATGAAAGATGAGAGTATACAGCAGCAGTCCTACTGTATATAACACACACATGCAAATTATTACCTAGACCTTTAAGGAATTCATAGACCGTAGACTTATCATAGATCTCATGTTTTTGAGTAATATCACACAAATGTTTACCCACATTATTAAGGTGTCCTTATGCTTGCACTATTTGTTTTCAAATACTAGAATAATGTCTGTTTTTACACATGTCCAATCAGGTGCAGTCTGTATCCACATCTTAACTTCCAAATAGCTTCTCATGGTCACATTTGATAGCTCCCAATACAAACATTAATCTATTGAAATGAAATCACAAATGATTTGTGATGATATATTTGGAAATGCATTGTCATAGAAAATGGAATTGAGTCTATGAAATCCAAATAAAATGTTTTATATACATTACATATTGGGTTTTCCAAAACTCGAAAGTTGTGTGAGGTGCTTTAACTTCCCATTTCTGATCTTTACTCTCTGTCTAGTACCTTTCTGTACCTGAAGTTCCTGGTGGTGTGGGCCCTGGTGCTCCTGGCAGACTTTGTGCTGGAGTTCAGGTTTGAGTACCTCTGGCCATTCTGGCTCTTCATCCGGAGTGTGTACGACTCCTTCAGATACCAGGGGCTGGTAAGTAGCTGTCTCCTAATGCTTCAAAGTGTTCCTTTCGTAAGGGAACAGAGAAATGTGTGTATTTTTAAATCTTTCACCTTTAGCGTGACCCATTATTTTTACAAGTGCTCCTCAAGCAAATTATCAAAGTACACACGTGTTGTTATTACTATATTTGCTTGTTCTGATTCTTCAGATTTTTCCCGTTCGTACCATATAATCTTATGCATTGTTGTTGAAATCTAACTCAACTGCCAGATGAGTCACTGACAAAAGCATGTTTATTTAAGTGGGCCTCCGCATTCATATTGATGTGATTGCCAGTGACTAGTGGTCAATTGGCTTTCTATTTATAAATTGATGAACAAGATGAAGGTAATTGGATTGCATCAAGCCTTGACATACATATGGTTGACCCTCTGTTTTTTAAATTCTTTAGATTTAATGTACTGAATGCTATATTGTCTTATGCAGACTTGCCTAGCAAAACATGAATTTGCTTAGCGAAAATAAATGGTACCTGCATTACAATATCTCCCTGCCTGGATGTGTTTTATTGCTATTCTATCACAAGTATCTTCTATCTATCATAACTATCAACTAACTCTTAACTATCAATTTAATCCCACTTGGCTCTTTCCAACAGGCCTTCTCAGTGTTTTTTGTGTGTGTGGCGTTTACCTCGGATATCATATGCCTGCTCTTCATCCCGGTTCAATGGCTGTTCTTCGCTGCCAGTACATATGTGTGGGTGCAGTATGTGTGGCACACAGGTAAGGTTCTCGGTTAGTTTAAACACTGTGGCCTGAAGGTATATTATTTGAAGCCTGTC
Source organism: Percopsis transmontana (assembly GCA_025447815.1). Classification (NCBI taxonomy): domain Eukaryota; kingdom Metazoa; phylum Chordata; class Actinopteri; order Percopsiformes; family Percopsidae; genus Percopsis; species Percopsis transmontana. The sequence goes on from JAOEHI010000015.1 coordinate 5,447,995, forward strand.
CTTCTCTAATATCCCCTGTTCTTGTCGACTTAAAGGTGGTGAAAGGTTGTGTATAAAGAATCTACTTCATGACGGAATGAGATGAGGCTTTACAGATGAGCTTTGAGTGCATTTCCAAGTGCAACTAGACTTGGCATTCTATTAACTCAAAGAGCTTGACCTGTCTTGTGCTGTCGCTGCCGCTCTGTGCTGTGGGTCCAAGCAGGTGTTAAAAGTGTTGTGCAACCTGCACTCACTTTGTGTTATCTTATTTACAAAGAGCAAGCTGACTTCTCAGAACTCTGCGTGGCATCTGTAAGTGAGTGGCGGTGTTCGGGTCGGGTTTCTGATTTAGCGATAGCCCCCTGTTTTGGCCAAAGGCCAAGTACAGATAGAACTCCCAGAGCCAGAGTTTAAAGGGGACCCCTGGTAGCTCCCTGACCCCTCCAATGTTGCGCCGCTGCTACATTCTGATCCATGGGATGTCATGAGTATTAATATCCCTTGTTACTCCACAGGCTTGTGGTGAATGTGCCTGAACATGGTTTAGTTAAGGAGACATGGCAACAGTTTGTGATCTGATACATTCTGTCAAGATACAGATAACTTTACAACTACAATAGGGACACATTTTTGTGTTTGTACAAACTGAAACTCTGACTGCGTCTTATAGTTGGTGTTCCTCTGAGATTGAGAATGGCAGAGAGAAAGTTTGTGTGTCCAAATCTAGTGTATGGTGTGACAGCGTTTTTATTATAATTTAAATTTTTTTTTTTTTTATATTAAAATTTCCCAGGATCAATAACCGTATCTTCTCTTTGATGGCCAACTAAAAACCATGTTAGTCTAAAGTGACTAAAGTGACTAACCTTTCAGTGTATGTAGTCTCCTGTACTAACACTGCCTCCTGTCTCTCCTGCTGCTGTTTCCACAGAGAGGGGGGTTTGTCTGCCCACAGTGTCTCTATGGATACTCTTTGTGTACATAGAGGCAGCCATCAGATTCAAAGACCTGAAAAACTTCCATGTGGACTTGTGTCGTCCTTTTGCTGCGCACTGGTAAGCTAATGGTTTTCTGTAAGCCCGTGGTACATTACATTTACATAGCCAATAATGAAATCAATCTGATTTCATCATAATTCTGGCAAATTATGACCCAAGCTTGATTTCAAGTGTGGTGAACATTTGTGACTATATAATTTTATCAAACAATTCAAAGTGCTGGCGATATCCGGAGTAAAGACTCGGTAGAATGCTCTAACTTACCCAAAAAGTGTCCTTCTGACGCCTGCAATGTTGAGGCTAGAAAATAGGATGTTGCTGCTGAGTGTACAGCCCTAGGCAGGTGTCTGGTGTGACTGTATGAATACGATGTAGAGAGCAGTGGACTACTAAACATGTCCTGCCCAACTAATTTCCACAAGACGCCCCATTAAATGTGCACATTAGTCTGTTTCTTGATATCTCCAACTTTGTGGTAACAATATTGATGACCATCGGCCCATATTGATAAATCCACATCGTTCTGTCCATTTCTCTATAGCATCGGCTACCCAGTGGTTACTCTAGGCTTTGGTTTCAAAAGCTATGTCAGCTATAAGATGCGCCTCCGGAAGCAGAAGGAGGTGCAGAAGGAGAACGAGTTCTACATGCAGCTCCTGCAGCAGGCTCTGCCTCCAGAGCAACAGATGCTGCAGAGGCAGGAGAGGGAGGCAGAAGAAGGTATGTGTGGGCTTGCACACACAAACACACAAGCACATAACATGGGAGCAGGCTGCCATATTCACCCACACAACAATAAACTTGTGCCAATAGTATCGAGGCTGTGGAAGATTTTCTAATCGGCAACCATGTCAGGATGCATCCTTTTGTACATGTGATGTACTTGGAAAATGGAGGCGATTTATTCTGATTTTGGTTTAATCTTGTGGGCATGGCAATCAGTAAAACCCTGCATGTCTTGGTACAAATGCAACTACGGAAGTACAAACAAAAATGCTCACAGTTGTACGTTTGTTGTTTTGTATGCAAGTTTATGTAACTTTCTGCTCAAATATTTATGCATATTTTCCTGGTCTGTTCCCTCATGGCTGTTAAGAGGCTGTCAATATACAGTATTATTCTGTCAATATGTCCGTTAGAAAGAGAAACAGTGGGGGGGGGGATAGATGACTGTGTAGGGTGGGTTTTTCCCTCTCCATAATGGGCTGAATTAAAGGGATATCAGTAAGGCCACACACCACATGAGATAAGAGGGAGGTTTTATACTAACTGTTTCTCAGATAAAATGTCCTAACACTTGTATTTTATTCCACTTCCACTTCCTTCATTTCGCCAAACGCAGCAGCAGCAGCAGCAGCTAAAGGCATATCTGAGGCAGACGCGCCGCCAGTCTCGCAGAATGGGACCCCGGGCAATAAAAAGTCATCGTCCGCACTGCCAGAGCTAGAATACAGAGAAAAGGGCAAAGAGGGGCGGGGTGGCGGAGACTCTAAAAAGCAGCACAATAGCCACATCCTGCCGTCAACGGTGGACTCTAAACTCCAGGAGATGGAGTACATGGAGAACCACATGAACAACAAGAGACTGACCACAGAGCTGGGCAGCACAGAGAACCTGCTGCTCAAAGAGGACAACAACTCCTCCTGCTCCTCATCTTCATCATCCTCCTCCTCCTCCAAAAACTACAAGAACTCGAGTGGCAACTCCGCAGGGGTAAACTCCTCGCCTCGCGGCCACAGCGCCACCAATGGAAGTGTTCCCACCTCTACACCTTTGTCCTCTTCCTCGGGGAAGAACGAGAAGAAGCAGAAGTTGGTAGCGGGTAAGGGGACGTCAGGAGGATCCCATAGGGACCCCACAGATAACTGTATCCCCAACAACCAGCTGAGCAAACCAGAAGCACTTGTTAGGTGAGTAACACATGCAGTTCACTGTGTTGTAAAGGAAGTAAATGGGTTTGAGCAAAGAGCTGCAAACACAGCACCCTCAATCTAACAGTAAATAACAGTAAACAGTGCACACAATAAATAGACATGCAGAAGCTGTGTAATGACAGAACTTCAAGCTTGTCTGTCAGACAAGCTTTTCAGGCTCTAGTGTCAGTAGGCTTACTTGTTGGGTGATGCCTACATCTCTTCAGATATTTGTTGATGCTAACATAACACCTACAGGCAAGCTACTTTTTTTTTTTTTTTTTTATGTAATTCTATTAGCGGAATGATGTCAGAAATTATTATCTTCATAATAGCTGTTTTGTAAGGGCTTTATGTTAATTGGTTAGGTTGTGTTTACTGCCATTATCTAACTCATTTAGTGGTAGGTTTTAGTGTCGTATTGTTGTTGGCTGCAGATTATCCACAGTGTCAAATGCTTTATAATGCAAGTATTAATATATTTCTGGGTGTTCATTTAGTGTTTATTTTTTGTGGGTTCTCAGTATTTCTAAGTGCATATTTGATCTTCCCTATGGCGTTTCAAGTTCTAGGCTGCTCACTGTTTCTTAGCATTAGTGTTTTATTTATTGCATTTCTGCATACTGAGACGGGTCTGGGTGGCAGTAGGCCAGAGATTAGATAAGTTGTCTTCTGGCCGAAAATGTGAAATAAAAGAACCATTAAGGCCTCAATAGAGCTGTTTACCACAAACGCCCACTGTCGTGTGTTGCGCGTCTCCAACAGGCGTCACCACTCTGTTCCTCCCCGTAGGCTGGAGCAGGATGTTAAGAAGCTGAAGGCAGACCTGCAAGCCAGCCGCCAGGTGGAGCAGGACCTGCGCAGTCAGATCGGCTCTCTGGGAAGCGCAGAGCGCTCCATTCGGTCTGAGCTGGGGCAGCTGCGCCAGGAGAACGAGCTGCTGCAAAATAAGTGAGTGGCCCTGCTGGCCGGCAGCTCAGGGAGACAGTCTACTATACATGTAAATCAGGACAGGTCTTTGTCCACAAATGTTGTAGCTTTGACCACATTCTCCTCCTATATCCTGGTGGCTAACATCCTGCTCCATGGTGTGTGCAGACTGCATAATGCTGTGCAGGCCAAACAGAAGGACAAGCAGGCGGTGGGCCAGCTGGAGAAGAAGCTAAAGGCTGAGCAGGAGGCACGCGCCACCGCCGAGAAGCAGCTTGTAGATGAAAAGAAGCGTAAGAAGCTGGAGGAGGCCACCGCTGCTCGGGCTGTAGCGCTGGCAGCAGCATCCAGGTACGCGCTCTCACGTGACCCAGACACGCGCTCTAAAACCAGCCAGCCTCGCCTGGAGGCCGTGTTCTCCTGGTCACGCTCCACTGCGATGGAACACATAACTGACACAGGGTTTACTGGAAAAAGAAGTGGAGAACATCATGTTGTAAAGCAATATGGAACCTTTTGTTAAACCTAACTTGCTTAGCACGACTAAAAAGTTGATCAATGTGTTTTCTGGTTATATTCATTCTCCTCGCAATGAAAACATTTTGTAAGTGTTGTAAAGTTTAATTTCAGATATATTTCCAATGTGTTTAAAAATAGAGAATATATTAAACACTACAACAATTACATTTTGCATTCCAAGGTCATTTGAGAGTACAAGTGTTAGAAGTATGTTATTGTAGCTGTTTCCGGTTCATCACATACCGTGAATGACAAATGACAAACAATCAACATTGCCTTAAAATGATTGGAATTTGTACCACAAAACCTTTTTTGTCCAAGTGGATCTCATTGGTATTTCAGTAGGGAAATGAACCGGTGCTTTTCTATTCCTTTGCTTCAAGCGTGTTTGTTATTAGTATGATTATCTGTCTCCTTTTCTACACTGCTCAGAGGGGAGTGTACAGAGACGCTGAGGAGGCGGATCACTGAGTTAGAGTCGGAGTGTAAAAAACTAACAATGGACATCAAGCTCAAGGAGGACCAGATCCGAGAGCTCGAGATGAAAGTACAGGTGAGGCTGTTATGTTCATGCAATGGCTATGGTGCAAAGTTACTCCATAGGGAGGCCTTTTGAATATTTTATTAGAGGGTGGAGGGCTCGGAAGGTACACTCTGTGGTTTGTGGCTGAAACCAGAGGTAGGCCTTTTGGGACGTGTCCACTATTCATGGACTGCTGGACATGCAGATTAATTTTGCTTGCGCACATTATACATTTTCATTACTGTAAATGTACCTGAGATGGCCAATGTTAATATTTGCATCTGCCTCTGAGGGACAATGGCACAGTACCCTTTCTTTTACTGGTTGTGTTTTCCTCCCTGCCACGTGTTTCTCAGGAGCTTCATAAGTATAAAGAGAATGAAAAGGACACAGAGGTGCTGATGTCGGCCCTGTCAGCCATGCAGGATAAAACCCAGCACTTGGAAAACAGCCTGAGCGCAGAGACCAGGATCAAACTGGACCTCTTCTCAGCACTAGGGGATGCCAAAAGGCAGCTGGAGATTGCACAAGGTTAGCTCATACAAAATATTACACACAAAAAATGTACTAGGTAAACAAAAGACCTGAGCTGATCTGTGTCTTTGTCTGTGTGCCAACAGGTCAGATCCTCCAGAAAGACCAGGAGATAAAGGACCTGAAGCAGAAGATAGCTGAGGTGATGGCGGTCATGCCCAGTATCTCTTACACAAGCGACACTAGCAGCATGACCCCCGTGGCCCCCCACTACTCCTCCAAGTTCATGGACACTAGTCCCTCCGGCCTGGACCCCAACGCCTCCGTCTACCAGCCCCTCAAAAAGTGAACGCATCCTCCTGCAGCCTTCCCTTCCACTCGTTCTTCCATCAATATATATATATTTTTTTTTCTGCCAGTTTCTGGATCTGCTCGGCATGTCTGCGGCTGAGAACATGGTTTTTCTTTGGTTTTTGTCATCTTCTCTCGCCAGGTCAGAAGGATGTTGTATTGTGTGACTGTATTTGTTGTAGTTAAAACAAAAGACAAAAAAGAAACTTTAAAATGACTGTCAACTAGGATATTTTTTTTTTTTTCTGTGTCTAGTGAAACCTCACAGAATTGGGCATGTTTTTCTCAGAGAGCCTTGCTGCCTCTGTCTCCCCGCCACTACTTTAACCAGTTACCTGCTTTTTGGCCTCGGGGAATGGCTGATTGAGTTATTTATTTTTTTAGATCAGTTTTTCCTGCTGAATTTGGAATACAGAGTTCTAATTTTACGTGAGAAAATCTCCAAACCTTCAAGGTAGGATGTAAACACCTGTAAAACCAGAGGAATGTAGTGCACAGTTGGCACAGACTCTTGCCTTGTTTCTTTTTATTACTCAATTGAAGCTGCTTTCGGCTGTTCCTGGGTTCTGTGGTCCGTGGTTCGTTATGGCTTCTGTGTGGTCTGTGGTTGTGTTCACTCTTTACATGCAGGTGTTGATTTCATCAATGCCAGCTGGGGAAATAAATCTGTATAAAGATGAGCAAGATGGCGATGGTCAAAGTGTACAAACCCAAGCAGCACCACATTTTTTTTGCACGAATTTCTAAATGCCCCCCCCCCCCCCTTTGTATTTCCCATCAGTCTTTCCAGTTTTGGAAAGACTAAAGTAAGAAGTTGGTCCATAAAATATCTTGTCGAGATCACAGTACCTTGAGACAGGACCTGATTAGTGGTTTGAGGAGATTAGCTAAACCTCACCCCAAACAACAAAAGTGACAATCACTTTGATTTGGATGTCTAGGATATTGTCAGACTGAAATGGACCATGATTTGACAGCAACTAATTGGAATGTTGGAATAAGACACACATTTACACTGGTCTAAGAATTTAAGGGCTGCTTGTTTCTCCCTTCTTTCTATTTACCACCAATGAATAATAAATTGTAATGCAACATATTAAAAACATGTTTGGCCCTTCCAGTCATACCTTGACCACCAAGTTCCATCTCTACGGTATGTCAACACCATGTAAACCACCGTAATGTCTACTGCACACAGGTTCCAAGCAGACTGCATGTTCCTGCAGGCACATAGAACGCATTGATTTAGCTACTGTCCCCTTCATGTTGTTTTTAATTTCCTTGAAATTTCACTGTAAACTAAACATGCTGGTTGAAAAAGGTGAAACTGTAAAGATAGACTTTGAGTGTGATTTACAGTATGTATACATGCATGTATACAAGAAACAAAGCATTGGAAATGCCAAATGGAAACATTTATCAACTTCATATTGTGGTTCAAGTGATATTGTCTTTCTACTCATTATATTCCACTTAAGTCCATGTGCCAAGAACGGAATGCTCATTATTTTCGTAATATATGCTTTCCAAGAATGTACTGCAAAGACATTGGCAGACGTGTTTGTCAAATCCACTCTTGAATGTTTTGTTGACATTTTAGTGAGGAGGCAGAGGAATTGGGTCTCCTGTTTTGTAGTAGAGTGTTTAGTTAAAAGTAATGGACTAGGAAATCAGAATTATTTTTGTGAATGTTACAGTATTTGGATCTGTTTGGTAAATGGCTGTATAATGAAGTCAGTTGTCCCTGCTCCTCCTTTTTGGTATTATTTCTTGAAGGGAGAAAACACCCGAGTCTGACATTGTTTTGCCATCATCAGAAATTGTGTGAGAAGTGGTTTTGGGTTTTCACCTACTCTGTATGGAGAAGCTTTTTTTCCGCTCGTATTGCTGTCATTGGCTCCAAAAAAAAAAAACAAAAAAAAAGTTAATGTGATGTGACGATCACAGTTTAATCAGTTGATTGGTCAGCTGATGAAAGTAAAAGTTTTTTTTTTGTTTTCTATACCCACAGTCACTGCTGTCGTTTCTCCCCAGGTCTAACCTTGGCTGCGCTCTAGCTCTGTGAGGTTTACAAGGAATAAACTTTTTTTTTTCTTGCAAATGGTACTTTTGGTTATTAACTGGTTATTTATTCACTGAACGGCTGTCAAACGTGTTTACAACCATATACACATTTGTATTACATATACAAAATTTTAACCTGAAAACCATTGACTTTGAATTTGGGAGAAGTGAAGTGCTATAAATGGCACTTCATTTAATGTGTGACATGAGACTAGAAAATCTGTTATAAAATATTATTGTTTGGAAGCAGTAAAGTAAAAGCACAGCAAACTTCAGCACCAATTTAACACAAATACATTGGCATATTACTTCCACTAGAAGGCAGTGTACATCCAGTTAAGGCTGCCAGAACATTTACATCCACAAGGACTCGCTGGTAACTGACTCAATCAATGATTTAATTTAGCTGTTTTAATAATTCTAATCAAAGAACCTTTTCAACTCTTATAAAAGGAATTTCACAAGTGATTTATGTTTTTCATGCAAAACTCATAGACATAACCATTTCCACCAAGCTGAGAGCTTACAAGAACTGCAATAAGTTGGTACTTTAGATACATGTATTTTGTTTTGTTTCTAAGAGCCAGAACGTAATTGCCCATGATTCTCAGGCTAAAAATCATCAGTGAATGATACAGGGAGTTAAAGGCCTATGGACTTCTGGGATAAAACAATGAAAGAAAACTGTCTATCCACCACTTTTTGAATTGAGCACTAACTCACCTAATCACTAGGATTTCTTTTTTGGGGGCGGGGGTAAAGTGTCACTCTGCCAAGGGCATAGTTTCATCAGCTTTGCTAAATATGTTTAATTAACCTTCTGCAATGAGCCAGGTGACTGTTCTAATTAATGGATAGCTTTTGCATATATCTGTGCTCCTATGAGTATTATTTGTTTGAAGTTGAAGTCATCAGTGTTTTGCGGCTCCAGCTTGCCATCAGATATTTGGCAGTCCAGCATTTGGATTTGTTATAGAAAATGTATTATAAACAATATTGTAAATTTTTCAGATTTGCGTGTTGAGTGCAATTTTACTATGTAAATCAATAAATCTTATAGGAATGAGAACTTTAGTCCACCTCTCTTTTGCCCTTTGTGTGAATATTACTTGATGGACCCATATGGTCTAAATCCATTCCCTATTGGAAAGAAGTAAACATTAAAATGAAATTAATAAAATATATATTAAATACAAACATAGTATTTGTGTATTTACAATAACGTCACAATCAAATCAGAGACAAATATGATCAACTGTTTAATTTTGGTGTTTTTGGGGTGCCCTTAATCAAAAATATGGCACTATTGCATCCATTAAATAAGTAAAAAAAACAGTCTGACTAGGCCATTTGGCATTAGGCCTATAAAGACCAGCCAATTGTCAATAAATACCACACTGGCATTGAGTCGTATAATAAGGTGTTAACCTGTGGAGGTTTAAACATGAGAAGCCTAAAAAAGGAACGCCCATGATATGACTAATACATCAAATGAGAACATTTGTCACAGAAGACATGTATATTTTGCTTTATAATTCTTTATCAAACAAAACCAAAATCCTGCGCGCAAGCGCCGCCCGTGTGATGTACAAGCGCTGCCGCTGCAGCAGCGACTCAGCTCACTCGCGTGATTCCACAAACACGCGTCATGCACATTATCCGGTTAATTTACATACATAACACCACCCAGAGCGACGAACATGATAACCCTTCGGAGCCGTCAATGAAGCAGTGCAACAAAACAGCTGAAAAGTTTGAGTATAGGGGGCTGTGACACCAACCGAGCGCTTCGATTGACAGGAGCGGACGCTTGTTGGGCTCTTTGCCCCAGTTTTGGATTACGATATGGATGCTTTGAAATCTGCTGGAAGGGCAATTATTCGGAGCCCCAGTATCGCTAAACAGTCGTGGGGTGTGGGCAAACACAAAAGTAAGTAATGATCGTATAATGTCTAGCACATGCATTAAAAGACGCTAGCTACCGCTTGCTAAGCTACACCAAGCTAGCCTAGACAAATGGCTAACGTTACATTCAGCAATGTGTTACTTTGTAACTGGTCTTGCTGCTTTATGTAGCTCGTATGTTGCGGGAAGCTGTCAGAGGAAACGTGTTCTCGGATAGCCTGAGTCGTTGAGGGTTTTGTGCCTTGTTTTTGAACTTCACTGACAAATCTCAGCTGCGCTCCACTCACTGTATCTAGGTAGTTTACGAAACTGCTTTTTAAGACTAAGTGTATTTTAAGAAAACATCATACGGAGTCCCTGCGATTAAAAGTTTTACCGTCGTCTAAATTCACATTGTCTGCCACATCACTCCACTGTAGAGATGGGTCAGTAATTGTGAGACGTTGACTGATGAAACATCAGGATCCTAAACCCATAAATATAAAATTACGAGGAAGTCAAAAGTGAAAATAAGGGCTTGAAAAAAATAAGTGATCGCGAGTCTACGTACGTGGCAACGCTCTGTTGCTAGGAGATACGTAATGTAAAATAAACGAGTTAGTGTAGGAGCAAGCTTGAGGAATACATAAATGCTTTTTAAGATGTCGTATGTCAAATCAGGACGCGGATCTTCTAAAAGCTACCTTGGTTTTGTCTGGAAGGTGTGAACTGAGCTTAGTCTTTGATGGCTGGCTCCAGATGCCTGTTACAGAATTCTGCAATGTCCGTTTGCACTTGATCACAGTTGCGGCTTTCAGTGTAACTGAGTGTAACCACCCAGTTGCTTTTATGTTTGATTTTTGACAGTGCGCCCCCCCCCCTCCCCCTCCCCCCTTCCCCCCCTTCCCTTTCCTCCCCCCCTTCCCTTTCCTTCCCTTCCCTTCCCGTTTTGTCTCATAGACAATAGATTCCATGGCACGTGCCAGGCTGTGCAGCCAATGCTTTGTTTTGTTCCAGATTCCACTGACACTGGGATAACTCCTGCTCTGTGGAGGGCTGAGCACTGTAGGGTGGCTGGCTGGCTAATAGACAGAGCTCGAAGCAGTGAGCTTCATCATGACTCCAGGTCAAAGCTGGCAAAAATGCTTATCTGCTGCTGCTCTCACTCTTGCTTGATACACCCAATACAAACTCTGTGTTTCTTCTCGTACGCATTGCTATTTTTATGAATTTGTTTAAGGTTAAACCACTACAGCCTTCTCATATTTAGATCTCGTGATGTAAGGTGTCAAAAGGCACAGTGGTCTTATGTGCCATCAGCTTGCAATAGGAAGTAATATGTTGCATCTTAATAGGAATCTAGTCTAGCCCCGCAAAGTGCGTTTAGATTGTTTGGGGTCAGGTGATACTCACCGGTGTTAGTTGACGTGTGCCAGATTATTAAAAATGTTTTTTTTTCTTCTCTTATCTGATACTACATTAGCAACACAACAAACTTCCTAGCTTTATTATGTGTTAACTTAATATGTTTATCTAAGATATTCTGGGGTTTTCTTGTAATTTAACTCCAGTGGGAACTCTAGCTGTCTTGTTATGTGGGTGAGTGAAGCGGTGTAACATATCAAATTTTGAATATCTGAACTGCATTATTGTTTGAGGCAGTGTGCTCTCTAGATATAAACAAAATTGTTTCTCTACTATCTTGCAGTTTTTTATTTTTGAGTATAAACTGGGATGTGACACCTATGTCATTTCATGCTTTTCTACAGCTCTGTTATTTTTCAGCAGGCTGCTGAGAAAGGCTTTTTCTGCACTGCCCTCCATTACACATTACATCCAAATGGCTTCCACTTTCAGAGGAAAAATGGTTATAGCATCAACCCTCCCATTTTATTTTTTTAGTCCACAAAGGCCTTACTTTTCTTTCTCACAAAGAATGTAGGAGGTAGGACATTCCATGTCTTCATGCTCTAATATCTCTTCACTTCCCACGCGGATGGTCAAGGCCATGTCTTTTGTTTCTCATTGCCGTTGTCAAGGGGGTAAGATATCAGATGGTAATGGGCATTCTAGCTGTGAAGGCTGCCTGCTTGTAGTGGTGTATTCAAGCTTTTAAGCCATGATCTTCAAAATGAAGTTGATCATAGCTTCCCCCCATTCCCTTGAGTCACAACCCCTCTGGGTCACTAGCTTCTTACATAATGTAATGGTAGCCTATAAATACGTAAACAACCATAGACAGAACTAGACTCATCTCCTGACCCAACACCTATATGTGCTGGACAGCCCTATGGCCCCCATTTGCAAGAGCGGTAGATAGACTTGCTGTCATCTAATTTGCATTTAGTACATTATTTAGATAGTGTTTTTCATTGCTGTGACTGGGGTTAGTGTTTAATAATACATCTGGAGCTCTTAGGCCTAAATGTCAGCATGGGGAATGTCGGACTAGTAGTTCTGCCTTGGCAGTGAGATCTAGTTGGCTTGCACATATACTGTACCTGCTCGGACTGCTCTCTGCGGCCTACACTGGCTACTTTCTGCTGTACATATGACCCTGGTCTGGCCAGAAATGTGTCTCCTTCACAAAGTCATCCACACCGCCGGGCTGTAATGGAGATTACTTGCTGCAGGAATCCTTTATGGAGTTGTAAAGTCCCCAATGATTTATAGCGCTATTATATCTTATGTATCTCTGAGCTGATCGTGTGTGGATAGGACTGCACCATCATGCCCTGTTACTGCTTCTCACAGAGGGCATATTGTTGGGCCTCTACTCACTCAGTAGAGGCTGACTGGTTCAAAGGGTGCTTTTAATATTACTGGTGCATTAGACCTTTTCTGAGGTCTAATGCACCAGTTATCTTAAATACCTTGCTGCCTTTTCAGTCCCTTTTTTGTGGTTAATTACCTAATAATTATGATTGACTATTGGTTAGGAGTCTGTTTCATTGTAATTATTGAGGAACTAGCTTGGGAGCTCTTGTGGGAAGGGGAGTTGGCAGTCACCCCCCCCAGTCTGCCAAACTACCCTTCCCACAGGGTGTAGCTAAACATGTATTTTGGGTAATACATGTTCTTTGGCAATAGATTTAAAAGTGGCTCTGTCACTGTTGACATCAGTCTCTTTAGCGTCTGTATGCAGTGAGGCTCCTTGCAGGATGACAATGATTTTAATATGAAATATAGCTCATCAGGTGCAACTAGCCCACCTGAGTAGGTTAGATGACTACTCGGACTAGGACTTGGATGCAAAGTTTCTTAGAGTGCAAATACAGAACTCTTCCCCTTTTTTTTTTTTTTTTTTTTTTTTTTTTTTTTTAATTCAGGCAAAATCCCTTCCACCTGTCGACCTGCCACCTCGTCTGGTTTTATGCTACTTCTGCCAGGAACACAGTGAATATTCCTCTAGTTTTCAAGAGAATTGGTGTCACCACGCTGATTCCTGTGTAGACAGGGAACCATCTGGTTACAATGAAACAGAACCATCTGGTGTTGGCTCTAATCTCGGACCGCCGTGTTCCTTATTCTGACCCGCACTTTGCTTCTTTGAGTGGATTTGACCACCGAAGAACACATGTCCCAGGGACAGGACTTACAACAGCGATAAGATTCTTTACTGCTAATCCTTTCTTTCACCCCCCCCCCCGATTGGAATTATCTTTAGATGTTCATCAAAAGGCTACAATAGTGACGTAACTGCTTGTGACTTGTTCGGCAATACTACTGCATGGTTGTGTAAGAATACCACAAGAGCCTGGAGCTTGTTGGGACTGGAGATGCAACAAGATGGAGGAGAAGAGAGAGGGATCATTCGCCATTGAACATAAGAGCACCAGTTACTGTTCATCTCACTTACTTTGTATTGACTGCTCCATTAGTGAATGACCTGCATTTATTTATTTATAAATACAGGCCATCCACTATATACTGTGTATGTATGTGTATATCTATATCTATATAGATATAGAGATATCTATATAGATAGAGATCTCTATATCGATAGATAGATAGATAGATAGATAGATAGATAGATAGATAGATAGATAGATATGGATGGATATAGGGAGCTGGGGTTGAGACAATTGACAATAGCACTGGGTCCGTCTTTGTACCAGGCAGGAATAGATCCTCGTTGTCACGCCATATCCAGTGTCACACTTTCTTTCTGTTACACACACAATCTACTTGCGTAATAGGCATAGCCGTCATGCTATCTAGCATGACGTCGTAGCATTTCTTTATCTCGGTGCAACACTGTAGATAATATTCAACGATATTGAATAAATTGTAGTTGTATATGGGTGGATATTGTGGCATAACCATGGCCCATGGGTATAGCTCAGGCTTTTCCAGAGTTTTTACCCTAAATAAGCATTGTGTTATCACCCTGTCCTTCTCCCTGTGTTATCGCCCTGTCCCTGCTGCTGTCTTTCCTCATTTGACTCTGCAGGCTCCTAAATGAGCTGAGTGTCCTGATTGGAATCTAATAATAATACTGGATCAGTCTTGTTTTGTTTTGTTTTTTGCCAAATGTCTCCTCACTGGAAGGTGAGGGAACATGGAATAGGTCTGATGAGGCCATAAATTAGCCCAGTTACAACAAAACAAACTTAGTTTTGGTGGTTGGTTGCATTTGGTTTGTCACACAAATCCCCCACTATTTATATTTTTATTTTATTTTTATACTGTCTGAACGAGCCATTTGCACCTAGACATCTTAGACATCTTTTTACAATAGACCGCTTCCCTCCTTTGTTTGAGTTCTGATGTTTGGTGACACGCAAGACACGTACTTGACACAACGTATCCCTGCCTGCAGCTTAATTAACCGTTAACTTTGCATGACTAACGCTTGGCTTTTAAGGGTGCTAAAACAGAGGGGGAGAAAACAGCCAAAATACACTGACAATCCAATATACCAGCATGACGCACTAGGCCAACTAAAGCATGAATTTCCGAACCTGACATTTGCCAAATCATCTTCCCTGGGTGACAGTGAGTACACTCAATAGAGATTTTGTTCCATTCTTATTTGGGAGAAAGCACTGGCGGTGAACATAACAAGTGAGCCTGGAGGGTGGTTGGAGCGCTCGCTGGAAGTGCTTTAGGTTTTTCCTCCTGTGTTGGTCCTTCGCTGACCTCGACACATTGCTGCTGATGCTCCTTGCAGCCAGAGGCGAAGATGTGGGCAGCTTGCCTCTGTGGGGGAGCTTCACATGACGAGCTGAGAATGTTTGTTTGGTGTCACCACCCTCCTCACTCCAGAAAGCCCTCTCCTCTCCAGCTTAGTCACCCATGACAGGCCTGCACCCACACTTTGGTGTGAGAGGCACAGATACTGCCTCTCTCAATCTCTGATGCACACTGTTGCAATGCACCAGTGTGTAGCGCAACTGGCCATACTCCGCCACACTGAAGTCATGTGACCCAAACCTTGTTGTTGCCGCTGAGTGTTTCGCCTTGGGCATGGGCACGCAGTGTCTCATTGGCAGGCCTGGAAATATGCAGCTAAACCTTCTATTTGCGTTTTCTTTGTCCCCAGCTGTCCGTCCCCAACCCTGCTTTTCGAAATGTGATTCAGCCCATGTCACAGAGCGAATAACTGTGGAGTTTAACGTCCACAGCTGGAACACAACAAGCCAGAGGTGATAACAAGACTGAGCCATCAGGCTGGCAGTGAGGTGATTTGTGTTTTCATTGTTTTCGCTCGCTGCATGTATCATCGGCCTCACTCTGCAGCCCAGGAGAATTAACTAAACTCTCTCTCTCTGCTCGCCCGCACTCGCAGCACAGTGGAGCGCCCATTCTGTTGTCACGGTGATTAAAGATCGCTGCACATAGCACATCCCTAATCGCCTATTTGATTGTTTATACGACGGCTCGCCTGGGTGTGTGTCTGTGCACGCATCTGTGGAATGGGCTTTGCCTTAAACGCCCTGTTCCTTCTCTGGTTGCATGTTTTGTGTTTGTAATAATTGCTTTTTCACTTCAATGTATTGTCTCTTTTCTGCCTGATCGTTGTCAAGTCTCTTTCTCTCCTGCAATCCCTGCAACCCCGCTCTCATTACCGCCCTGGCTGTTGTTGAAAAGGACAGGGATCTGTTCTGAGCCTTCCTGCCCGCCCTCGTCTTAATCTCCAGCCTCATTTCCACCATTCTCCCAGACCCTTGTACTGTCTCTTGATTCCCTGAGACCTGTTGCATTGGGAATTTTCCTAAGTAAAATGACCCAGCCTTGCCCTGCATGCTAGCGTCTCTGACAGCAGAAAGGAAACACTTCAGTGAACTGGTATGGGCTTTAAGCCACCATACCGTCTGTGATGTCTGGAAGCCTGCCTGAGGGACCGTTGACCTCTGGTGCTCCAGTGACGTGTGAACCCTGCAGAAAGAGGCCACTGGTGGTGGTGAATAAACATCACTGATATAATGTTTCCTTTCCACATTAGAGAAGCCAGTTGTCCTTCTGCCATTTACCGCCTGCCAAAATTAGGGCGGCACGATTAATCTAATCGCAATTGCAATCACGATGTCACACAATGCGATTACACAACCGCAAAAAATTTGCAATTTTGTTCAATAAAAAGATGTTTTGTGGGTCTTTGTGACCGTTTTCTCTGTGTGCATTGCAGTCTGCTCATTATCCACGCCCACCAAAGATATGACCAATTAGTCTCTGTTTAGGCAGTAGCGCGCGCCGTACGGTCACATGAGTATCAGGAGCGTAGACCCGGGGGTGCAGAGCACACGGGTGCACGCAAGAAGAAACGTAGAAAATGGAAGATAACGACCAGTTTGACAACACTGTAATTATATTTAATTAATTTAGTTTAACTGTTGAGCAAAGCAAGTTTGTAATAAAAAAAATAAAAATTTGAAAAATTTGAAAAATATTTATTTGAGGAAAATTATTTAATATTTATTTATTATTATTTTTTTTTTTGTTTTTTTTGTTTTTTTTGTTTTGGCATTATGTTTAACTTCATGCTCAAGTTGAGAAATACACAGTTGAAATTTCAGTATTTTGTGCATTTTCTTTCATAACCCAAGCAAGTAGACCATTTGTTACCATTATATTGCAATCACAATATTTTCCACAGCAATCGCAATGTGACAATTTCTCCAAATGGAGCAGCCCTAGCCTAAATCCATAACCCTTTTTACACGGCTTTGGCCTTGCTGTTCTTTGTAGAAGGTACGGAGGCGGAATGGGTGGTCATTCTTGTTATGCCTCTGTGCCTGCAGTGGAGGTAGTCAGAACGAGGTCTGTGTAAAAGGGACAGCCGGAATGGCGGAACAGGGGTGTAATGTTTTGATGAAGCTTTTGACTAAGCAAGCAGTCAAATGAAAAGCTCTCTGCAGCCTAATTTAAGTTCAGGCATCCTTCATTGCACTCACTAATTATGCCACCGCAGTAGACTTCTGAGTTCTGGATAAACAAGGCCTACTATATTTACCCTTTACTCTGTTTTTAATGGAGCAGTGTGGTTATGGGGACAGTGGCTATATAAGGAGTTTTAGGCTTGCTAACTCTGGCCATAATTCCCATGAGGTGGATTACTGGGTGGGGGGGGGGGGGGATGTAGCTACATGTTTTATATCGTTGTTGATCAAAT
>JAOEHI010000015.1:5465347-5506702 GCA_025447815.1 Percopsis transmontana
CCCGCGAGAGAGAGAGAGAGAGAGAGAGAGAGAGAGAGAGAGAGAGAGAGAGAGAGAGAGAGAGAGAGGATTTTGTGACTGGAGTGAGAATGTAGGAGGTTTCAGAGATACAGTTTGCTGTAAGTATAGGCTTGTGAAGCCATTTGAGATTGTCACTCTGATAAAAGGGGTATGCAAATAAACATTTCAATATTCATTTCTTTGTGTTTTGTTTAATGCGGCTTTGATGGGAATTCCTATGGTTTGTCTGTCTGATGTAAAATAAGTCTTAAAAAAGGGACAAAGAGGCCAGTAGGACGAGCTATCGGGGACCACGATCGGTGAGACCCCGAAGCAGGCAACAGACAGCAGCGAGCAAAGAGTGTTTATTGGTAAAAAAAACACAGGCAGTAGGCAGGGGCAAAAAGAGTTTGTTAATAGCCTGGCAACAGGAAAACCAAGCTCAAGGTTCGGCAACAGACTAGCGGCAGAAGGTACATAGGGATGAAGCGAGAGACGTAGTTGGGATACAGGCAACAAAACTTCACGGGAAGGGGCAGGCTCGGTGTAAGGAAACAGGTAAAGTTCAAAACCGGGGAGACGAGAAAGAACAGGGTAGTGGGAAAATAACAAGCTTCTAGATTGCGGGATGCAACTACACGCACGGGTTAGACGTCCTGGCACAGAAGGACAACAGAACAGGGGTTTCAAAGACAAACAGTAATCGGGACATGGGAAACACCTGTGTGCCAACCGGACAATGACAAACAGGGGAAATACAACCTTCCAACATAAATTATTTCAGGTAATTTATGTGTGACGGTACACATTTCAACAATAAGTGGATGTGTTTTGTCGTTTGTTTTTGTTTGTCTGGCAATTACCGACATTATGTGCGTTTTATGGCTCTATTATAACTCAGTTTTATTAGACGCTAGTTATGGCCCCCGTGCCTGTGGTTGAGTGAGTTATGGGTTTATATGTTACTGGTGTGTGTTAGCGTGCAGTGAGGTGTGCGGTCTATGATCAGGTCGTTAGGTAGAGGCCCTGGGTTGACAGACGGACCTCGCTGGTGGGCCTTATTAAATGAGCCTGCTTGAGATGCACAGCCAGCACAGGGACAGACCCATAAAGGTTCATTGCCTCTGTAACGACGGCAATTCAAGACTGTCAGCCTTATACAACATGCATGCACACACACACACAAACACACACACACACACACTCACATACACACACACAAACACGGGAATGCAACCATGTTCAGTCACCTTCTGAAACACACATCAGCAAAACTGGCTTTTACAGTTTGTAGAGATTAAAAAATATGATATGGAACGAGTTTGCCTCCAGATGCTGGGCCAAAGAGAAGCACACATCAGAGCGGTTTACTCAAAACAAAAGGAATTTCCACTGTGGCTAACCGAAAGCTTATTAGCTGTCTAGATGATGTGAGGAATCAGAGCACCAGGAGGAACGTAATATTTTCACAGCTCTGGCAATTAAGCAGGTGCAGTATTCACATCCTCCCCTGAACAAGGCCTTCCTTCCCTCTTCTCTTCCATTATCCTTACCCCTATACATTGCTCTCCATTCTCAGAAGATTGCGTTCACCTCGGTGCACTTACAGGTAGCTAGCAGGTGGAGATGGGACTTGAAGAGCTTTTCAGAAGAGACACTGGGGGGAAATGTATTTGCTTCATGAAGTGTCATGTGGCACTAAAACATGATCCAAAACTCTACAGAGAGGAACGGGGGGATGATCCATGAATGCTGACACCGAGCTAGTATATGAAATCCCTGGCCAGGCCAAGAGGGTAATTTCTGGGTAATCTCTATGTGAATGTCATAAACCGGTTTAACAGCGTCCCTGCGCTCAAATTCTTCCAGAGGATATTTGGCACCTGCAGCTAAGCCCATCTATTAAGGAAACTTATTTAGAAGAAAAATTGTTTGTTGGCTAAACCAAAAGCCGACGTCCCTCTCTCTCTATATGCTATTGACTGTATCTCTGTAAAAAAATGATGGACAACTTGGTCCAATCAATTGCTATTCATCAGCCATAAACCTGACTTTTTCATGCCTCCAGCCTCTTTGTCCTCAATGTTTTTCCCACACTAAAGGTAAGTGCCTGATATAGCCTGTTGAGGGCTATTACAACATCACTCGCAGTAGGAGCCAGTGGGCAGATAGTGTAACTTGAAAAGCACCTCTCTCTCTCACACAAACACACACACACACACACACACACACACACACAAGCACTCCTCAAAATAGACTCGGAGACTCAGTTCGTGAAAGTGCAGAGGTGGCTGTACGCGAATAGCTCATTGATCCCATGGATAAAGGCATGTTGTTTGTTGTCTGGGTCCCGGTAGTGTGTGTCTGAGAGAGGACAGAGGGGAGAGCGAGGGAGTCTGCAAATTACACGACCACTGCTTGGTTACAACGTCTAATGAAAGCTCCATTTTCTCTGGGTTTAGATGTGGCCGGCCTCATCCATCACAAGAAGAGCGCCGGGGAGGCACAGTATGAGGCAGCAAAGCACCAAGGACTCTGCCCATGGCTATCTGTGGAAATTAGAAAGCTAATAATAGGGAGTATACTGTATGAGTAGGAGGCCATAATCTTGTATTGAATAAAGGTGTTCCGATTGTTCTGACCTTGACCCAATCAGAAGCATGCCGTGTGTTTGAGAGGTCGACTGTGGTTTAACGTAGGAGAAGTCAGTCTCTTATTTGTAATCATGACCAGCGATGCCCAAGGTGAATCCCTCTGCATTTATTGTGTGTTATTTAGTATAATTCTTTGATTCAATGGTATGGTTCAAAGCATTCCGTGTCATGGTAACGCCCTGTCTGAAGAGATAAGGCTAGAAGAGTCTGTGGAGTCTTTGAAATCACTTCTTCCTGTTATGTATTTGCTTTTGGGTGATGCATGGGCGCCACCGTCACCGCCTGGCAATAATACTTAGCAGACCATGGCATTTATTTCATTTAGAAGAATTGAGTAACCTGTAATGAAAACCTAATTTATGTTGTGGAGAATCTTTTTGCATCTGCTGCGATCTATGAAAAACATGCGACTTTATGAAATACGACGCTTTACTTCATTGAAGTGCCTGTGCATGACTACTGCGGTGATGCACGTGCACTGTGTTGTAAGCAGTAGACAGTTGGAAGTTGAAAAGTTCCTCTCCGCTGCCATTCATTGTTCACGTGACAGGGACACACTGACCCAAACAAACCAAAGGATCTGGATCTTCGATTCTTTCGTTCATTACTCATGCGACTACCTGTTCCACTCGGGGCACGACTCAAACAAATCAAAGGATATCTGGATCTTCGGTTCTTTGGTGCTTTGCTCACGTGACACCAGCTTAAGCAACTTGTGAGGTTCACCAACATTAAGAATAAATATTTGTGGGAAACTGTAACATTGCAGTGATATTATTCATTATTTCATTGTTAAAATATTTCACATTTTAACATACGATAACTACACAGCACAAATAGGTAGCTTTATGAGTTGCCTATCTAATGCATGCACCATATTGTGCTTGGCGAGAAAGTTTGGTGGTGATAGCACCTATGACGTAATGTCATCTTTATTCTTTATGTTACTTACATTACTTACTAGTGGTTTACTTTAATTATTTGTTTTATCAGTTCTACCTTATTCATTTAGTTTTATTTATTTATTATTTATTTAATTGGCTTTATTCTTTTATTCCTCTCTCTTTTCCATTAAATTATTATTATTACAATTATTATGTGTGTGTCTTTGATTGCCTTTCTGTACTGTACTATAGGTGTGTTGGCATATGCAAGAATCCTTTGTGCTTACAGTATGTTCGTTTGTGCGGATCCAGGCATGTTTGAACACACATTATTATCAGCTTAAGTTAGAAGTACATGCATGAAGCTCTTCTTGTGTCATTAGAGGGAGTTTCTCGGAGTGTCTCGGGTACTGCTAGCTGCTGTTTATTGCAGATAAGGGGCTGTCTGGGTGGAGATGGAGACGGAGAGGGAGACAGGTGGAGATGGGAGAGGAAATCGACAGAACCTTCCGGGAGAAGAGCAGCCCCACAGCTGCACTAATGAAGGATGACCCAGCTGACCTCCCAGGCCACCGGAGACCACTACAGTACAGTCGCCACACACACTGTAGCCAATTAGAACTGACCCAGCACCCAGACACACACACATACGATTCCAAAGCAACAGAGACAGTGATGATGATGGTGATGTGTGTGTGTGTTTAGGGGCGCGGGGGTATTGAGAGGGCTGAGATTGTTAAGAGAGAGGGCTCGATAAGGTCAGACAGGCGTGCGTGTGTGTGTGTGTGTGTGTGTATGTGCGTGCATACCTCCATACATTTTGCACCCCGCGTTCCTCTCCTCCCTGCCTCTCTCCTCGAGGGAGCTGAATGCCAGTGAATTCTCCTCTCTCCCTCTTTGTGGAGTAATAGAGAAGGCATTAAGATTCTCCTCCTCTACAACGCTCCCCGTGGGGCCCATCACATCCCCCTATCTTCTGTGGTTGGCTCGCCCTCCCTCTTTCGTCGCCGCGGAGACACAGCAGGCTGTTTAGTTTCCAGCGAGCAATCTATTATCACGTGCACTAATAGAATCGTCAAAACGGGAGATTGCTGATGCTCCCATTTCTTTGGAAGCCTCAACAGCCCATCTACTGAGACCTTAACGCAACAACCGTGGAGACATTTTCTAATGTTTTGCAGCGTTTTGCAGCTCAAACTCTCAACACTGAATGACATGGCAAATCGCTGTTCTAGAGTTAATGACTCCTCAATTCAGTGTTTCTTCACTAGATACACTTAATATGGAGGTAACCCCTTACGGGTTTTTAGAATCATTCATGCTTCCTTGTTACTAGTTAGTCTGTGTGGCACTTAATCTGGGAATCAGTGTATTCCCACCTCCACAGGCATGCAGCTTTAGATAACTGGGAACTCTAGTATATAGTCTCTAGTATATGTGTGTGTGTTCTGTAATAGCTCCTGGTGTCAACTCGACACACTCCTTGGATAGATAGATTTAATTCTGTCCATAGACTGCCAGGGAATCACAACTGTAAAGGCTGTAAAGCGATACTGTACCTAGTGTGTGTCCTGGGATTTGTCACCTGTGTGGATTAACATTCTTTCCTGCTCCATTTAGCAAAGGACCTGCTGATTTATTCTCTCCACTTAACGTAATCCCCAGAGGCTGGCTGAACTTTCTTGCGTCATTTAGATAAATATATAATGAATAATAATTTTTGTTCTGCTGTTCTGTAATGAGTTTTCCCTCCTCTACGAGTCCCAAAACTGTGTCTTTTGCTACCCACCCAGGTTTACAGATCTTACCAGCATGATGGACAAAACCTTCTACAGTGATAGGGATGATGGATTGCATGACACATAGCATGCAGACTTCATAACAGAGCTGAACTTTAAATTGTTGCATCAGAATTCTGTTGAGTTCCCAAACAAAAACACAGACATGGGGTCGCACAGGGGCGACTAACATCAGCACTGACACAACAAACTGAAACAAAGAAACAAGGAAACAAAGGATGGAAAGGCAGGGATTTCTAAAATGAACACTATGGGGCCCCACCTACGGGTTCCCACCAGTCCTGCTTAAAAGTCGGTAAATCAAAACCGAACCAAACACAGGGACCAATATTTCACTAAAGTAAAAACTATCCCTCTCCTTACCTCACATAACAAAAATGAGAATCTCTGCAATCAAGACAACTGACCTGCATGCCACCCCAAGACACACAATAATCAACCCTCAATAACTCCATTAGAACCTACCTGCCGACGCTTGGCTATTTCGGACTTTAAATGAGTTGTTGTGTTATGTTATGTATGTCATAGTCAAAAACAGCAGTTCTTAAGGTTCCCCTAGTATAGTGATTTCTATTCTTGTAACCTGGGTTTGTCTCCTAGGTGTCCACATCTTATAAATACATTTAATCTAGGTTCAATAAAGTACTACTACTTAATGAACATCTTATATTCATTAAGCGAGCCCGCCTAAGCTTATTATTTCCTGGAGGAACTCAGGACGCTCAATGGTAACAGCTCCATAAACTCATGTATTTGGCACCGATTCCCCCTTGAGGAGCAGAACTTTAACAGTTTCTTTCTGAGAGCCGTAGACACACTATGCCAACCCGCCTACACCTCCTCTGTTTCGCCCAGCATGGTTATTATCACATAGATACTAACTGTTTGTACCATCTGGGAAACTGTAGTCCTGCCTGAGATACCATTAGTCGGTCCAGCCGTGCTTATCTCACCCGTTGCCGGTTGTAATACTCCCACTGTAAAGTGTCTGCACTGGCCCTTATGTGTCACTAATGCCTCAGGAACTATTCTTGTCAGTGAAGCTACCCCATTCAGTGCGTGACATTCATGCATACTACGCCACAGGGACGCTCATTGATCGAATGTACTGTATGCACGTTGAGCTTTCTATTAGCAGTTTTCTTTGGGAAGGACGGATGTTTTCCTATATGTATTTACAGTTTGTGCCTACATTCCTGTGTATATCTGTACTTTTCAGTAATTCTGAAAATTCAGTAATTCTGATTATGATCTCTGTTTGCTCTATCCCTTCTTTTGCGTCTTGTGTTCCCAAAGGCATCTCTGCAATCTATATGCATATTGCATCTGTGAGTTTGTGTTTCTAAAACCTTGTTTGCCCGCTGTCTTATATCCCAATCCTTTAGGATCAGTGATAGTCCATTCTAGCGGATAGTCCATTCTATAGTAACCATTTACTACCAATATGGCAACACTCATAAAGCACTTCCAAGACGCCCAACATTTACAGTTAAGGGTTGTGTGCAGGCGCTTATGGGGCATGACCGGGAGTTACTGAGACAAAACAAAAGTAGATGAAAGCAGAATAGGGTATATTTTATGCTGTCTGCACACAGCCATCCTCATTTACTGGGATGTGATCTGGCATTGCCTCAGCACCACTCACCAGACCTCCGAACCTCAGATTATCTCTCTGCCTGCCCAGCTATCCCTAACTAGAGACTGGGAACATTCATATTTCTCTAAATCCACTGACATATTCCCTCCAAAGTGTGCTTTGGTGCTCTGCATCTTTGCTATGGGACTTTGTAGCACTGTGTTTAATGTCACGGCACTCTGGGAGAATAAAACATCACTGTTTAATAAGCTTCTTAAATGGTCACGTTTTCACTGCCAGGGCCTTTTGTGGTAGAGCGAGCATGAGAGGGATTTTTACGAGCGATGTGCTTCCTAGTTTAGGGTCGAAGAAGTGGTTTGTTAATTCCAAGAGGACATGAGTCTACTGGAACACCAGAACCGTGGCTTTATATTTTTCTTTTTCACCCTTAGAGGAATCTTCTCCTGGCTGCCTAGATTAGAATAGGGACATGGGAGAACTAAATGTGTTGTAACAGCAACAAGGCTGGAAAACCTTAATCCATGGCTCCATGGCTCTGAAACTATAAAGCATTCACAAATAATTTGTTGTATGTTGTACATACAACAAAAGTAATTTCACCAAAGTCATGTTTTTGCGTATTTATCTTTCTAAAGAAAGTAATTAATAAATTACAATTACATCATCCATTAATTAACTTCTTCCCATAGTTGTTTTACAGGAAATTATCCTGAAATTAATTTTCAGTAAAATAGAGTGTAGAGGGACATGCTATTATGATAACCGATGAGATTATTACAATAAAGGAACTATTAGCAACCTAATGCTAAAACTTCCTTTTGAAAGTATTGTAAACACTGCTATCCAGAGGATAGGAAAATGACAAAAACAAACAATAAACTATGCTTTAAGGGTGCCTTGAATTCTCAACACTGATTTCTCTTTCCACCATAATATAGCTTGGGTGTGTTTGTGTGCATGCAGGTGCGCACTGTATATGCATGTAACACGTGCATTTAAATGGCTGAGATAAATACCCCTCCAGAGATTCCCACACCATGGTTTAGTGGAACCATGGTGAAACCTCCGCAGGTGCCTGACATCAGCAGGCAAACTGGCATTCTCGTTCTCTTTCCCTCTCTCACAGACTTATGTTGTAGATACAATAATTTGCTTTCAAGCAGCAGATTTGTTTGTATGCTTTGAAGATATATCTTACAGACTGTGTCTGTGTTCTGTTTATGCAGTAAAAGTAACTCCCGCTTTGAGAGGTGGTAGCATACATAAATACAGTTTTACTTAATTACTTATACAAGACTTAGGCAAATAATATTTTTTATAAAGCTGTCAACAAGCTAAATGATATCACTGCTACATCACACAGGATATCAAAAACACTACAGGATATCTCTACAGTCTGCTGCTGTTTCACTGGGGAGTTTGAAATCCACAGCGCCCCCTGTCAACAATAGCGGGCAGTACGTTGAGACGTGTCTCAGCTGGGAGTTGTTACAGCCCCGGCAGGGTTTGTTCAGTCAATGTGATTTACACATACTGTATGTATGTACACATATGTTAGTACTATAATACCAAAATGTCAACAGGCCCATAATGTTACAGCCAGGCAAGGTCCCCCATCCACAAGGACTCCACAATATCCACATGCTTACATACAGTATTGCACACACGTAGCTACAGTACACGTTTACACAAACATATATCTGCAGCGTTCATATACTGTACGAGCACACACACACACATGCATGCATGTAGCTACACATATTTACGGTACACACATAGGCCTGCACGGAGATTATAATTCTCACGTCTCCTGTTTACAAGGTCACAGGTCCACAGTGAAACTAGAAGTGTATGATCCCAGTGAGAGAACAGGAAATGTGAAAAAGGCAGGCATCTGACCTCACACATTACTATTAGCATTACCTTCTGTTCAAGAGCACTCTCTCATTCCTAGTCCAACATCTCTCCTGGGGCAAGTGAAACAGTATGTAATATCTGTCAGCCCATAAACACACCTATAAAATAGATGAGTCCCGAAGTGAAGAGGTTCTGCAAAGTCACAATGACATTGGCGGCGAATGAGAGACGGAGGTAGAGAGGCGAAGTGCTCTAGCCGGGGAAGATCGCGGCTAGAGATTGCCCATAGATGAATATTCCACTGCTGGAAATGTCATAAATCTGACTTGACTCACCTTTCCCGTCAGCCTCTGGTTGGGCTGCCTTTGACAAACGGTGGTTAGGGTTTGATGTCCTGTGCTACTGTAAATGTGTGACAGTCACTCTCTCAGTCTTTCACCTGTTGTTTTTTGTATCTCATCTGCTTCCCCCCCCCAGTTATCAAGGAGAACGGATCCGACATAAAAAGCATTAAAGCATGAGCTACCAGTGTGGACATTTCTTCAGCCTAATAGAAACACAGGGGCCTGTGTAAATGAACTCTATTACATATGGATCCACCCATGTGCTGTGCCCAAGAGCCAAACAGAAAATCAGGTATGTGGGAATCGTATGTTGCACAAAGCTCGATGAAGACATCCTTGTTGCCACCGAGCCCTTGTGCCTTTAGGAGGAGGAACCGTGAAAGGAAGGAAACTATGAGCTATGAAAAGATGACTATGAGCCCCTCAAGCTTTTCCTCACTTTCTCTTCATCCCTTTTCTCTGACAGGATAAACAGGCAATAGAATTAAATTAACTTTTCAGGGAGAGGGAGGAGAGAAGAAAGGTGGGCTTTCTCTTCCCCTGGGATGTGGCTGTCTCTTTCCACCCCCCCACCAAACCAACGTTCAGGCGCTGCAGAGCGTCAGATTTAGAGAGAAATGGGAGGTGATAATTTGACGATTTATTTGTCAAACACGAGTGGGATCCCATAATCTGCTTCCACTCTCTGCAGCCGCTTAGAAAATAATGGGACCATTTTTCTTGTGGATGTAATGTGGGTAATGGTCATATTAAGGCTATGGATTGTTTTTTGTGCCAAATGAAATTCGAGTGGAGTATTAGATAGAAAAGGGGAATTTTGGGTTAGTTACAAAGTGAAATGGTCTTTGTCTCAAAAGGGCATTTTGAAAATGAACGCCTTTGTTGTCACATGGGACTGTTTACCCTCCATCCTTCAATATGACGGAAAGTTGAGCCCGGAGGAGTGTCAGGTTGTTTTTACAAGCAACAGAAAATGCACACTCACAGCCAGTGTGCTCCCATAATAAATGAAAGAGAATGAAAGTAAGCCGGGGACGGGCCTGCCAGTACACAAAAAAGAAGTCTCGGGTGTAAGAGGCGAGACTGAGAGGTTTAACACACAACTCATCCTTGTGACAGCTCGGGGGTTGTGACCCACAGTTTGAGAACCCCTTGCCACGGTTGTCGGTACAAAAATAGGTAGTTCAGCTGCAACACTAATGATGAATTGCTACATCCTTTCATCATTGTCCCTTCAGAGGCAGACTCAGTCAGGGAACTGCTGAGGGTAAAACCTATATAACCTCAAGGAAGCAGTCCAAGGCGCTTGGGATGGGGACAGATCCCAGCGGGATACGGCAGTGGTGGCTGGCTGGCAAGCTTACCAGAAATCCTCCGCCTAGCCCCCGCCTAGTGTCCTCTGTTCTCTTACGTAACTGATGCTGCCTGCCTCTCTCTTTCACTCTGAGTGCCTCATCAGCTGTCTTTATTGCATTATTCATGCCCTGAGTGCAAATGAGGCAGCCAAATAAACATTATCAATGTAAAAAGACTGTGTTATGCCTTTGCTACAACAAAGAGGTCGTGTACAAAGATCCAAGGTTCTTCCTGCGTGCCTGGCGGTTGGAAAATTAAACTGTTTACTTTCTGTGGCAAAGATGCATCCCATAAATAATTTAACATTCAGAGGTCAATAATAAGTTTTTTGTTTGTATTGTAAGAACTGTACATGGGAAATATTCATATTGGTACATTTTAACACTATAAATTGCATATATTCCAATACCCCACAATGCTTAAAATTCATGTATTTATAATTGGGCAAACTTAACAGGATATTAGGGAATGTGACCAGAAACAATAACACCACTAGGGGGTGTGTTAGTTCCTAGCTGTACAGCACCACTTTATAATAGATACATATAGTAACAATAGAAATTATTATGCTTAAGGAAAGGAAAAAACTCTGCTGCATTATAGATAAAAGACCGTGACTGTGGTCTAGAATTGACGTGTTTAGATGAGAAATGCAAATAATGAGTTATACATTCTACACCACGGTATTTAGTGTGACCTTACTAACATAGCATTCCAGACAACATATCCCCCAATCCCACACCAGTGGGACCTGGGAATGTATTAGGGTCCGTGACATGCACGGCCCCTGTCTATTTGTTTTGATCTCGGTGCATGCTCCCCATGCTCCTCTGTATGCGACCTTTACCCTGCTCCACCCAAAGCCACGTTCATTTTCTTAGGGGACAAAAGCACCTCTCCCAGTCCCACTGATGCCGTGGCAGTGGTCCAGTCCCAGGGCCGGACCACACTGAGCCCCCCCAGGGAGCCAACGTCCTGAAGGCGTCTTCATCAAAGAGGCCCCCGGGTCAGGGATCCGAGAGGAACCAGGTTTCACCCTCCCGTGCCCTCCACATCACAAAGACCAGCTACGTTCCCACTCTCTAACGCTCGCTTTCCTCAAGATATGCGTATATCAATGATAGCCCCCCACCCCCAACCCCCCGCCCTAATGACCTCTCTTTTCCTCTCCCTTCTGGTGTGGCTATCTATTTAAAAAAAAAATCTGGAGTCCTGGTCTTAAGGATTAATGACTGTAAATCAAACCTATCTAGTATATTAATACAATACAATATGAGGAATGAAGGGCAATCTGAAAGCCCCTACGGACAACATTTGATTATTTTTTTTGCAATTTAGCAACACCTGTTCAGATGGAAATGGGAAATGGAAAATCAAATGGCTTACAAAAACTAGTAGTTTAACGTAATTAACAAAAAACACATCAGTCATCTGCTGTATATTAACCTTTATTTATTGTTTCTACTGATGCATTATTTATTTTACTAAACCAAACCAGACAGGTTAGTTAAACACATTATTAATTGCAATAATTACCCGGCAAGAGCCAAAAGGCTTTTCTGTAAGCTATAACTGTGTAGGCCTTTACTCTAGATATGTAAAATACTATATATACTGTATTTAACATTATTACATTAGTGGGATATAATGGCCTGCTAATGTTATTAGGTGAGATGGGTCGGCATAATGAATAAATGTTTGTCTTCACTATATAATAAGAACCCTCCCTTATAATAATCAAGTACAAAGTGCTCATACATTTTTAAGAAGATGAGGTCAGTGAGTGTAGCAGACACTTTGAAACTTTGACCTTGTGGTGTTATCTGGTCATTTAAATGTCAGTTGAACTCTCATTTCTAACCTGGTTTTCAATTCAAATATCTACCAATGATTAGCTCTCAAGCACCGTCCCAAGCCCTCACCTCTGCCTCGGACACAGAGAAATGAAAACATAACTGAGTTATTTTACGAAGTAGCAGTATGGGTGTCCGCTTGGACGGTAAGGAGCTGATGTTGGCCAGCTGATGCTTGCACCAGCCGCGCTGCTCCATCCATAAAGACGTCAACACTTTATCACCGCCACCATTTTCCACTCAGATGGTGATTATTCGTGGCGTGCGAGACACATTATGCAACAAAATAATAGACATGCCATTCAACGTTAATGGGATTATATTTCAGTCTCTGCAGCCTTGGCATGTTTATAAACAGAGTTTTGCAGAAGCGGGAAAAAAAGTGATTTACTATTGAGGCATTATTGCTGGTTGTGGATTTATTTGGCTGCATTTTGGGCTCTATGGCTAGGTCGAAATGAAATGAATAAGTCTAAGAAGAACTTGTGAGATGAAAAAGCCTTTAGTTTGATTGTTGTAGTTTTCTCATAAACAATGGGATTCTCTGTATTTAAGCCTCAAACGTCTGAAACTATAATTGTATTGAAGCCACCCCTTCTGGCCAGTTTAACATAACAAAATTCAATGCATTATCACAAGTCTTCTTTTCAGTAGCCAAGCAGAAGGCAATTGTTAGAGATCATAGACTTGCTTAACTAAAGTTGGAGGAGGATACATTGGGGGCAAAGGGTACAATCTTACATGAGTTTCCTCTTTCTCTGATGCCCAATAAAATAGTGAAAGGGTTGAATGTGAATGGCAGGGATGGGGTCACCAAAATATACAATAGTAACTGAAGAGAGAGGAAATCTAATCGGCTTGCAGATGCTAATTTTATGGAGCACCAATTAAGGAGAGTTTTTTATGACACTTTTTTGAGAAAACAAAACAGCAGAGCTGTCCCCTCTTGGTTGGGGGCCCCTGGTCGAGTGGCCCTGTGCTTGAGTAAAACAGCCCCTCCCTCCACCCCAGCCTGAGAGGCATTGAGCCCAGGTCCTAATGGGATGGCACCTCCTTTATGCCTGCCCTCGCCCACATTGGGGAAATGAGGCAGTGTCTGTTTGTTGTTCTGGAAGGCTGCGCGTCCCGTTTATCACTGTCAAACGACAGAGACACAGAAAAAGAGCAGGACCAAGGGGGGTCTGTGGTGTCCAATCTGCCCTGCTTCGGGCTTTACAACCCCAAGCCTACCACTCCACCCTGCACCCATACTTTAGCAGTCAATGCCTTTCGGCCATCGATGGCTTTTGTATCGGCTCACTCCGGCTGCCAAGATCTGTGTCTGCTCTGCTAACAGGCGCCTGGGCAGAGCAGCTAACTAGACAATGACATGGGCTCCGGGACGGACAATGTTTAACCAGTACGCAACCCACTCACGCCTCTGCCTGGCCCCGTAGCCCTCTGTGCCTTTGTGGGCTTAGGGTTAATCTTTTAAAGGCCGGCGTTGGGGTGCATCCCTTCCTGCCCACTATCCCCTAAATATACTGCCACACAGTCACTAGAGCTGTCCTTTTATGGGTTCTTTTGTTTAGGTGCGGCGTATACATTGCTTTTGAACCTTCACTGCTCTCATTGCTCTCAAACCCCTAAATGGAATGAACATAGAATGAATTACACATTACGAGAAGGGAAGGAACTTAATTTAAAAATGCTACACATTCTTAGGTGCTAGAGATAAAAAAGCTAAATACTATGAACAGTATATACATATATACTATATATATATATACAGTATACTATATATATATACAGCATATACATATATACTATATATATACAGTATATACCTGTGTATATATATATATATATATATATATATATGACCTGAAAGGGCTTCACATTCCGTTCTCTTATATCCTTGTAATTCCTCTTTCTTTCTTACAACTCACAATGTTTCCTGTTCCGTCACATGGGAGAGATGAGACTCTTGCATTTCTCATTCATCACTCCCACATTCTGCATCGGCCATTTACGGGCCCCTTGCAAACGTGTATTGATATTTAATGCTACCCTCAGCAGGGCAGGGTCTGTTAGGCAAAACCAAAGATGCCTGTGACTCTCTAAGACAGGAAAGCACCCGACAAAGAACTATGTTAATAGCAAAAGTGCTGTAAACCTTTATCCATAGTCCTCACGCTCCCGGCAGACCACACAGCAATGTGACGGAGGCCTGGTGGATCATACGGGAAACATGTTGTTGCGGACTGAGTGAGGAGAGATGACAAGTAACAGTTGGAAAATTGCTTTAACATCTTTGTAAATCGTTTAGCTTGATGACATATGGTTGATCCTCTGGTTACTTTAGTTATATTAGACTGTTGTAAACCAATGGCTTTTCTATCAGGAATTGGAAGAACTGAGAGCGTATTGCCAACACAGACTACTATAGAGCATTGGACCATTGACAATTAGAACTCTGTAATGGCATGGCAAACAAGCCACAATGGAATAAGAAACAGAGGAGATACTGGGCAAAATGCTTGGGCAGAGTCTACAGTACAACATTAGAGTGACGATGAATCACAATCGCACAGTTTGTTCTGGCAGACTGCGTCTGAACGTGTATCAACAAGCAACAGGGCAGCTTCGGCGTGTCGGAAGGGTTTGACGTGTGACCTTCCGTGTCCGTTTCCAATCCCCCAGTCTGCTCCCCTGCCCGGTTCACATAGGGCAACAGGTGATTAGAAATCACACACACCTGCTCCCAATCCCCGGCAGTGCTGTGAAGCCACTCTCTCTTTCTCTCACAGACAGCGCTAAACCACGCACACACCTCAACAATTAGTATTTCATGACAGCAAAGCAACACATCATTGTATCTATGATGTGGCTGACATATCTCTCTGTTGGTTCTACTAAACAACAGGAGACCTATAAACCACAGGGTTGTGGCATCTCTATTGCCAGAAAAGTGCAACAGAGCCAGTTAAACCAGAGGAGGCCACTCATAGTTTTCTGTTTCAAATTATGTATTTGTGCAATCATGTGTGTATGTCAGATCTACCTGCACTATTTATGTCACGTTGGACCACGGAACATAATATGCCACAGAACTCCTCATTAAAATGCTAACCTAATCATTTGTGAATTAAGGTCTAATGTGAGGCTGTAATCTCCCACCTGAGCCCCTTGGGTAATTCATCGAATATATATAATATGTGTTTGGGAGAGAAAAAGAGAGGGGGGCGAGAGAGAGAGAGAGAGAGGGGGGGGGGGGGAGAGAGAGATGGAGAGAGAGAGAGAGAGAGAGAGGAATAGCAACAGAGACCAAACAAAAGAGGCGAGCAGAAGGAGGCAGACTGAATGACCAAACACAATTTTAAACAATTATACTCAAATTTAGTTTTCACACTTTAAATGGCAGCTGAATTAAGCAGGTTTCTACTGTGCCGAGCACGCCTTGTGTAAGAAGTGTGGCAGAGCCTCAAAGGGGTTTTTTCTTTCTTTGGGAGGGTCTAAAATCCAAGCGTGAAGTATTACAGCAATACAGCTCCATAAATCCGGCTTTCACAATCTTTAAAAGGCTCGACGATCCTTGTTCCTATTGAGCTTAATTGCACTTATTCATTTCACTTCATCGAACCGAGAGCAAATGTGACCAATTGTGTGTCACTAACTAGCCTGATGGCATCAAAAGACATACTTAGTGCAAGAGACACTTGATTCAATGGGTCTGTGCGAGGCCGGCAGGAGACCTAATACAGATATGCATGCTTACACACACACACACACACACACACACACACACACACACACACAAGCACAGACCACTGACCATTGATGATCACCTCGTCAATCAAGGGCCAATAAGGAGCCCCAGTGGCCACCAACATGCAGGTTATTGTGCACGATGACCTCAGGGTCAGCTGTAAGCAGCCCGGGCCTGAGCCCCACACAAAGAGCGGCATCATGTACTGTTCACATACAGTGGCATCGCCCCCAGCACCCTTCTAAGTGGACACATGGCAGGCCTATCCACAGATGGGATGGGGGGACAGGGGGGGGGTGGAAGGGGGTTGGTGGTGGCTGTTGGTGTGCGTGTGCGTGTGTTGCTGTGGCGAGGGAGCACAAGCGGAGGTAACAGGACTGAAACAATAGCGCTGATGATAAGTGGGAGTCGTGCCTGGGCTTCGGGGGGGAGGATTATTGGGGTGGCAGGTCTCCTGTTGTATCAGCCTGGGTAACACAGAGGAGAGGGTGGGGGGGTGGGGGCAGCAGATTGGGAACACAAAGCCATCCATGCATCAGTGAGCCAACTGTTCAAAAGTGTGACCAGCACAATGCGAAACAGACACACTCTGTGTCTGTATGCATGTCTGTGTGGCACCATAGGGATTTTCCACTCTGAAGCAACTGTTGAGGTCAGTATTCTATCTTTTTGTTTGGGACTACACATATACACCATAGTCATGGAACAGGACAGATATTGAAAATGACATTAGTTAGATGTAGCACTTAGGGGGGACTATTTCTCTGCTTCATACGGACAAACCTTTAAACCAAACCAGACCAGTTATAATCTCAGAAATGTGTTCTACATCATATTCTGTGCACCCTGTAATTTAGGCCCTGTCCTCACGTAAATGATGAAAAGGTTTTCGAGAACTCCTCCATGTCCACATGGAAACGCAAAAACTAGTAAAAAAGCTGTAGTATGCCTGCCGGGCCAGTAGGTGGCGGTGTAAATTTGAAACATAGTGTTTCTTTACGGTGCTTATAATGTTACCTGTCCTTCACACACAGTAGAAGTGACATTCCCAGGGAGGCCGTTTGGGTCACAGCCTCCTGAAGGCTAGCATCTGGACCAGGACCTGTCCCTCCAGATGACGCTCTGCTCAGCAATATTTTCCACTCTTTTCTCCCCCTTTCGCTCTCTCTCTCTGCCTTTTCTCGCTCTCCATGCCCCCCTCCACACGTCCCCCTGGGGTAGCTGCGGGGTAATTTATGAAGCCGGATCAGCATGGAGCAGGTCAGTGTATGGGACGGCCTGCTGACCATGTCCCATTCAGCTCCAGGAGGAGAGAGCCTGGGCTTCTTTCATCACGTCCATAATCGGCCTCTCTCCCTGGGCCTTGTTCCCCCTCCTTACTCCCCTCTCCCTCTAGTGCTCCACAGCGTTGCCCCCCTGCCACAGCCGCTCAGAGATGAAGGGGAAAGTTATTGGACTCTTTAGCGGCTCATAAACGTCCTAGGGGATTTTCATAGCGCCTTTGTGTCCTTTTCTTGTGCCCGAGATAATGCGATTGTTTCAGGCTGTGTAAATGAATAAATCACCACGCGGTTTGTCCTGCTGGTGAGAGATAACAATGGGCAGCACTCCCCAGTTCTGAGAAACACTTGTCGGCCTGTTCTGAGGCTTTACCGAACAACTTTATGTCTCCTCCCCCTGCACTGGCAGCTCAGGGAGAAATATTCTAACAATTGTGCATATCTACTTTTTAAAGATAATTCTGTGGTCTTCCACCCAGAGTCAAAAGATAAAAAAGGGAGGCAAACCGGGAGAAAGAGACACATTGTTGAGGAGGTGTGAGCTGTTAATGTTGTCTCCCCTGGGTTTGATGCAGTGTGTCCTTTTCTCTCCCACATGTTCCAGATTAACACTGGGTGTGTGTGCAGAAGATCCAGCCACTGATCCCGTTAAACAAAGACCAACAGCGAGCGAACGGCAGCTCACGGTACACATGCCCGGGATTGCTCTCCTGCTTAGCGCTTTATTGAGCCATGATAGGCCATAATCTGGCCTGATCCTCTGTCACTACAAGCATATGCCTATGATAATACCCTCATTTTCTGGTCACCTGAGCACTTTCATGAATGTGAAGGGGTCTCTAAGCCTCAAAATAACCCATCCCAGAGCCCGTGAATGGAGGGAGGGGTCCTGAAAGGTGCCGTCCAGAGAAGAAAGTCAAACACTCTTAGCGCAGGGTTAAAAATTGGGGGATTATGTGGACACATGGAGGGTGGCTACTCTTTCATATGAAAGATGCAAAGCTTAGAGTCCCTTGTGTCTCTCTGTGTGGCCCCTTGCCTCTGTAAACACATGAATAAGAATAAGGATGAGGGGCAGAAAGGGATTGATCTGGCTCACACATTTACCACTAGAGTAAGAGAAGGACTGAACACTCTCTCAGCTAGTGTTCCCAACAGTGCTGCCGATTACTATTATATCACGGTTGTGCTCTGACCCCAATTCATCCTATCCCAACTGACAATCTGAGAATCTTAAGTTCATATGAAGTTAAAGACTTTCGGAGGGGCACAGATTCATGAATTATGTTTAAATGAAAGCAGATTTCATTTAAACATATTTCATTAAGCACATTAATAACAGACAGATAATCGCGTGTGTGTGAAATATAGTGAAAGGCTGTGGAGTAAAACCAGCTATTAGTAAGTCTGAGAATCTGAGTAGAGA
This sequence comes from Percopsis transmontana, assembly GCA_025447815.1. Taxonomy (NCBI): domain Eukaryota; kingdom Metazoa; phylum Chordata; class Actinopteri; order Percopsiformes; family Percopsidae; genus Percopsis; species Percopsis transmontana. Next base: position 5,484,146 of record JAOEHI010000015.1, read on the forward strand.
ATGAAATAGAGGACCATTGTGTCCAACATGGTTAATTAGGATTAGACCCAATTAGGAGAGGAGGGTCCAGACCCATGTTGGCCCTGAGCCTAACGATGGGAAAATCCATATGCTCCCAATAAATGGCTCAAGTTGGCTCTCAAGGTTACCCAATTATAATATCACTGAATGTTGGCTGAGCCAAGGGATCCAAAGAGGCCCCAAAATGAAACTGTGGTGGGGATCCCATACTGTAAGTTCTCTAGATTTAAACAGTTTATTAAACAGGGGGGATCATTGTCTGTTTGTGTTTAAGAGGCTAGTGCCTTTGTCTATTCTTGTCTATCAAACCACCAAAATACAAACATACACAATCTCTGCAAACACACTCCTACATGCTCCATTTTCTACAGACATCATCAAGTCTACACAAAGACACCCACAGTTGCAGCAGAGAGGACTTGGGTAAATTTATACCAGGGTTTCCTACCGAGCACCAGACAGAGAAAAGCAAACAAAAGCCTGTAGATCCAAAGACAACGCATTCCTGCAATTACACTCCTGAAATGTTTTAATTTCAGTTGAATGAAAATAGTGTCCAATTGCATAATGCATGCGCTGCAAGAGCCCATGTAACCCACATTTCACAAAATTGAGCCTCTCTGTATTTATTTCCCCTCATACTGCAAACCATATGCGTGTTTTTATGAATCTAGCAATGATCCATTCACTGGAGGCTTTGCTTGGCAGAAAATGGCAGGAAATTCCTGAGCTGCACTGCTAAAATCCACTCTACAAGCACTACAGACAGAGAGGAGGAGAGATAGAGAGAGAGAAAGAGAGAGAATGAGAGAAAGCTATGAGAAAGTGTCTTATCTAACAAATGAAGGAAAAGGAAACTGCTCTGTCTGATGTGGTACATAGGCGAATCGTTTAAATAGGCTGAATAACTGCAGATAGAAAATATGTAGGGGGCGGGAATAGTAAGCCATGTTATATATACTTATAATAAACTCATATATGATCATAATCTGTGTCTGTGAGAAATCCTATTGGGCCTATTCTGTGTGAATGTTACAGTGATAGCAGATCAAATATATTGCGTCTATTAATGAGGACTCTGTCCAGAGGCTGGCAGTAGCACCATGCAACACAGGACCTGAGAAAGTGAGGAGGTTTATGGTTGAATTAGGGGAACACAATACTGTGCCCACTCTTTAGTACCTTTTAACTACCTCCTCCACGCCACAGGACCCCCCTCCAGTGATGGTGATGTGATTTCGCAGACTGTTTGGAACCCAAGTCGTACTGAATCTGACCCCTTTGTCTCGAACCCCTGGGTGAATTGTACCTAGTCTGCCATTAACACAGTTCTTGTCTATGTTTAAGCACCACATAGGGTGCTTCATACCTTTCTCCAAACTGTGCCATGGATACCATATGCAAATAGGGCATTCATGGCATCTTTTAACTTGTACCATGAAAATGGCACAATATAAAGTTAGTCATCTGTTCAGTTTCAGTTGCTAGTTACAATGTTATTAACTAGGGTTTAGGCTTACAGCTGTATGTATGATTACAAGGATAAATCGACTCTCTCAGTAATGAAATCTCTCAGTAAAAACTATTTGACAAGGATTTTATATCTGTACATGATGATATATTGTTGTATTGTTGTTTATTTTTGCATAGATTTAAATTACTTTACATCTTAATTAACTATAATTAAGATGTATAGTTTTCAGTATTATGAGCACCCTGTAACATCTACAGTATCTATCTATCTATCTGTATAATTAACTCTTAAGTTTACCTTAGTTTACTTAACACAATCGTGAAAACATATCACTGGTTTAGTTAATGTGTAGGGGGAGGGGGGGTCATCGGGGGTGTATAATGTGGGTTGGGGGGGGGAAGGAGGTGCGAGAGGGTGAAAGTGTGTCCCTTCTGCAATTGGCTGTGGTTCTAAGTATCTCATTATGCACTTTATTGTTCCTTTGTTAGGATGGGGGTATAAATACACCCCAGTGGATCTGGACGGTGACAGTTAGGCAGACCTCACCACTGTGGATAGCCTCATCGCATCATTCAACGGCACAAAACACGTCCGAGACGTCAGAGCTCAAGGACAACAGCCCTAGAGACCCCTGGCCTTCAAGAAAACCAGAGACAGCAGAGGAACGACCTGTTTCTTTTTAGCATTTCTTTTCTACAGTTTTGCACCAAGATGGATTCTGATGCTGGCTCCACCTGCAGTCGTTCCTCCTCGCCAGACCTGGTGGTGGATGATTGCGTTGGGGGCTTCTTCTCCAACAAGATGTTCCAGACATACTGCCAGGAACAGAGGGCGGACAGGGAGGAAGGACACAGCAGGACGGAGCACTCCCCTGGGGGAGGGAAAATCAAGAGCCGGTCCGACCTCTCCAAGGATGAGACCCAGGACCTGAGGCTGAAAGTCAACAGCCGGGAGAGGAAAAGGATGCACGATCTGAACCAGGCCATGGACGGCCTGAGAGAGGTCATGCCCTACGCCCAGGGCCCCTCAGTCCGCAAGCTGTCAAAAATCTCCACCCTGCTGCTGGCCCGAAACTACATCCTCATGCTGTCCAGCTCCTTGGAGGAAATGAAGAAGTTGGTGGGGGATGTATATGGAGGCGGCGCAGCTGCTCAGAGCCGCACCGCGGCCCACGCCAGAATCAACCCTCCGGCCCCCACAGTCCCCCTCGCTCTTCATCCCCTGGCCCAGTCGCTACACTCCCTGGTGGGAAGCACAGCCTCCACCCTCCAGCACCACCACTCACCTACGCAAGCTCCAGCCCCACACTCGCCCCCATCTGCTGCCTTCCTTGGCTTCCATGCACCAGTACAGGGCCTTCTGAAGGACCCCCTCCACCTCACCAGCTCCTACAGGCACTTCCCTGGCATGCCATGCCCCTGCTCACTGTGCCAGCCTTTGCCCACGACCACTTCCACCCTGCACAGCCTGTCCATGAACAAGTGAGCTGGCGACTCTGAAAACGGAACTATTGGATGGACAGATACGAAACAGCTTGTTCACTAAACCAACAAGACTGTAAACTAAACTTGTGAAATGTGCCAGAACATGTATATCTTGTAAATATTTTTTGGTTATGTAAACTGCTGCTATTTTTTTATAAATCACCTCTTGTGTTATTTACTGAAATGTTACAAAATGCACTAGGACTACATCTGCGAAGACGGACTTCTAATTTATCTGATCTGTGTTGACGAAATATTAACAAAGAGAGACTGATGTGTCCAATAGTTGCTGGATTTCTATTTTCCTAAATTAAAAATGTGTTACAATAAACATTTTTGCCTCTAAAACATTGTCTCAGACTTGTTATTGGTACTTTGAAGTAGAATTTGTTGAGCCTGGATTTCAGATGGAACAGCAAGGTGTCAGGTGTGGGTTAAGAAACAGTTCAAAACACACAGGGAAACCAATTATTAGACCAGTGGCGCAAAAGCCAAGCCAAGCTTAAATACGGTGTTGGACACAGGAAAAGTCAGGGAGCAGCGGAAGAGAGGATATTTAGAAGAAGGGTGTTGGTTGTTAACCAGATTTGGAGAGGCCTAGCTCTTAGCTAAAGTGGGACAGAAGGGCTTGACAATATGCCAGTACAGAGGCTGAATGTCATTCTTTTGAGCATGCCGAACCATCCATCTTCACCTCAACAGGGTGTAGAAGATGAAAGGATGACACAGGCGCCAGGGCGGCGCGTCACTTTTGTTTGGGGCAGGCGAGGGACACGACTCGCTTTGTCACTGTCCGGTAAGAGCGCTGGGATTTATATACCTAGGGAACAAATGAATTAAAGCCAAGTATTGTCAAACCGTGCAGATATCTCACACCACGCAGGTCGAGAGTTTACATTTGACATTTTATTTGCAAAGAAAATGTCTAATATATAATAAACATTTAGCAAATTGGCAAATCAAAGTGGTTACATTATTATGACAAAGTAAACACTTCAGTATTTGATCGCTGGAAACAATGACTAATCAACAAAGCTACAAACATACTCATTATGCAGACTGATTACCATGAACATAACTTAGTCAAACAAGCTGACAATGGCTAGCCCTCACTTAGCAACAAATCAAGCGTGTAAAATACATGCTTATCCTCCCACGGCTGACAGATGATCAGGGGAGAAATGAAGAGATGTAACTCCTTCTCACCCACCTCCCTTACATCCCCCCCTCCTCCCGAGAGTCCTGAATGGGTCCGAACAATAGCCGCGCATGGGAGACAAAGGCCGGGGGAGGCCAAGCTCTCGTGCCTGGGACACAGACCCCCTCCATTCAATCTACATTTCATCATGGTAACAAGCGCTGTCGGGCCAAAAGGCCTGACACCTCGCTCACCACAAAGGCGGTTAGCTCTAATTTATGAGGCTATTGACACTGTAAAGAGCCCCTGTCAGTACTTGGGGATTGTCAGCTGTAGGATGTCCCAGTGGAGGGAGGCAGCTGCCAGCCCAGCCCGGCGATGGGGCTTCTGTCGTTGGGGCTGGCGCTCCAGCGTCACCTGGTCCCCAGTCCCCTGACGCCAAGGCTCCGGTTCCTCCCACAAGGCCCCCCTTTCATTTGGGCACAGGTGGGAATGGGAAGCAGAACACATTGTGGGGATTAGTGGGGATCGGCCTCCCTTTGCTCTAGGTGGATAATTAGAGACATTGACTTGCGCAAAGCTGGTGTTTCCTGATCGGCACCAGATGGTGTTAACCCACAGTGTGGCATCAGCAGGACGGAGTGCGTGTGCGTTCTCGAAGGGTGTGATGAGCGTGGTGTGTAATGGATATGCATCTTAAATCATACAATATGGACAGTGCCTCTGTGCACCATTATCATCAGCTGCTGCAGTCCACATGGGGCCAGAGTATATACGCTCACCAGCAGTAAAAGCATTGGTCAAACATAATGTTTGTTAAGCACCGTAACATTTAGAAAATGTGTAAACTGTATGTTTGGATGTTTCGGAAATTTCATATTTGATAATATTTATATGGGAAGGAATAATGTAACAATAATACAACAATAATATTAATGTACAATAATAGTCTGTGCTACAAAATAACTACTACAGGTATAACCGCCCAAATCAATTTCAATATGAGATTAAAACACTAATGTCACCACAAAAGACTGCAGTGACAATGCTTACAAAGTCCTATCTAGTGCCTTATCCTAATATCATGGTATGACATGGCATCATCTCTGTGTAGACAGATGGATAAGTTAACTGATTCAAATACCAATCAATAGACGGCAGTGGGTTCATCTTAGCTCAGCGGACCCCCGATTGACAGAGTTAATTAGGGGACTGAAAGACCCAATTAAGAGGACTGAGGGGCTAGACAGTGGAGACATATTGCAGAACATACGCACATATTGTGTAGCGTCTGGATAAAGGGGAACTTCAATTACGGGCAAAAATTCATCCAGAAGCTTGTTGTCTGCCCTTTTTTATTAAATGCTGAACCTGGATACATCTCCCCAAGAATACTAATGAGAAAAGGCACAGCTGCCACTTGGTCAGCGCACATATGCATTTGTGTGCACACACAAGCACTGACATACAGAAATACTAACAGGGGGAGTGGGAATATGAAGGAAAATCAGACGTTTACACTACAGAACAGACTGCTTAAACATGTAAGTTTGATTTCAGGATCCAGGATGTTGTTTCACCTACAGTCTAAATGTGCAATTGGTCTGCAACAATTTAAATTCTTATTATTATATACTATGTCAATTAAATATATCTTTCATGTCATATAAAGATTTGTGTGGTAATTAACTTAATCTGTACATTCCTCCCACCAAACCTCTAACGTTACTAAAACCATCTAGTGTTTTATATACTCGTCAGGTTTGATCCGATGCAGCTACCGTAGAAAACACAACAGCGAAAGCAAACGATTTATAACCATTGGTAAAAGTAATGTGTGACAATAAGAACTTTACTTACTACTTAAAAAAAACACAATACTATTGCGAGTGAAAAGGAATATGTTGTGACGTGTCTGTTATTCAAGCCAAGACCGCCGGGGTCAGAGTTCAGTAAATATTGATGATGTCATCGTCTGAAGATGGCTGAAGGGTAAGAGTGAAGTCGCAAAATACTTTTTTTGCTTTTAATGTGTAATAATTTACGCTTAATACATTGGCACCATATGTGTATTGTGTTCTTCGTATCTTTCTGTCTGTTGTTAGAATTTGTCTGATTAGTTTGCGTATTGCAGAGGTCTTGGAATCATTTCAGGAAGTGCAAATGTTTACCAAAACATTGCACCAGCTGCTTAGCGTTAGCCTAGCCTATACGTTTGCCTTCATTTGCCTTGGTTTGTGTCAGGAAGGGGGATCGGGGGATCTCCAATAAACGTCCTTTAGAAACATATTAACACCATATTTTAGATATCGGGTCGAAGTGCTTCAATATATTTCGGATCGCATGAAGCGATCACTGTAGGTAATCACTTTGTTAGCACTGATTGCTAACAAGTGTAGCTTGCAGTTTTGTTTAACGCGTAGAGTAAATCAGCATTGATAAATCGGCTAACCAATCAGAAATAAAGGCATTTTAACAGCAATACAATGAAAAACGTAGATTAATGTTTGCAATGGGTATTCTTTTATTTTTTAATAATTGGTTATGAAGCCTACTGTCATTGTCTTCTGATTCTAGAGAAGGCTGGTGGGGAGGCTGGATTCAGCAAAGCTTTCAAGCAGTCAAGGAGAAGGTAGGCGTTTACATTTCGTTTTGATCAACGCTATATTGTTTTATAGCTGCTGATTAGCAGACACAGCAGCCTCTTTAATCTGCCAGATACGCAACTAGTTGTAATCACCATACTGTCCCTCTTTGTAAAAAGTATTTTCTGCAGCAATGCATAGATTGGTGGTTTTGTTATTGCTTGTTTGTTTGTCTGTCTGCTGTTGTTGTCATCACAAAGTCATATTCCCTGCATTTTCAAATGTACTTGCAAAAATAATTGCTGTTCTGATAATGACTTTGTGCTCTTCCTTTGCAGTCATCTGAGGCCTTTGAATTCATAAAGAGAGACCTAACAGAGTTCTCCAACGTGGTGCAACATGACACCACTTGCTCAATTGTTGCTACAGCCAGTGCTGTTAGAAACAAACTTGCGGTAAATTATAACTTTCTAGTGGTCTTAAAAGCATTTTCGTGTGTATTAGGAGATAAATATGTGTCATCACCAAACATGAAACTAATTGAACAGCTGGGGAGACGTTCATAGTCTAAATATCACTCTATATGCCTAACTTTTAGGTAGAGGGCTCTGGAGAGACTACAGAAAAGGTGAAGAAAAGCCTTTCTAGTTTCTTGGGAGTGATAACGGACACACTCGCCCCGCCACCTGATAAAACCATAGACTGTGATGTCATCACCCTGGTGGCGACCGCGGCAGGAACCACAGAAGTCTATGACAGCATCAAGGTGGGCATTAGACGCACCTTAACTACATAGTTCAAAGGTCCCCTATCATGAGATTATCAAGTTTTTTTCCCAGTTGTATGGTCAGGGCTGGACTAATTTTGAAATCCCTCTCTGAAAAAATCCTTGTGTAATAGAAGCCAGTCAGATTTAGTCTCTGCCCTATCCTCCCGCTCATAGATCCAATCAAGTGCAACACCAACTGAAACGTAATGTTCAGGATGGCAGCTGAAAAATATAGACATATGGGCCTTTAATATGTATTGTGTAATTACATATTACCTCATTCTAAATGCTAACCCACAGTTCTTTAAACACAAAAACATTTGTCACTCTCTACATTTCATAGCTACAGAGCTGAATGAATCACCACCCCCCTTGTGCCCTTGGGCAGGTCTTTTATCTACAGTCTGTAGTGATAAGAGAAGAAATAACGAGACACTACAAAGCCCTTTGAAAGTAATGTGTCTAACAATGTGTTGATTCAGGATGAAATACATTTTTCCAGATACTATTTAAAAACAAGCGCGTGATGTTCCGAGGCGTACACAAACCACAGCTATGTTTCTGTTTCCTTTAGGCCCGTCTCTACAGTCTACAGGCTGACCCAGCTACATACTGCAATGAACCCGATGGTAGGACAGTTTACAGGGCAATAGTTTTATATAGGGCTTGTAATAATAATTATAGGCCTTTTTATTATTTTCTATAGTAACTGTTTCTAAGAGCGTTACATTAACAGTTTTAAATTACACTTTTTTGGATCTGAAATTAAACATTACTTGCTTGTGTATTTTTGATTTGTTCGTGTCAAGGCCCCCCTGAGCAGTTTGACAACTGGCTGTCAACTTTCAGTTTGGAGGAGAGGAAAGGAGAAATATCAGATCTTCTGGTCAATAGTCCCTCAATACGAGCTCTGTACACCAAAATGGTAGAATTCGTTTTTCCTTTAATCTTGTGTTTATATGAAGGCAAGGTTAAATTCAGCATTGCAGATTAGCATCATGTGTGTTTCTTACTTAGGTGCCAGCAGCCGTTGCCCATTCAGAATTCTGGCAAAGATATTTCTACAAAGTCTTTCAATTGGACCAGGTAAACATGCTATATTTTAGTTATCTATTAGATGGTAATCACGCTTCACTGTTAAGTTTTCAATAATAATATTAATAATTAATTTTATTTAAAACATTTGCCAAAGTTTCAGTGAAACTTTTGATAAAGGTTAGCCAAGATTAAATTGCTATATTTTGTTCATTATTCAGCAGAGCCATGTGCTCTACCGTGCGACCTTTACAATTGTCTAACTAGTATCACTTCTACCAGTGTCAGCTGCTGCCTGATTTGGTGGTAAACCTGCAGATAATTATCGTAGCATGCCATCTTAGTGAATTACACATTCTTGTCTTTATGAAGGCCTTGAAAAACATCTAATTAGGACTTTTAATATCTTTGTGCTTGAGTCAAACAAGCTTCCTTTGATTGTGTCTCTCAGGAGGAGGCAAGGAGAGTGGCCCTGAAGCAGAGGGCAGAACAGCCCACCCATACAGAGACTCTTGGCTGGGAGGAGGAGGATGAGGGTAGGCCCAGCTACACATTTACATTATGAACAAGACCCATCACCTCCTTCCAGGCCTGGCACTAACCAATTTGTTGCTCTCACACTTTTGACAGCAGATGACCTACTGGGTGCCGCGTCTTTATCTCGACTCGACTTTAGTCCCCAAGTAGAATCCGCTGCGAGCCAACTGCCCTCTACCTCGCCAGCGCTGACGCCCCTAAGCCCTGTTCTGTCTCTGAGCGGAGAGCGAGATGCCACACTCTCGATTAGCAGCGACAGTGTCAGCCTGCCCACACAAGTGGAAGTGGTGCGCAAGCCTGCCACCACTGACCTGACCAAGAAACTGACGGACAGGAGCCTGCAGGACATGATGGCTAGGGGGAACCAGAGGCCTGGAAAGAGTGGCGTACATCCTGAGGTTAAAGTTGAGGCTGTTGCCCCTGTCGATGAGGGTCAAACTCAGGCCCCTGTCCCCACCACCAGAACAGAAACGGCAAAGGAAGAGGTGCCCCAGGACCTCAGGGTGTTTGAGCTTAACTCTGACAGTGGGAAATCTACACCCTCCAACAATGGCAAGAAAGGTATGGTTTATTTAGGAGGGTTCAGCAGTTTAGGTAAACTATTCCAAATGATTTGAGAAAAGAAAATAGGTTAAGGAGGATGGAAAGATTTCCTTAGACTTAGGACCGGAATTTATTTACTGTATCTTGTGTTTTATCCAAACTCCCCTCCCACCCCACCCACCCCTACCTCAGGGTCCAGTACTGATGTGAGTGAGGACTGGGAGAAAGACTTTGATCTGGACATGACCGAAGAAGAGGTCCAAATGGCGCTTTCAAAAGTAGAAGCCTCCGGAGAGGTTGTTTTTTTTTTTATCACATTTATTTTAAAAAAAGTATTAGAAACCTATGTATGTTTTTATTTTTTTCAGCTGTTATTTGTTTATGAGAAACAATCTTACAAAGTATGTTCGATGCAATGCATAAATAATGTACTTGATTTTTCCACAGCTGGATGAGGACTGGGAGAACTGGGAATGAGAGGCTCTGCAGCTCTGCCTTCCTGTCATTGAAGCTAGTTCTCAGCAGATGAACCATGCTTAACGTCTTTAACTCTTTGTCCACGTTGTCCATCATGTCACAGTTGTCTCAACGGGGGGATGGTTCCGCGGGTTGGATTCTGTTGAACCTGTTGAAAAGTGCAACAGGAAAACCAAGGCAATAAGAATTAGACTGCACTGTCAGCTATCAACTAGCGCATTAACAACATGGTAGTCGCTCACTAGGGTACATGACTCAGTCCTCTTGGTTATTTCTTGGCGTCTTTTCATATTTAGAGGGAGCGTAGGACACTAGTATACTGTAGAAGCATAATCCTGACTGAGAGTTAAGGGACAGCTATTGACAAGTCAGAATGGGAATGGTTTTGCCACAATAGAGAAGGAGTTGTGTTTCCATTTTCTTTTATGCCATTGAAAACATGATGTACGTTGGTGAGAGTACTTCAGAGTTGAGGGATGACTTTTCCTACAGGCTGCAAAAAGCCATAAACTGTAACGCTGCTTATCACCTTTCTAAGATAAAATACTTCACAAGTGATTTTTAAATGGTGATCTATGGATTTAATTCTGTATACCCTTTGTCCCTGTCATTTTGACATTTACTCAAATGCAAGTAAATGTATAAAATGGGAAAAATAATTTGTCCTTCATAAAGCGCGCTTTTCATTTTAATTTCACTCTAGATAAATGGTCTTGTAAGACACACAGTAGTGTAGAGATGCTACCATGTGTATGTTGATTCCAAACACAACCAGTTCCATGTTGAATATTTAGTTTTATTTCCCTCTTTCTCACTATCTTTGCTATTTCATGCTAAGTGATTGATATGAACATATATTTAATCACAAGCAATTGTTTGTCATTTATTTCGTGTCAGTTGTAAATTGTTAAGCTCTATTTGTCTTTTGGCTGTTATTCTTGGGGAGGAGGGTGCTCAAATTGTCAATCATCAAGAAAAGTCATTGACTTAATAAAAAAAAATGAAACTGATCCTGGAGTCATGATGCCAGATTGTTGAGACTAACATCTGTTATTTATTTGAAAAAGAAAACATTACACACCTCTGAAGAAAAACTAACCCGTTGAAAAACTTGGCTCATTAAACAGTGTGACCAATAGTTCATGTGACATGGAAGCTTTGTTTATGCCATTATCGTTTTGTTACTTCTGTAAAATGACTCGATTGAGGTCATAACAGAGATGTGCTATTTATATTGCATTAAATGTTGAATTAGTATTATGTGCTTTGCACTGCATGTCTACTAAAACATACAAAACCAGCAGATAGTAACTGTTAGTTGTATGTTCAGACTGGTCTTAGGCTTTTTGTATTATGACAGTGTATTGCATGTCTTGAATTCTTTGTATACACATACAATTTGCACTTTCAATTAATCAAGGCTGTTAAGAATACATTTGTTCTCAGAGCTGTTTTTTAAGTATTTAAGTATTTTTTTCCTCTATTTTTCAGATACTCATCATTGTCATTAAAGGATTCATGGCTAAATCGCTTTGTCTCGTTCGTGGGGTGTTTATAAACCAGCTGCCATCTAAAAAATATAGGCCACTAGTTCAATTTTGGATATCTGAGTTACCAAGCACACTATCAAACTATCAAGGTTCAATTTTAACAATGTAAGCATTACAATGGCTAAAATGTCAAAATTCACACAGAATTATCCTTTTTATTTCTGGGCGCAGGGCAGATAGGTATTTTGACAGATATAAAGCGCCCTCTACTGGGCCTTATAAATCAATAAGGGGGAAAACTGAATTTCGCAGACTTATGACGTGACGTGAAGCGTCAAAATGCTTAAAACAAAGAAATATGCAATTTTTTTAAATATGCACTATTGCATCTACAGAGAACAACACTTTTTTTTTTCCTTGATGAATTAATTGCACCCCGGGCCCTTAACTGGACACCTACGTGTGTGTGTGTTTCTGAATGTGAAACACTAGATGGCACTAGTGTTACTGTTGTAGCACATATTCGGAAATCTGCCAATGCTTTCTTGAAGCGGTAGCATCCATCTCAAGGCTTATGTTGCCATAATTTTAGCCTATTCATTAATTTTTTTAAGATTTCAAGTAAAATCCTTAATATGAATATGTCTCATTTATTTTTTCTCGTGCATTTGTTGATGTAGTAAAATCAAATGCAATACATTATTTAGATTTAATTATTGGTGAACCGAATGTGTGTTATGTAGGTCACGGTGGAACGGCACCTGAACAATCGCATGTTGGTACAATCTGCAACACAACATGGATGCTACCTTTTAAGACCCACCCTCCACCCCCACCTCACAATAGCATGTTCTCTGGTGGGTGTGGTCATGGAGGACAATTGAGTAGTGAATGGGTGTAGGCAGGCTGTCTTTTCTCTCCAGCTGAAGAAAGACTCTATTCCTCCAGGAGGATATATGTCAAGCACACTGCTAATAGCCAAAGAGAGGTTCTCCCAGAAGGTCATTCTGTCTTTGATCAGTTCCTTTGATCTCCTGTGAAAATATAGAATGATATAATCTAAACGGATTAAGCATTTGTTTTGGAGTGCAAATCAGCATTGTTCCCAAGCACACACCGAATATTGTGGGTGATGAACATTTGAACTCATAGATTCTACTCTTAGTTGTCATGGCAATGACGGCAGACGACAGATGGTGCATAATCATTAGAAATAATGCCGTTTCCTCTCCAATCGCAGACTTCTGAGTCTGGGAACATCTCCCTCATCGTGGTAATGTCTTCTGCGTATGGTGCCCTGACTGGACTCGTATACACTACATTCTTTCTAATGCGATTCTCACTCAGAGCCCTTAGTCAGCAGAAAGGCTGTATAGGAATTTCCTGTTGTAGCTAACCGCTCCCTGGTTGTGGCCGTGTGTGCTTTACATTACCCTGGGCTCCCACAGTGTCAGGTACAGACTGTTTCACTGAGGAGAGTCTGTGGAGTGTGTGTCAGTCACACAGTGGACAGGACAATACTGCTCCCTAAAGGACAACAACTCTTCTTTCTCGCGTTTTTCTTCTGTCCTTTTTAGACATTTTCCCGTTTCTTCTGTTCTTTCTTTATTTTTTCTGTCTGTCTCTGTCTCTCTCTCACACACACACATGCGCGCATGCACACACACAGTGTCAGGATGAGGTCATTGTCTTGAGAGAGAGTATTATTCTCTGTAGCCTAAAGCGAGAAACCTTGTAACCTCGCTGCCTTTCAATAGGCACAAAAGACTCCCTCTGGGGGAGGAGGCAGACTCCTATGGAATGTGTAACCAGGGCTTCAGTACCGGCCAAATTCACACCATTCAGTGTTTGTGTGTGTGTGTGTGTGTATGTGTGTGTGTGGGGCATACGTGCTCACATATCTTTGTGCGTTTCATGCAATGTGTGTGTCTGCCTCTGGCCCTAATGATGCTCTGTAGTTATTATTGTGAGAAGCATAAATGTTAACATCTGTATTTATGTGCGGTGTCACTCCAGTTCACTCGCTCTGTCATTTGAAGTGGACATTAGGTATGTTTGTGGCAGGAGCTATGTGTGAACTGCATGTTTATCACCCCGCAGAGAGAAAATGCAGCCCCCTGAAGGGTGATCTGTCGCAGGGAAGAGAGTGAAAAAAGAGAGCTCTTCTTCTACACAAGGGCTCTTGAGATGCCTTCCGGATTTTTTTCCATGACAAACCAGAGCCTTTTCCCAAAGACCAGTGGTGGGAACCGGGACGCTTTGTTTGTGCGAGGCAGTGTCTGGGAGGAATGCGGGGTTAGGCGACAGCGAAGAAACTAACGATAACTCCCACTCCATTCAGATTTACAGTCCGGACAGGGGGGGGGGGGGGGGTTGGGGGTGCGTGTCAGGGGGCTAGTTGAACACCGCCCCTCTACTCTGGGCCCTGCCAAAGCAAACGTTCAGCAGAACAGCCCCTTGCTATTCTTTACATCCTCTTCTGTCTGTGTTTCCCTCACCTCCTCCTCTCATCTTATGGGAAAGTGAGCACCAGTCGTCCCGGGACGCCAGGACGCGACAGCTTGTTCCCTTCGCCTGTGTGTTCGCGCTCTCTCTCTCGCTCTCTTTCTATCTCTTTCTCTCTCTGTGTTTCTCTTTTTCTCTCTCCCTCTCTCTCTCTGTGATGGACTTAACATGGAGGGAGTTTCACATGCAGTGTGCATGGACTGGAGTGTGCATGGACATTTGGCACGGAGAGTGGCAGCAGACATGTTGATGTGCTTTATGTCCTATCCTGCTCTAGTTGTCCCAGCAGCCGGTGCTGGTTCCACCCTCTGCCCAGCTTTGTCCGCCCGCCCCTGCTCTTCTCATTTAACTCCCATTCATCCATTTATTCAGTCATTTATCCCCAGAGTCTTCTCCACTGGCCCCCAGGGACACCAGCATCCGTCTAATTATTTTTTCCCCCTCTCTGCTGCTCTGTCTGCCTCTCCCTGGCTTCATCAGGCCCGGGGTAATTGAAGGTGAAAGCGCGAGGAAGATCCTGTCTCAGCCTTCTAAAGCGAGGAGGATTAGCCTGTCAAAACTACACTATCGTCTACATTAGTAAGAATCCATGCTGCCACAAAACGTCCGCTACAAGACCCGACCGGAGGGTTGATAAATCGACGCGTCATGCACAAGACTAACGCTGGCATTCATTTTTTGTCTATTACATTGTTATGTCAATCTGATTTGTTATGACCTACGTTATATACGAATTTAGCGTATAAGATGAGGGGGTCAACTGGTGTATATGGTTGAAGAATGTACTTTGACCAACTGTGTTCTGAGTTAATGCTTTAGAGTTATTTATGTTTTTTTATTTTATTTATTTATTGAAAACATGTCTTTTTGGAAATTATTGTTTTCCTGCTTGGGGAGACCTGAGAATTTTCTTTGTGAGAACAGTATCTCTTCAGGATGTTACATATTCCATATGTATGTCACCTGACTCTTCAGTCTGAAAACAAAGGCTACACCCATAACCGTAACCGCTCTCTATGGTATTGAGGCCACTCTGTGGAGAAGGTCACCAGCTCAGATCAGAGCTCTGCGTTGGGCGTGGCCCGCAATAATAACCCGCATCAGCTGACCCAGGTTGGGATCATTTCACGTAAATATGGAGTCTCGATACCTTTATAGAACGTTAATAGGCTTTCTAAATGCATGCTGGAATGTGTTCATGTGTGCTTAGTCATTATCTGTGCTTGTAGTTCCCTCTCACAGCAAGGGCATGAAAGTATGGCGACTGGCCATCAATGTTTTGCCTGTATTAGGTGGAATTGCACCTTTCCTCAGGCAACACCACAATAGCAGTATATACTGTATTTCTGTGTGTAATGTCTGCATATGCATAAAAGAACAGACTGAGACCTAGAAGGAAATGTTTGTGCATGCCCGTGGACTGTGTGTTGCGCGCGCACGTAAGTGCGTTTGAAATGGGAGAAGACAAAAAAAGGCTTGTTCCAGGGGACCTGAGGCTAATCCTAATCCTTGTCTACAATTGAGTCCAGTGCTTCCATTGAAAGTCATTTTCTACGTCTGGGCTTAGCCTGGAAAAAAAAGGTGAAAAGCCTGTCTGTCTGTGTGGCGTGGCTGCTGCTAGCCAGCCAAAACCATGCTGACCCTGGCATGGCGGCCGGTGGCCCCTGGAAACCTCTCCTCCTCCGCTGTCCCAAAGCAGGGGATCCCATTGACATAGCATCGGTGCCATCTGCCCCGCGACAAGATTACACAGTGCACTGGGCCAAGAAATCCTCCGGCGCAGCAGATTAAATATGAAATATAGGGCAGGAATAGTTGGGATGCTGAATGGTCTAGCATTGGCTTCTGAAGTTGTGCCACAGTGTCTTTTTGTGGATTTTACCCTCCTCTGTGCTGCCAAGTGCTTGTGTCTGGAATTAAAATAGCCTTTACTTTGTTCCTGTTGGTGATTTAATGGTTTAGTGTGTGTGTGTGTGTGTGTGTGTGTGGATATTGATGTGCACGTGTGATTCTCTGTGAGTGTGTGTTTCAGTGCATGCTCTACCAAACCACATTCTTGTGTTCCATCGTCCCTTAAAATATTATGCATTTACACTGCACATTGAGTAAGCTAGTCTATGATTGTTGTACATTGGATTTGAAAGCCCACCAAAACAAAACAAAACATAACAAAAATAAACATTGAATAGCAGCAGGAGAGAAAATCAACCGATAGCCGGTGAAGACAACCACTTAGTGGAAGAATGGTTACCATGGAAACTGTGCCTTTCCTTTCCTCCCTCGGGCCGTTCGGCATCACACATGTTCCTGTAATGGTGGGTACAAATTAGCACCCCATCCGCTCCCCTTGCACATGCATACACACACAGTTCTCTTCCATACAGTGATATCTTTAATAATGCTTTCTTGTTCTTTCGGAAGTATCCCTGGGAATTCTGCCACTGTTGCCCTAAGCCTACTGTACAAGTGAAATCACCATCTGTCCATAGTAGGACTCCCACTACACAACTCTCCCTGGTGAAACGGGAGGTTTTTGGATGGAAAATCAATAACGAGTCCAGTTGAAGTGTGCCAAAAGTTATACATCAACAAAGTTCATTTTGTGTTTCTCAGTGCTCTGGGTCTTTGTTCTCCTGTGCATGAATGAAAGTCCTCAGGGTTCGAAGGCCGGTGGGTGTCTTTGGAAGGAACCGGGGAGGGGGGGAGGGGGGTCATCTCCTTGGCTGGATGCGAGAGGGATTTCTTCAGCTAGTTTGAAACAGTCCAGATCCACAGAGCCAGAGGCGGCAGTGGGCTCTCTGCAGGACCACACATGGCTGTGGTTGCAGCCTTGTTCAATCAGGTCATGATATGCACCCTGTGGCCGTCTGGTGAGTGTGCCACTCATCGCCTTCGGGATTTTGGGATTTTCCATCCCAGGTATTACACTCACCAAGGCTTTAACGTTGTACTTTGATTGTATGCGTTTCCTTTTTAGGAGGTTTAACATGGCAACTGACACATTTACATTCAGATCTGTTTAACCTAACTGTCTTCCCTTCACTCATTACCATAACCACTCATTATGTCTACCAGTCCATTTCCATTTCTCCATTTCACCCGTTTGTGGATTACTCACCAAGAAATCATGTGGTACAATTGAATTACCAGTGGCAACAGAGGCTTCACTTACCACTAAGGCATCTGGAGAATGCTTCTCTTAACTAGCCAATCGTAGCGCACAAAGAGACCCTTCTCTGTTGCCCCCGCTGCCCCAGAGGCAGTGTTGCAAACGCTGGCCGTTTTGTCCCTCCTCCCCCAGCACACAAGAATGTACAACATCCTGAAGAGAGCAGAGGACACATGTCACAGAGTCAAAGGTTGAGCCCTTGGTCACGCAGGTGATCGGTGGCTGATGTAGTGGATGCCTTCATGCATTCATAACGGGGTGTCTACCATATGCTACGGCAACATTAGTTCAAATGGATCCCAGGCATGTGATGTGTTATGAAGTTCACGGTCTACTTTTAATGCTAGTGTTGAAGATAAACAAGGTTAGGCAGCCAGACAGAGAGAGAGAGAGCGAGGGAGAGAGAGAGAGAGAGAGAGAGAGAGAGAGAGAGAGAGAGAGTGAGGGAGAGAGAGAAAGAGCGAGAGAGCGAGCAAGGAAGACAAGGTCTATTGAACAAGGTCTTCAGACTATTTTTTATTACCTGGCCATTTCCCTTTTTCAAAATGACAAATTTATATTCATAGTGCTGCCACTAAAATAAATACCAAGTCCTTTAAAGGTTAATGAAATATCTCTGACATGCTCCTTCGATGATCACCCAGCACCCAGTCTGCTGCTGGCTGCCATGGCAACACACCCACCCTTGATTTATGCCACCGATAATTAGGAGCAAAGACGATGAAGCCCACAGGTGTGGATGCAAACACACAAACACGCACACAGGCACACACACAGTGAGAAAGTCATTATCAAGTGGTTTTGCTTGCTAGATTTAATAACCTCCCCAATTTGGCATGTTCAATCGTTGTCCTTCATTCTCATTCAAACTGGCAACGGGCTGGCACTCCGTGGAGGTGCAATTTATCTCTCCCTCTCTCCCTCTCTCCCTCTCTCCCTCTCCCTCTCTCTGTTTCACACACACACATACACACACACATACATACACGTCTGTCTGTTGTCTGCCAACTGTGAAGCTCCGCCTCCATTCGTCGGCAGGACCAAGCCAGGATAGGAGGAGACAGAGCACATGACCTCTTCGTCTGCCTCTACTACTCCTGGCTGTCTGTTAATCCTGACTGGCGGGTCCCAGCACCTCGGGTCCCCATTGACAGTGTGAAAGCTAACCCGGCCAAATGGGTTTCATCAAGTGAAACGGAAAGCCCATGATACCTCTGGCACTGTGACCCCCCACCCCTCCCCCAACCCTCCACCCCCACCCACCCCCTGCGTGTCCTGAGGTTTTGGGTTCCCTGCTAAACGTGGGCGGGGGTTCTTGCTGCAGCGCAATTAGACTCTCAGGCGGATTGGGGTGGGGGGGTGGGGGGGGCATCATCATTCCACCTGACACCCCATCTCTACTCGCCCCACTCCAAAGGCCTTACTACAGGGTCACTCAACAGACCTACATTCCACATGAACACACACACACACACACACACACACACACACACATTCATGTGACATCACCAGATGGATGATGGGGGCCAGAGCAAGGCCGAGAACTCCACTTTCATCAGACCAGTTAATCTTTAAAGTCCACACTCTCACACGCGCGCACACATGCACGCACGTGCACACACACTGTCACATCCAACGCCCAGTCCACGCCGCTGGAAGGCACGAAGCCCAAAATAGGAAACCAAAACTGTAAAAGTGATGGATGACCATGTGAAATGTGACCTTTCTTTTTGCTTTTTTTGTCTCCCTGCCCCCACCCAAATATCGGCTCTGATTTCACCTGATCCGCACCAACTTGTGTGTTGTTCGTGTGGTGTGGTGCACTCAACGTGCTTGTGTGTCGGACTAAGAGGGGGTCATTCCTCTGAGTGAAACCACATCACTTCACATTCCAGATATGGGGGGGGGTCTTGGGAGCGCAGACAGCCATGTTCCAGATGTACATTTTTGGGGAGGGGTGGGGTCTCCTTAAAGTGGCGAGACGTCACACAGGGAGATAGAGTTGGAGAGAAATATGAGGAGTGATGAGAGACAGTGGTGTGTGAACTAGTCTCCCCCACATCCCTCGCATAACAGCTCATCACAGACGTGACACACACCATATCTGGGCCCTGCATGCACACACACACACACATACACACACACACACACACACACACATGACATTGGGCATTCTGATGTTCCATCTCATTGTCCCTGCCTGCTGGATTTAGAAGCGTTTGATTTGAGTGGAAAATACGTATTTATCAGGCCGAGGCAACAGCAATCCACTTCTTAATGCTTGCAGAGGCTTTGGCATCGACTTTCAGCTCTCAGGAATGTTTAAATGAATTAAGATGTGCATCCCATCCATAGTACCACCCGGGCCAGACGTTATAACTGGCCCATCGATCATGGCCAGCGCCTGATTCCGCCAGGCTGTTTGTGTACACCCTGCTACAGACCAAACTCTGACTCTCAACTTTATGTCCACACCAGTCTCCCATTTCACAACAAGAGTACACAACACTAAACATCAAGGCAACAATTCCCTTTTGTCAACAGCTTTGGAATTGGAAATGCTTTATTTATGGTATACATTACCAACCGCAACACTAACAGCTTGAAAATACATAGTATTTCAAAATAATAAACCCTGTCTTGTTGCCCTTAGGCTGCTAGGGCCCCACATCCCAAAACCGCTTGATAGTCCGGTGAAAGGGAGGGTGGGAGTTTGGCTCCAAAGCGAAACATCACAATAAACTTCCCACCCCGAACTCCGGTCCCTGGCCAAGCCTCAGATATTTTGCTTTTGTCGACAAGACCCTTTCATTCCAGCACTTCCCCTGACTGCACCCCTCTCTCTAGCCCTCTCGCTCACTCACAAACTATCCATCCCCATGTGTACAGTACTGCATGCACAATGAAAACGTAGATTATGAATCCTCACAGATGTTTTTTTGGACATTAATACTCTTAGGAGGGTTGTGGTTCAAGTTGCCATGCCCAGACCGTCCTCTCCAACATATGGAAGTGTTTACGTCCAAAGCAAAGATTGTTTTGAGGTCCGACCTACTTTAGGCGTATGTGAAATGAGGAAAAGCTGATTTTTTTTTTTACAGTTACACCTAAAAGATAATGGAATGCTTTGGTTTTCGACCTCATCTCCATCCCCACCCTCTGCTGCATTCTCCCTTTCACTGCTCCCCACTGGTATGTGCTCTTCCATGAAGGTGCTGATGACAAACATGAGAAATTTATCTCAGTTTGCCCACCACCACTTTTCTGACTATCTCTCATGTCTCCTCTGTCAAACAAGAATTCTTCTCTTATCTTTATCTTAGCTCGGTGCCTGCCTTTTAAAGAAAAGGAATTGCCATCATCCTGTTTTATGTGGTCTGCTGTCTCTTTGGCAGCAGTAAAATAGTTTTGGTTTCCGAGTGAGGTATAAAAAGTACTAACCATGTTTTTGCTACAGTAAACCCATACACTGAACCAGCTGATTCAAATGAACAGATGACAAGGGACAACTAATTAGGGAAATTCCTTCACTATTTAAAAGAATAATTGTGGTTTAAGATCCTTTGAGTGTGACAGTTTTTCAATTTTTTGTCACTGTTAAATGTTTTTACTGTGTACACAAATTCACCGGTTCACTGGGCAGAGAAAATACTTGGTTAGTACTACTACTTTTCACACAAGGCCTCCCTACCTTTGGTGTGGACCCAGATTTACAGTGACATTAACCACTTTCATGGCAGATACATTAGCCAGCTGTGCAGGATTGTAGTTTTCCAAACCCTGCCGGACCTGTGAGTAATTCATCCTCGGAGCACATTCAGCTCCAATCATCTCAGCCTTGACCGAGTGTGGCCCTGTTCATCAGGGATCTCCATGATCTCATTACTGGCTTGAGGGGAACAGAGGTTTTCTGTGGTTTAATGCTGATTAGCCCGTGACCCTGGTTTGCTTTTCAGAGATAGAGAGAAGTCCAAGTACTGCTTTAAGAATGTACTAACTTTAAGATGACTAACAAAGTACTAGCTTTAAGAATGCTAAAATTCTCTGTCTGTTGTTGTCCTCAAGTGATGTTTAAAGCGGCCACATAAATCAGGTAATTTAAATATTTTTCTCTGAGGTATTGTTTTCTGAAAAGTATGTTTCAGGGAGGCTCAAGCCAAGGCTGTCCTATACTGTTAGAATTATAGAATTCCCTGAGGCCCCCCATAGCCCAGCCCTCTCTTGGCTCAGTGCTCAGATGAATGGGTGGAATGGTCCAGAGAGAGAGAGCAGAAGGTGACTTGGATGGTTTTATCAACCGTGAGTAATGACTCCCATCCACTCCACACAGGAAGACTCTCTTGTTGCGGGCCTCTCCCTTCATCCATCCATCCCTCCATCCCTCGGCTCCAACTCGCTCGACCCCTGATCTCCAACCGCTGGCTGCTTTCCCACGGCTACACAACCTTCCCAGGTCTGAGCAGTGAGGGAGGCTCACATCTGGCCGGCCGGCCACATCCATGACTCCAACCGCAAAGCAAGAGAAGAAGAGTGGGGGCTCGAGTCAGTGCCTCACCATCCTTCGATAATCTATCTATCTATCCAGCCATCCATCCACTCCAGTCTGTGTGTATTCATCCCCTTCCATCTACAGCTGTCTTGGCCCCAGGATGTTGGCTCTCTTTGGGGAGGTGGGGAGTAATTACACATTGCAATGAAAAACAAATAACACTTGGTTACAGTTGCCCACTGGATTGGATTACACTGATTGGCTAGCGGGTGTATTTCTGGCCAAACTGATGGCTGGGACTCCTTGTGAATTTGTTATTACATTTCGGGCCTGTTCTCCCTGCCAGAAAATCAAAAATACCATCTGCACATTCTCTAGCTCTCCCTCTGTGCTCTGGCCATAATGTGGGGCGCAAGCTGCAAATCATTGTTTAAGCTTGATATGATGGACTCACGTGGGCCGTGTTATGGGATTTTTTTAACGCCCCAAACAGCTGCGCGGTACACGTCCAGGGCTGTCGAACACAAACTTAGTTATGTCATTTGGGCCAGTTTTGGCACTTACAGGATTGCTATGTTTGGCATCCTTGTGGGTGAGGAATGAATAATTATTCCAAGACATTTTACTGTATATTATTGTCATTGGTTAGAAGACTCTATCCACTGGTCTGTTTGCATACATCTTGTAAATATTTGGAAAGGAAAGTACCGAAAAGTACTGAAAATGTAAAAATGTAAAAAAAAGACTGCAGCTAGACAGGCAGGTCCTCTCCGGGGAACCATCACCTTATCGTGGTGGAGAGGTTTGTGTGTTCCTATGAACCTGAGGGCTGTGTTGTCTG
>JAOEHI010000015.1:5509770-5587181 GCA_025447815.1 Percopsis transmontana
TGTGTATATATATATATATACATCGCATACACATGTATATATTAGAACAGAACAACACAGAACAACATAGGGTATTTACTCAAGTATGCACCTCTTCGGGGGGCGGAGGAATCAGACACGCTCCTGGTGCGTCCAGGCGCCGGGGACTTGAGGTGGGACAGGCCTCCCGGGGACATGTTGTTCCCGGTGGAGTGTTCTGAGAAGACACTGGGGGACTGGGGCATGTGCTGCCCCCCGGTGGTTCCGTCCCACGTCCTCCAGTAGGCTTTGCGGCTGGACTCGGGGGACATGTGTTGCGTGATGTTCTCCACAGAGTCCGGGGTGGCCGGGCCAGAGGCTGGGACAAGAGTGAGCGGTTGTTGTGTGAGAAAACAATCTTTGCGGAAAGGTTAGGACTGGGGAGGAGGTTCAAAGCGAACACGGAGCTCATTGATATACACAGCACATCTACACAGTGCAACCTTCAAGCTTTGGAGCCACTTGGGCTTTGCTTTCGTTGCGGTCAAGGATCATCCTTGACCGCAATGAAAGCAATGCCACCGGCTCTTTCTCACTTCTACATCTCCCTCATTCTGTCCATCTCAAGTCTTTCACTATTTAAACAAGTTCTTTAGTAATCTGGGTAATTGGCTAAAGTGGGAATGTTTAAATGACTAAATGGTTTTCTTTAAATGAAAATAAATGTAAAAAGCTATATTTGACGTAACCGCATCTTTCCTTCAGTCCACCTCCACTACTTCTGTCCTAACGCTGACGTAATGTCCAGTCCCCGTGCAGGCTGGACTGAAGGGTGGTACCTGGAATAATGATGGTCTGGTCTCCCAGGAAGAGCCGCCTGGCGATGCTTCGGCGGTACCAGGCCCTCGGGAAGGCCAGTATCTCACTCAGGCGTCTCATATCATACTTGAAGGAGGCTGAGCCAATGTCACACACAGCTGAGAAGACACACACACACCGTGCAGCTTGATTATGTGGCTTATAAGAGAAGTGTGATGATAGATTATCATGGCATTGTTATTATCTTGCGTTTAGGCAGTACAGGTGCGGTCAGTAATGCGTGACCCAAACTAGCATGGCACCTGAGATGTTGATGAGGGTGGTGTCCATCTTGCCACCCTTGGCGGGGATGAAGCTCTCGATGAAGGTGGGGCATCCCGTGCGTCGCATCCTAGACAGGCTGACTTTGACAAACTCCAGGTTGATGCTCAGAGAGTCCTTCCTTCCCGTGACAGAAGAGGGTTCCTCGTCCACCGTGCCTTCAGAGACACACAAAAAGAATAAAATACAATAATAATGTAACAGTTGGTATAGAGAGACTTGTTAGATGTTAGCTGAGTGAATATGTATTTTATATTAATTACATGCATCCATAGTTTTAAGGCTGACAGGAGTAAAGATACCTGGTGATAGTGGAGGGTTAAATTAACAGAAAATGGTTGAAATTACTTGTTAGATGTTAGCTGAGTGAATATGTATTTTATATTAATTACATGCATCCATAGTTTTAAGGCTGACAGGAGTAAAGATACCTGGTGATAGTGGAGGGTTAAATTAACAGAAAATGGTTGAAATTACATTTTACAATTGGTTAATTGATCTTGAAAAAAGTGCCTTTTACAACTTGATAAAAATGCTAATCTCTCCATCTCCATACCTAAAGGCCCTGGGTTCGGGGGCAGGCCCGTGACGGCAGACTTTTGCTTTCCGGCGCCGTAGGGGTGGAAGACATAGAGGGAGAAGTCAGACATGCAGGCGGTAAAGCTGAGGCCTGAGGAGTTACTGGGAGGACCACTGAGGTCAGACTGGCTGCTGCTGTGACGACTCCGACCCAGAGGACTACCCAACAATGGAGAGGCTGGAGGGAGCACAAGAGAACAATTAGCAAAGCAAATTAAAGGAAACGCAAGCTTTGGTTTTGAATTTCAAATCGCTGTTAACATTATACTTGTACAGTTTTCACTGTACTAGTATGTGGAGTCTTAGCGATGTCTACGTGTCTAAAGATCACAGCTTTTACAGGCTGGTAAAAGAGTCTTGCGACCAGCAACTCTAATTTGTAAAACAATTTATGTTTTGGGATTCCAAAGTTTGCTGGGGCTTCTGGGGGAGGCAGAGATCAGCACTGAAAATACATGAGACATTATTGTCTAATAGGCCCAATTACAAATGAGTAAAAACAAGACCTTCTTATCTAAATAACATTTCTGAATGACATGTTTATAACACAAGGAAGAAGTGGTGCTCCTCAGACCTTTAGAGGGGGGTGATTTGGGGGCGTGTTGCCCTGGTGGGGTGGAGGAGGGTTGCTGCTGTCCGTCAGCAGGGTGGGCCCCTGGGGGGATCTCCAGCTCGCCACGGTTGGAGGAGAAGACCAGGTCAAGTGAGGGCAGCTTGAGCATGCACTCCACCCTTGACATGGGCAGGCAGCTGAAGCGGATCTGCGAGGGCTACAGACACACAGGTTCATGTGAAGACCATTCTGATCTACAGTAGGAAGCTCCGCCTCCACGATCTGCTCCGCTTTGCACAATCATTCCTGGGAGCTTTCCATTGAAAACCGCTCAGGATGCCGTCAGAGAACCCCGGATCGTTTAGCTTCACGCTAAACAGTGTTCAATTGCTTCTCATTGAGGTGAATAGTAATTCTAAACGGGTCGAAGAACCACATTTTTGTATTGTTTAATACATCCATTTCTATTCCAGATTAAAGCACGTGAGTGAGGGGTTCAAGGGAAGTTCAACATGTCCTTAATGGCCTGACAGTGCGACAGTTACCTGCACTCGCACGTAGACCACCACATCCACTGGGAAGGAGGAATAGGCTGATGTTGACGAGGACACGAGGGAGGTGGTGGACTCCTCCAGGGGCTCCACCGGGTCAAACTGTCCCATGTCTTCCTCGTGGGGGGCCATGGCTGAGGGAGGAATACCAACACACATTGGGGCTGAGCGGTAACTCGACTTTGTAAGGTATATCGCTATATTTCCATACGACATATAGGATGAGACGATCCTACCTACAATGTATGGATGACATACATTAGGGTGAAGGAAATTGGATCCCCGTAAACACATACACACTTGCATGGGTATCAAAGAATGATACTAGATCTTACACACTACACCTTTAAGCTGTACACACACACAAACATACTCGAGTAGTTCCTCTCCACAGGAGTGATAGGAATCGTCTCAAGGGCCTTTTCCAGGAAGTCCAGTAAACACGGGCTGATCACCATCTCCTCTGGGAGCGTCTGGAGGGCGACCCAGGCGTACAGCTTGGCTGTCTTCACTCCTCCGCTTCCCTTCCCTTTGGCTGCAGGAGAACAGCCACAGAGTGAGCTACAGTACTTAAATACATCACGTTGCCTAATTTCAATCAAGGATCCAATTTATATCAATTACATTTAATAAATATTGAACCCTCTTCACACAAGATTTTTTCAAGTCTTTTGACTGCCTTTCTCTGTACAGCATTTCTTTCTTTCATATCAAATATTCAAGTGAATATTTCCTTTCCAGCTTTCCTTTCACTGCCAATCAAGTATGACCCCAGGTGGCCATAGTACAGGTGAACAGGGCCCAAGCAGAGACGTGCATGGCACCAGTGACTGATTACAGACGGTTTCAGGACATGCAAGTAAGAAGGAGAAAATGCTCAGTACCTGATGGTAGAGGTGGGGGCAGGGGAGGTAGGAGCGAGTTAGTCTTGCTTGGTACAGCATTAGGAGGGCTGGGAGGGTCGCTATCTTTCATACCATACAGCTTGGATTCTTTGGAGAGCGTACGAGGGAGCGAGGATCCTCTTGAGGCGTTGGGCGAGTCGGTCTTCAGTGTCTTGGAGTTGTAGTGCAACTGGGGACCCAAGAGATACAGACATTAAAAAGGGGCTCCTAACGTAACATTGAAAATGTTCCACTTGTTTTGTCTTAAGGGCTGGACTCATTTTGAAATCAGATTTGGCCCCCGGTGTGAAATCATTTCTGAATTGTAACTAATTGTCTCATATTTCCTTTCACTCCCGGTTAGATGAATGTTCAACATGAACGTTGGGCTTCCTCGGGTTCAGTTAGCCACCATGGACATTTAGCCATGGAAAGAGCCAAGCTAAGCTAACCTTAACGTCCACTCCTGGAATATAGAACACAGTGGTCTCCAGGTCATTGGATTTGGTTTGCAGAGTGGAGGGACACTTCTTGCCCGCTAGCAGGTGTGTGGTGGAGGTGTAGGTGGGCTGCAGCTTCTTCTTCTTGGGTGGAGACTCCTGTTCCAGGCTCCTGAGGCTACGTTCACAGCTTCTACGTAGAAACATACATTTCATTTAGGTTCGTCTTTGAGTGGGAGCGTGTTGAGGCTGCTCGTTTTGTGTCGAGTACCTCCTGAAGGAGATGTCCTCGTGCTCAGGTTGTTGGGTGGTGGGGTGCAAAACACATTTGCCGCTATCTATCTCCACGCGGATGTCCAGCTCAAAGTCGATGTTCCTCTCGGTCGGTGGGTTAATGAAGCTCCTGGTAGACGGCGTGCTGGGCCAGCGCTCACTGAACAGCTGACTGACGGCTGCAAAGCCTGATGCCTTCTTATGAGACGGTTGGCTGGGAGGAGAGAGGAGGATGGTAAAAACATGCAGGTTCATTTACAGTATACTGTAGAAGGCAACCTTGAAAACAATCATTTCATTAACAGAACTCCACACTTGACTTGGTTCGACTATGGGTTTGAGCCAAAACTTTTATTTTTGATAGAAATTGATTTGTATTTGATGTAATTTGATTTGTCCATGGAACTGCACAGTAAGTAGTGTGCTTTTTTTTTTTTTAATTGGGGCTAGGCATTTCAATATAGAAGCAATTCAAATATATTATTTTAGCATAAAAGGTTCTCCTATAGCATTTCACTATGAAAACAATAGGCTTCTTACATTGGCCTTCTGAAGCTCGGAGGCCTCTCACGTTCAAACTCGTCCTCTTTGTCTGAGGCCTCCGAGGAGGACGAGGACAGCTCGTCGCGCCTCATGTCATCGTGCTGGAAGGGAAGCGCGGGTGAAAAGACTGCAGGGGTGGCGGGGGCACTGAACACATGGTGCTGGCCCTCGCTACCAGATGGGAAATGATGAAGAGGATGGTGATGATGAGGGTGGAGTGGCTCGTCAATGGTGACAGACAACAGCTCCGTCTCTGTCTCCTCAGGGAACTTCAGAGAAGGGCAGTGTTAGTCAGAGAAAACCAAAACAGTCCTTAGCTTTGTATAAGCTGCTGAATCATAAGGGCTAGCTCCTGCTTATGGTAATCAAGGATGAAGGTGACAATTAGACACATTTGATAAAAGCAAGGCAGTTAGGTTGTTAATTGCATTAAGTAGGAATGGAAGAAAAAAGTAGGAGCTGTTAAGTAGAAATGAAAGTAAAAGTGTTCTGTCAAACGGAGCGTGAAGCTGAAGATATGCTTTAATTGCGCTTTGTCGTTATGGAGACACAATTCCACCTTAACAGTCCATAGAGAAGTCCTGTACATAAAGGGTTGAGATGCTGTACGAACACACAACTCTTACAGCTAGGAAACAAGGAAGATGGATAGGGAAGATGAACAGGGCAATGTCATGGCCTAGACGCTACAAAACTGATTTCAAAATCTCACAAAACATGCTGCAAAAACAGCTGCATAATACAATATGTATAAATAGACTGTGTCTCTTTGTCAAGTTTTGTTGGTGAGAGAGAATCATATCTATTATGTACTGCTATAACAAAGATCTGTATGAATGGGGGAAAATGAGAAAAAGAAGTTTACATTGCTGATAGATGTGTCAGTAGTCTAGACAGAGCACCAAACCACATTTGATAAACAGGCAAATCCTCCACAAAAAGACAACGGTGCTAATGGGTTTTCATAGCTTGTTCATTTAAGAGCTTTACATTTCCATATTAGCCATTTGTAATCAAATAAATTAATGAGCGAGTGTTAATTAGTTGCGTTTGGTCACATTTGACGCATCAAAATGTGTCAATCTTGATTAATCATTTATGAACTGGACCAAACATGCATAGCGGCTGGAAAATAAATAATAAGCACAGAGTTGGAGTGTGTACAATTTCAGCACAGGATGGCAATGTGCAAGTACATAAGGAGATGAAACCAAATAATTAATAACATATTTCTCTGATAAAAAAATCTCTTCAGAGATTCAGAGGTGGTACAAAAACATGATATCCACTATTGTATGTTTAGTTAATGTTAATATATAATCAGTATAAAGAAAATCACCAAAAAGACCATCAGAGGTGGTATTATCTATGACATCGTTATATGTAGTTGATGTAAATGTAATATAATGTTCAGCATACTGTATAATCAGAAAAAGACTAAATGGAGACTGCCATTTTGCCATCTTGTTTTGAATGTTGCATTGCTTTAAATTAACACTTCATGTTAGTTGCAAAGCACAGGAAAGAAAATGTGGTATTGATTAGATAACCCCGTCATTTTGTTTCATAAGGTATACCTTGAATACCACTCCTGGACTGACTGGTGCATTTCTGTTTGTTTCAGAGTCCACGGATTCACTACAAATCTTTATTTAAACAAAAGAAACAAACAATATTTTAAAGAAATTATAATAAAACTATAAGAAGAGGGTTAAATATATATATCACTGGTTTCAGCATGGTTTCTCCCTCAATCTCTATTTATGCATAATACAAACTGTACAGCTCTGTGCATCCCAGTGACCTTGGGATTCAAACCGTAGATTAGGGACTACACTGAAAATGCCTGTACACATCATGCGCTTGCCCGCTGACATATTTTAATTCATGAAAGGGCATCCTGACATCAACCCTGTGTCTCCACATGGGACACAAATGGCCTGTGGCGTTGAGGTCTGTCTCAATGAACAAAGGTGATGAAATGAATTAACCAGACGGGCTTTACCCTATTAATATAGTGTCAACGTCACTACCAAAGTATGTTGGGGTAGTACTTATTGTTAATTTACAGTGCAATCGGGTGAAGGTCTCCTATCTAACCCTGAGATGTAGACATTTCAAACAAACTGGAGCGGAACCATGAGTTGCAGTGATGGCGTTTTGTAAAGATGTGATTACCGTATCCTGGATGTTGAAGGTGACTCTGGGCCCAGGTGAGGATGCATCCACACGGATATCTGGAAAGTCGTCCAGCTCCCCAATTCTGGAACTGTGGCCATAGGGAGGAAGGACAAACCCTACTGTTAAGAATGCACTCATTCAAATACTATATAGCAAGCTGGGGGATTTACTCCACACTGGATTCTAGCAGCCATTAGTGAATAAGCACTGAAATGTGCCAGCATTTTGCCTGTGCCATCACTGTACATAATATCTTGATACATAAGCTACATAAGAGACATTTCTTGACAATTACTCCGATTATGACTTTTGAAGAAACAGTGTGTTATTATAACACATCAAACAAGGCGAAGGGCTCATGCACTACCTCTGACGGTCCATTCTCTTCGGAGGCGGGGGCCGGCCTGCTGCTGCAGAGATGCTCTTGGAGCGATTGTAGCTTGGTTTGTAGCCCAGGCCCCACTTGTCCTTCAGAGAGGCCGCCTGGCAAGAGGCAAGCACACCACCAGGCACCGATGTCTTATTGCAAGTTTGAACGACATTCCTTTGTAGCAGAGACGCGTACAGGAGCGTTTGAGCGGCCAGACAAAATGTGAGTCAGAACCCATATGCTTTTAGGGGGGTTATGAGACATAATAATGACCTTTTTACTATCACTGTTTCCAATTGTGCTTGATCATCTTTAATAAAAGCGTGCACATGTGACTTCATTGGATGCGATCGCTCTCGTGCACGCTCTCCAGTTAATAGCGGGTCAGACCGCGGGTGGGTCACTTGTGCACGGCGTGCTTCAGCTAAAGTGAGGCTGATGCTCTCACCCTCATGCTGGAGCGCCGTAGCTTCTTTCTGACGTCCCTCCTGATGTCGTTGACCGCCACAGACTCCAGCTGCTGGTAGCGCTGGATCTCCTGGTTGATGGTGCCCTCGCTGGCCCCCAGCTTCCTGAGGACCCGGGAGAACACAGGCTTAGAGATAGTTAACTCTTTACGGTCTTTTCAACTGTGAAATAACAGAGGTGTGAATAAACGTAATTTCCATTCATTTTTGGAGCAGTTGCGTTAATATTACAATGCACGTTTCTAAACACGAGATCATAAAAAAGATCAACTGAACAAAACAAATGCGTTTACCACAGAAAAAAGAAATGTTTATTTGATATTAGGTCAGTCAAGATTCTTGAGAGAGACATTGGTGGGTTGGTTAAGGACTTACTTGAGGTCGTCGATGACCTTGGCCTGCTCGTTCAGCTCCCTAATGTCCACCAGCCTCTTTGTGAACTTCCTCCCCCGTGGGTCTATTACCTGGTTTCCCATTGGCATCTGCCTTCTGGGGTCAATGACTTCCTGTATGGGGAGGAAACAGTACTGTAAGCACCCAAACCCCATCAGCACGCTATCAGAGCCATGCTCACCCGACACGACGAGCGGTTGATCAAATCCCAAAGCCAATACATTCCAGGCAATATTTCCTGAAAGTATTCTGCTATGCCACTGCTGCAAAGAAGAACGTATGGTTGTGTATTTGCTTAGTTCTATATTCATTTCCACTGCTATAGCAGATAACTAAAATTAACTTAGACACCAGAAGCAATCCTCAAATGTCACACTACAATAAGACACCGCCACCATCACCACACCTCTCTAAAACCATTGGCACCAATTTAAGCTTTACTTTTACAACCCCAATTCCGAAAAACTTGGGACAGTATGGAAAATGCTAATAAAAACAAAAAGGAGTGATTTGTAAATTATATTCACCCTGTAATAAATTTGGAAACACTACACAAAACATTATTTGATGTTTTACCTTTTGAATGCTGTTCACAACTGTTTTTTGAAAATATACACCTGTTTCAAATCTGATGACTGCCACACGCTCCAAAAAAGTTAGGACAGTTGAGTGTTTACCACTGTATAACATCATATTTCCCTTAGTTACACTTATTAAGTGTTTGGGCACTGAAGACACCGGGTTGTTAAGTTAAGCAAGTAGAATTTCCCCCCATTCTTCCATTATTTAAGTCTTCAAGTGCACAATTGTACGGGGCCCTCGTTGTTTTGTGTTATTTTGTGCTTCATAATACACCCCACTTTCTCACTCAGCAACAGGTCAGGACTGCAGGCAGGTCAATCTATCACCCACACTTTCTGCTTATGCAGTCATGCACTTGTAATTCATGCAGAATGTGATTTGGTGCCGCCTACTGAAAAATGCAGATGTCCCTGGAAAATATGACATCTGGACAGAAACTGGATTTTGGATCCAACTCTGATGAAAGCTATTTGCAAAACTATTTGTGCTGACTTCAGCTTCTCTGAGATGGACAGTGGCACAGTAGGAGTGTGTTTGTGGTCTGAGAAGTCAACACTGTAAATAGTTTTTGGAAAAAAAGCAGTCATGTTCAACTGTTATCAGCGTCAGGTCTAAAAGCCAGCCTCTGTCATGGTAAAGGGGTATGTCTGTTCCGATGGCAGAAATGAATGCAGAAAGATATATACACATTTTGGAGCAATATGTTGGATATGGAAATTCTACTTGTTAACTTAACTAACAATTGTCTTCAGAGACCAAACACTGTAACATCACTGTGATGTAAACCCTGAACTGTCCCAACTTTTTTGAAGTGTGTTGCAGTCAGATTTGAAATGAGTTTATACTAAATTTAACTAAATTAACAAGGTAAAACATCAAATAATGTGTTGTTTCCAATATAGAACAGGGTGAATAAAATTTACAAATCACTCCTTTTAGTTACTACTGTAATACTGTTCCAACTTTTTCGGAATTGTAATATGGAGGGATTTTACTATACAAGCTTTAAAGTAGTGAATAGATACCATTTTATTTTGCTGCCAATAAATGGGGTAAATTAAATCAAATTCTAAGCAACACCATTGTCTATTTTGAGACCCATATGAACCAGCCGGCTCAGCTTTTGGAAATCAGCAAACCCTCGACCGTTAGCTGAAGATGACCTGAAAGGTTAACCACGTGGGCAGCTACATACACAGCCCCAGGAGAGGGGTCTCGGGGCTCTGTTGCCGCCTGCTCGAAGGCGAGGCGATGGACAGTTTAAGTAGTCAGAGACGCTCTGCGGCCTTGGGCTCAGGCCCAGGATACGATTTACCAGACGCTTCCTTAACGTCAGCCGCGGGCTGAACTGGCCCTCTGGACTCTGCAAATAGCAACAGATTGGATGGATGACCCAGGTCAGGGTCCATCTTAAGGTAAGGCATGTAGGGTAATAATAAGTTAAGTTAAGGTAAGTTAAAATCGAACGTCATAAATCCCCTGGGTGAAATTGGAACACTGAAAGAGCAAGCAATGAACATTAGCAGCTAGTGTATATACAGTCACAAAACAAATACAAACAAACAATTTAAGTGGGTTGAATTCTAAATCTAGTTGTTAACATTGTAAAACAGAGTATTAATGAACATTTCAGTGGTGGCACATATTTCAGGGATCTACATTTAAAAGCAAGCTAGTATGTGCAGACAGACAGACACACACACACACACACACCTGACTGACCGTGTGAAAGGTGGGTGACATAGAGTCTGTATCGTCCTCATCGGTGAGGTCGGCCATGTTGGCAGAGTTCAGGTCTGCGATGTCGTCCACGTCCTCCTCGCCCGTCAGGGAGGTCAGCGTGTTGCCAAGGGCGTTCAGCCGCTTGCCGATGTTGGGGTCCATATGAACGTCAATGCCACACATTTTCCACAACACGTTCAGGGTCCAGGTGCCAGCGCTACTGCTGTCTGTTGGAGAACAAGATTATGGAACACTAGATGTAATCCAAGTAAGGTAATAACAATAAAGACAGTTAGGAGTGATTTTGTGAACCAGTTAGAGTCTGATTCACATGTATTTCATGTTTAACTGGATAGTGCGTTTTATCAAAAATAACTTGCCAGCAGATGCTTGTCCAGTGGTCCTGGAACATACTTCATAGGTGCCATCAGGGACAACACCTGCATACGGACACACACAAGAATGATGCTGTGTAAATAGGAAAGTGCTATTTCTAGACAATCAAGTGGAGCAATCATTCCATTTTACACTGACATTTTTTCCATTTACGCTTTTATCCAAATCGACTTACAAAAAGGAAATTTTTTGTAATAACAATAGTTATTCAAATCAAGCAAACTCAATAGTGCTACGATATAATAGTGGCTAAAGCGGCCATACATCAGCTAAGTAAAAACTCTATTAACGGTGACCTCAACAGTTACTAGAGATATGTCGTAAGTGCCTTGAGTTGCATTCCAAGAACCCATATTTCTCATAATATCCATCTACTTCAGCTAAGGACAGATCATTACGTAATACAATTAAAGAGATAGAATAGGATTTTTCCCCCAATAGAAATTCATTTAAAAAATTTTTTTTTGTTTTTAACTTTTATGCATTTTCATAATAGCAATACTTGAGACCTCTTTGATACAATTAGTTAAATTCAGATAAATAACACCTAAAGGCACAGATTATATTCTTAGGTGTGATAAACCCCTTTAACCAATCACAAGTTGAGGTCTCCCATCTCTACTGCTAACGTAGTGTCACTCACAAGCATTCATGACCATGTCTCCCCGGATCTCGGGCTTCCAGTCGTCCCAGGAGGTCTCAAAGCCCTCGGCGAAGCGGATGCAGAAGTTCTTGAAGTGGCCCTTGCTGACCAGCGACTCAGAGGAACAGGCGGTGATCAGGGTGCTCTCGATGGTCAGCACCAAGGCCGAGCCTGTGTCAAAGTCGATGCTGTGGTTGGCCTAGCAGAGAGGCAGGGGGAAATGGGTTAGTGATGGAGAAGTACATGAAGTAATGTAATATCAACTGAAATGAGAATCTGTGTATGAAACCACAGCAACCACATACTGGCAACACATCATTTACATACTGTATGTTATTCATATCACGTGCTACCAGTCTGTACATATAGTCCACACACACGTGCACACACAGAAAGTGTACATGCTGTTAGTTTTGCTGTACATAGCAGATTAATCATAAAATACATAAATTGTTACCAATGTTTTCAATTTGTTCGATTCTGTTCGATAGTAAAGAGGCTAACTGTTAGTTTCACCAGTTGGAGAGCACCTGCAATGATCACCAATACACACCAGTGTTGTAATTCAAGGCGAAAGATTCCGAGTCTCAGAACAACAGACGTGTAATCTGATAAAGCTGCATACACACTGAAACTCAATAATGGTCATTCTACACACTGTATGAATGTGTGGATCTAAAATAATCTAAGGTGCACCGATGCATGCGGACAATAGGTTCCATTGTGCCAGCGTACCCTACAGTGTGCATTGCTTTTTGTGTGCCTCAGTGTGTATGCAGCTTAAGACAGCAACTAGCTTACACGTCCCCCAAAGAGTGCTGACACCACAACCACCTCCGTTAATGATCCTGGTGGCATGGAGGAACCCCAGTGGTGTTGCTTGAAAAACGTGCTGTGTGAAGTGCCATGTTAACGAGTGGCGTTTGACTCGGTATTTGCAACAGGACTGAGAGATTAGGGCTGACAATGAGCTATTGTTCAACAACACAAGCGATCACATGAGATGCAATAAGTAGGGGGTTACTTTTGGTGCATTTTTATGCTGGCCTACTGAGCTGCTGGTCCCTTCTTCAGAGCGGACGCCTTCCGTAAATGGAATATGTCCTCTCTATGGAAATAAGTATAACACGTCAACTAGCATCTTGTATGTCTCTACAGACATTATTACATGACAAATAGCAATAACTGGTCATTTCGTATCCATAAGGAAAAAAGGGAGAACTGTTTTTTCGATAAATAGACAGATCTATAAGTAATAGTTATTAGTAATAGTAATAGTTAATAGTAATAGTAATTTATCGAAATAATTTTCACTCGTAAATTGTTGCCCAGAACCAGTAATATTGAGGATATGAGCACATTTCACAGAGACAAGGGACTACAGGAGATAACTGCCTTTGATCATAACTAGTTTCTATTAGTTAAAATTGTTTAACTAATAGGATCGTAAATGTTTGCGTTTTTTGTGGTCCGTTACACATGCTACTAAAACACATAAAACCAATGCAATAGTAGATCTTTGCAAATATTAAATATATTTCCAAAAGAAAAATAAACAACATTTCCAAAACCCCTTGAGAAAACAGCGGCGTACCTACAAGTTTAACCATTAAATTAGCCTTCACAAATGATAAAAGCTCCATTTCCTTTGCTAAAGGGATCACTGTGTGGGGGCGGAGCCTATGTGGATCACCTGTGAAGTGTTGGTGATGGGCAGGCAGATGCCCAGGTCATTGACTGTCAGCTGCAGGAAGAGGGTGCTGAAGGCCTGGGCGGACGTCTGCTGGATGCCTGGCAGCTTGTCCACCACCTCCTTGGTGGCCACGTGGATGTCTTTGTTGAGGGCCAGCCGCTGCTCGTTCCAGTTGTCGTACGCAGCCTTGTAATTGAGCCAGAAGAGCACCGCTGCAGGGGGACAGGGAGACAGTTAACTTCGCTCTAGACGCAGCAGGGAGGAGACACAGACAGGAGACACACAGACACAGACACAGACACAGACAGGAGACACACAGACAGGAGACACACAGACACAGACAGGAGACACACAGACCGGAGACACAGACCGGAGACACACAGACACAGACTGGAGACACACAGACACAGACAGGAGACACACATACCGGACACACAGACAGGAGACACACAGACAGGAGACACAGACACAGACAGGGGACACACAGACCGGAGACACAGACCGGAGACACACAGACACAGACAGGAGACACACAGACCGGACACACAGACAGGAGACACACAGACACAGACAGGAGACACAGACACAGACAGGAGACACAGACACAGACAGGAGACACACAGACAGGAGACACAGACACAGACAGGAGACACAGACACAGACACAGACAGGAGACACAGACACAGACAGGAGACACACAGACACAGACACAGACAGGAGACACACAGACAGGAGACACACAGACACAGACACAGACAGGAGACACACAGACAGGAGACACACAGACAGACAGGAGACACACAGACAGGAGACACACAGACACAGACAGGAGACACACAGACAGGAGACACACAGACAGGAGACACACAGACAGACAGGAGACACACAGACAGGAGACACAGACAGACAGGAGACACACAGACAGACAGGAGACACACAGACAGACAGGAGACACACAGACAGACAGGAGACACACAGACACAGACAGGAGACACAGACACAGACAGGAGACACAGACACAGACACAGACAGGAGACACAGACAGGAGACACAGACACAGACAGGAGACACAGACACAGACAGGAGACACAGACAGGAGACACAGACACAGACAGGAGACAGAGACAGGAGACAGAGAGATTTTAATGCCTTTCTAAAAAGGGATAAACCGAACCTCTGTCAAACGCCACAGGCTGGGCGAAGACAATAGGCCTGTTGAGCGTGATGAGGACGGCCTCCTTGTCCGAGGAACCACTGATCTCCTCCTGCAAGGCGTTACGGAGGCCGATCCGAGTGCGGAAATACGCCACCTGGGTGAAGTCTGGGCCCGCCTCCTCGTACACCTGTTTAGACAGTCAAGCACCAGAGGTCCGGATATGTAAGGATCTGGACCTCTGTGTGTGTATGTGTGTGTTTGTTTGTGTTGTGGTGTGCCACAGTATATTACCACATACCCGTGCTCAGAAGCACTTGGGCAGCATGTGGCGTTGTCTTTACCTGATGCTTTACTATCTGTCCAAGGGCCAGGTTGAGGTCCACCTGACATTTGCCAAACAGCTTGAGGTAGCTGCTGCTACCGGGCTGAGCTTTGCACTGGATCCGGTTGGACAGCTCCAGTTCGATGAGACCAGTCTCAAAGCGCACCGCTCGCATGGAGGGAGTTGTAGCCGTCACCTGGATGCCCTGGGAATTCATGATAGAATAGAATAGAAAGTCATTGTCCGAAGTGGAAAGGTAGGTTTAAAATACAATGCATACAGTACAATAGACAACAATATCCAGTGAGCTGGACTGGAAAACATTGCATTAGCCTGAGAAGAGACCTTAAACATGAGGCTGAGTGAATATAGCAGGATCTTTGGCTTATCGGCATCTGTTGAGACATCATACTCGTTCCACAACGGGATGGGTTGCTCTCCTCCTGCGCACACACACACAAACACACAAACCCGATTAGACTGACTATTAATATCTCTCCACATGAATCCCAATTTACAGTAGGGCTAAAACAAGAGCTACCTGACACCTTCTGGATGACCTCGTTCACTTCCTTCATAAAGACCTTTTGCAGGAAGACTAAATGGTTCAGCAGGTCTGTGGTCAAGTTGTGCTCAAAAGAGCCAATCTGCGCATCGGAGGACAAGGGTGAAATTCATGGAACAACTATGGGAAGTATTACAAAGAATTCCCAAGTGGACTCTCTGTGTGAAGGAGTGTTGCTTGGCAGACCTGGTACAGGAGTACAAAACCAGTGCTTACCTCAGCCACACAACGCAGGTAGTTTCCTTGAAGGTAGTTGCCCTGCTTGCCTGGGAAGTCATCGGGTGCCCAGCCCTGGTCGGAGTGCCCGTCATGGTCCTCCATGATGTACTCTCCGGACATGGTGACAGGTGGCAGGTTGAGGCTTGCTGATGGCGGCATGGTGGACATGTCCACCGGAGACACCTTGGACTGGAAGCATAGCTTGTGGTTGGGTAGCTCAAAGGTGAAACTGGTCTGCGCCCCTGGAGCAAGAGAACCAACCAGCATGTACTTATTTGGACAGCAGGGGGCAGAGCAGAGTTAACACAGGTGCCCATTAGGACACAATGAGAAATGTACATGTGTTCATTGGATCGTCTACCTCGGCAAACGATTATGCTGATGTATGTATTATACATGAAAAAGTTTAAAAATTATTTTAAAAAAATCATGTAATATTACCACTTTATTGATATTGTAATTTAGTGTCTCAAATACCCCCCAAAAAATAAGGTATTATTAAAAAAAATTATGAAAATTCCGAATAAATTTTTCGGCCATTCCCTGGCTCTCATTTTAACCTAAATCGTCTCAAAGACACACACCTGTCATGCCGTGGCTCTTCATGCGGCCCATCTTATACTCGGCCTTCAGCGAAGGCAGCAGGGCGGCACCGATAATGATGCCATCCATCATGGCGCTGAACTTGAGCACAATCGGCTTCTTCTCCAGGCCCTCGGGAAGCTGGGGGAACTCATTGGCCTCTACAGGGGTCTGGTTGATGCTGGCGGCCTTGTCAGAGGGCTGAGGTGTGGGGGTATCTTCCCTGTTAGGAGGGGGGCTGAAAGACAAGAGGGTGAAAAACACCATGCGTTTGGATTTGGATGGCCAACGTGGGACTAAGCCTGCTAAGACAAATGGTGGGGCTTTAAACAGCGGGAGGTTCACATTGTTGCGAAAAACGTTTTTTAAGGATCTGTCTAGGACAGGGGTCGGGAACCTTTTTGGCTGGGAGAGCTATGAATGCCAAATATTTTAAAATGTATTTCTGAGCCATATAATATTTAGTAACACTGAATACAACTTAATGCGTGCATTTTTAAGTAAGACCAACATTTTTAAATAATAACGCGTCTCTGAATATTTAAAAGGGTATATATATATAATACATTTATATTTATTCTTCTTAATAACGTTGTTATACTGTAGCTAACCAATAATAAATTAAATACTTATTACCATTAATGCGACTTCATTCTATTGTTGCATATTGGACACAACGAGGAGAGAGCAGAACCTGCTCTCTCCACAAAGGCTCGCTCTGTCCTTTAGGCCTGAAATGTATGGTACTCCTCATCTTTATCTTTTCGCCATCTTCTTCGTCATTAGGGTTTGATGCACATAAACTAGCTATCTGACTATCTGATTAAAAGGAGGGAAGTTTATTTCGACCCATGTCGTAGGCTACCGCATTATCCAATGAAAATAGAGTTTTGGTGTCGCCATATTAAAACACATAAGAATGTTTTATATTTTGAACGTTATTTTTAACACTGTAATTTGGGTAAAATGTTTTACTTTAAAACGAAATGTCGGCTAAAATTTGTCTGCGAGCCAGATGCAGTCATCGAAAGAGCCCTAGGTTCCCGACCCCTGGTCTAGGATGTCTACAGAGTGTTATTCTGGTCCATCAGTTAGAAAACATCATTGAATCCACACTAACACATTGGAGGGCTGGCGGATGAGGTCGGAGATCTGCTTGGAGAGCTGGTGGGAGCTGCGGACCATCATGCTGTGCAGCGTGGCCGGATGCTGGGGGATGTTGATGACGATGGCCCCCACTTTGAACACAGCTGCGTTGTTGGTCTTCAGGCCCCGCTGGGCACTGTACAGGGCTTGGGACTTGGCGATGTTGCATTTCACCACCGTTCTGAAACGTATGAAGCCCACCGTGATGCGAGAGCAGATTGCCGCCAGGTTGACATTTACACAGTGGGCGATGAGGGGAAAACGTGAGTCACATGAACCAATGTAATACCATGCATGGTAACACGCGGGCAACTTCGACATTTATAGTTGTGGATTCACAGGGTCGTGGTGTGAGGCCCAGTCACAAGGACATGCATAAAGCGACTACTGTGCATTCCCTTATGCAGGGACGGTTTCCTTTCTGTCTCAAAACAATCACAACTAACAAACAGATGATGTGAAGGAGGAAAGGAGCATTACATAAATAGGTTGACTGTTGGACGTTTAACAGTATAGAAAGAATTTTATACCACTATTTAAATCTTCTGATTTGGAATTGTGAAGACTGGGCTTGCAGTTGGATGGGGCTTTATATAATGCACACGTATAAACTGGTTGTCAGAGACTGTCCACTGAAGATACACATGGGGATGGAAAACCACGAATGGAAGATGTGAACTTAGGGGCAGTGGTACTTTGGCATGTTGTAAGTTGTTGCCCTAAACATTAGCAATCACATACAGAAACTCTTGTTTGGCTGTGCAGGTGGGAGATGTGGGGAAATCCTCCAGTCTACACAAGTAGGAGAGAAAGCAGAGGAATGCAGAAAAGAAAAGAGCAAGAAAAAAAAAGTGAAATAATTCCTAGACACAGCTTTGTGAAAGAGAAAAAGGAGCCACATACGTGTCTGGGTGGGGGGGAAGGGTGGCTTAAGAATCAAACATTCACTGGCACTATATCAGTGCAAGAATACATGCTACCATACATGTAAGTATTTACACAACCGGAGACTCTCTAAACACTGAAACAATGCATCTGGTTGACAGTTCCTCCAACGGGGCTTGGTGAAAGCACTACGTACTGTATGTCAGGTGTTATTCCCTCCAGCAGCACAATGTTTACCCCTCCTATGTGGGCTGACACACATGTCTCAGTCATCTTCTGGTGCAGGATATCTAGGGAATACACCAGACCAGTTCCTTTTCAATTCAAACCAAAGCACGGGGCTAATATCTCAATAAAGAACGATAAACAACCAGTTCTCGGCACCCACCCTTCATCTTCTCCTTGAGCGTGAAGCTGCCGTGGATCTTCTTCAGCTCCGCCTCCATGGTGAGGCCCCCGATGTCCGCCTCCAGGTGGGTGCGGTTCACCATGCCGATGCCGAACACGATGAGGGTGACGTGCTGTGGCTCGGAGCTCACCAGGCTGCGCCGCCGGCCGCCCGAGGGCTTGTTGTTGGGCGTGGCGGGGTCCTGCTGCTCGTTCTCAAAGATCACCCTGCAGAGGGGCTCCGAGGGCCGACGCCCACCCTCTGTGTCCAGGGGGGAGAAGGTTCATCAGAAGCCTTAATAAGGCTTTCAATTCATATATAACAGTACATGCAACATTGTTATATATACATGCAAATATACATACATACATGGAAAAAATTTAGACCACTGCCCATTTAAAAAATACACAATATCTATATACAATTACATATATATTTAAATACATTTATATTTATATATTTTTTAAATTATTTAATATATACTTGATATATATATTTATATTATTATATTTTATATTATTCCAACTAGATCATTTATAACTAGATTCTCATATTATTATATGGATTTGGGACGGAGGCATTTTATCAAGGAGATCAGCAGAGAGCTCGAGCATGGCCATACACTCACAGCTAGTGGCAAATGGATGTTTAATGAATGTCTGTACAATACAATTAATTAGAATAGAGGTAGAGTTAAAAAAAAAAACACTGGAAATGAACATGGGTCCGTTATGCCCCATGTTGTCAAAATTGGGGTAAGATTACAAAAATTATTATTTTAATTATTCAAAACCTAAGAAGGTAAAAATAAAATGTGATGAATTGTGATCAGCAAGAGCTGGACAATTAATGAATATCTTGAATATTAAATGAGGAGATACATGAATTTAAAAAAGGTAACGCACAGAACTCCCTATGCATTAAATTCTATAGGAAATGAATACTGGTCTATTTGTGTTGTGCATTCTAGGGTTAAAGTGATTATTAAATTTCTTTTTGTCTTATTGTATTTTGTATTGTCTGCTATAGCTGTTAAAGGGGGCATCACTTTTTAACACTGTTTTAGAACATTTTATTAACAATATTGTTATAGCTGAGGAAAAGCAAGCCAGGAAGGCAGGAAGCAGTAGATGGACAGACTGGACGGGGCGGCTAGCTCCTACCCGTGAGGCAGTTCTCTGGGGAGCTCTTCTCCAGGATGCCGGTGGGGTCGGAGATGAGGGAGTAGAAGTTGAGCAGCTTGTACATGTTCTGCCAGCACTCCGCTGAAGGCTCGCTCTGCTCCGACACCGTGATGGAGTCCGAGTCGTCCATCTGGATGGCCATGTGGTCCGCCACGTCACGGGAGCCCTTCCTCGACACCTGTGGGTGGTACGCGTCACATAACAGTACCCTGGTGCATCTAGTTATGACCCAAAGTCCTAGCAGCATAAAGCTCTACAGCAGTGTTTGCCGCATGCATGCTCTAGAAACAAACTATAGCTTAAAAATAGATATTTTTAGAATAGAATATTTCTAAATGAAGAGCTTGATCTTTGATATTCTTGCGACAAACAAAAAACAACCAAACAATCACTTTAGTTTTAATTGCCATTACGGTCCCCAGCGTAACAACACGTGAACATGGAACAGCCTCCCCACCTTGGAGGTGCGTCGCTCTGGACGCCCCAGAGAGCTGCGGCCCCGGGGCTCCCTCCTCCCCAGCGTGTCCATGCCCGACGGAGGCCCGTTAGGAGGCGGTCCCCCGACGACCGTCGCCCCTCCGCCGCCGCCTCCACCCACCCCTCTCTTGCTCCTCAGGGTCTGGGTCCCGCTGCGGGCCGCTCCGTTCAGGCTGCCGCGCGAGCTGCGGCTGAAGTCGGACGAGCGGAAGTGGCGGTAGGGCCGCGCCTTGAAGGTGGGCGTGGGCGAGGCGGAGCCGGCCGTGTAGCGGCTCAGCTTGATGTCCGTCTGCGTGGCTTTGATGTCGTCGATCATGGTGCTGAACTGGTGGATGAGGCGCACCAGCGCCATGTCCACGCGCTGGCTGATGGCCTGGCAGGCGGCGGTGAAGTCGCAGTGGAAGGTGTTGTAGTGGCGCCGGCTGAGGTCGTGGAAGGAGAGCGGGGCGGCGGCGGGGCCCTGCGGGGCGCTGGTCGACTTCTCCATCACCACGGCGTTCAGGCTGAACGTCTCGATGAGCAGCGCTGGCTTGAACTCCAGCGGGGGGAGGTTCACCATGCCTTGCCTGAAGAGACGGCAGGAGGTCATTTGAAGGTCATTTTGAAGGTTCACTTTTGTGACTTTGAGACTTCCCATAAAATGTCTGGTTTTACTCCTATAATGAATGACTGGTTCAATAAACTGTTTGCATTTGCAGTTACTATAGTCGTTTGCATCAGCAGTGCACAGGTAGTGACGCATTGTACATCACAGCAGTGGGTGGAGCCTATAGTGATAATATGCATAGCATAAGCATAAGCACCCCCCCTATTGGCCAAGGTGATGTCTAGCGATTTAGACCTGATCATTTACAACTTAACTATAGTAGGTGTCACCCAAAGACGGTAGCTTTAGCTTACGCTTCACCGTGGTGTAAATGACTGGTTCCGAGGCTGCTCACCTCCTGGATCTTTTGTTTTTGCGCTCTTTGGAGGTGTCAGAGTCGACTATGTCTGCTCTTAGACACTCAAGCGTGCCGGAGAATGAGAGATGCTCTCCAAAATACATCTTGTAACTGAGAGGTGTGGTGTCCTGGGCCTGGATCCCTGTGTGGCTCAGCAGAGGCTTGAAGACAACCTAGAGACAAACCACAGAGAGAGCATGCAGTGAGGGAAAAAAACCCTAGTTAGCTATCATCACATCATGGCAACAGTAATACTGCATTGAACAGTCAGAATACACTACTGAACATTATTTATGTATTAGTATTAAGAGTAAGTTGACTATACCTAACATTGGAAAGAGGTGTACATGACAGAGCTGTACATTTAAGTATAAAGAAATATAACATTTAGCAAGTGCTGTGTGTGTGTAATATATACCCTGTATATAAAAAAAACAATATATATATATAAATATATATAAATATATATGCTATAAACCTGAGCATCAGCCAGCTGTACAGCAGCAAGACACTGGTTGCCTTCTTCAATATCAGCCATGTCATCCTGGCTGGTACTGTGCT
The DNA here is from genome assembly GCA_025447815.1 of Percopsis transmontana. Taxonomy (NCBI): domain Eukaryota; kingdom Metazoa; phylum Chordata; class Actinopteri; order Percopsiformes; family Percopsidae; genus Percopsis; species Percopsis transmontana. The sequence goes on from JAOEHI010000015.1 coordinate 5,531,568, forward strand.
GGGAATGCTGGGAGTGGGTCCCATCCAGGGTGTTCTGATCACTAGACAGCACTGTGTTGAAGTCTGATGCAGAGGGGATTGTAGGCAGGTTACAGGTGCCACCTGAAGGGGTGAGGATTATCACCTTAAGACAAGGTATGTGCTTGGATCTACTGTTCTCATGCTGTATTTACAATATGGCTTCCCATTATACCGGACAGAGGAGTGACTAGTACACACTGACTCAGCTAAGATCTACATCACAGCATCCAGGTCGACTGACTTGTCAGACCCAAATAATACTTGGGACAATGAAGGACAAACCAAGAAATCTTTCCCTACATGACAAGTCCTATGTGAAGAAAGCATCAATGCTACCTGGGCTGTTATTTTTTGGAAACCCACAGCAAGGAGGTGACACAAGAAACTGGTGACTTCGTGCCCAAAATTGCCAAAAGGTAGGTGAACTACTGTATATCATCAAAGGAACTCACAATATCCATTGTGTCCCAAGCTAAAGGCACATAGACATGTAGTACTTTTGGGTGACTAAGATACTAACTACCTGACTGAAACTAACTACTTAATTAACAAACACCAACAACACTGAAACAACCCTGAGCTACGACCCCTGACCTCCTTCAGGGCTGTTAGCAGTTGATAGTGGTTGATACTGGTAGTGGTGGACAGGAGAGTCCAGGAGAGCTAGTAAGCAACAGAAAATTAACAACATTTAACCGCTTTGGCTATTTGAGGGTGTGTACACATTAGCTGTACTAAATACATGTAAATCCACTTATCCAGCTTATTTTCCAATGCAACAGCAGCTGTTTGTGTGAGGATTTCTGGTCGAAACACCGTAAGAAAAGACGTTTATTGGGTAACACTAAAGTATTTTTTCCTTTCACCCCTAAATTTTTTATGCCTGTGGGACTGACTGTTAATTAAAAGGAGTAAAATAAAAAAAATAATTATTATACTGTACTGTATATCTAAAGCTGTAAACAAATTGAACACTTTACTCCCACATTCAAAAATAAGGTGGATACTACAGTAATTTCAAAATGTACCATATTCTGTCTGCGCTACTTCACTTAGCTAAACACCAACGTTCACCAACAACATTTACACAACAGTGAGCCACGACCCCTGACCTCCTTCAGGGCTGTTAGCAGTTGATAGTGGTTGATACTGGTAGTGGTGGACAGGAGAGTCCAGGAGAGCTAGTAAGCAACAAATAATTAACAACATTCAACCGCTTTGTCTGTCTGTTCTATTTGAGGGTGTGTACACATTAGCTGTACTAAATAAATCCACTTATCCAGCTTATTTTCCAATGCAACAGCAGCCATTTATGTGGGGATTTCTGGTCCAAACACCAGAAGAAAAGACGTTTATTGGGTAACACTGTAAAGAACCTTTTCCTTTTACTTGTTCATTTTTCATGCATGTGGGACTGACTGTTAATTAAAGGTGTAAAAAAAATAAAATAAAAATAAAAACAACTATTAATATACTGTATATTTAAAGCTGTAAACACTTTACTTCCACATTCAAAATGTACCATATTCTGTCTGCGCTACTTCACTTAGCTAAACACCAACGTTCACCAACAACATTTACACAACACTGAGCCACGACCCCTGACCTCCTTCAGGGCTGTTAGCTGTTGGTAGTGGTTGATACTGGTAGTGGTTGACAGGAGAGTCCAGAGGGTCTATGAGTAACAAATAATTAACAACATTCATCCACTTTTTCCATCTGTTAGATTAGGAGAAAATTGAGGATGTTTTTATATTATTGGTACTAATATAACCCACTTAAACAAATTTAAACCTTCCAAAATTCTGTCTCTGCGGCTTTATGGCAACAACATTTACCCAGCATTTCATTTCTATGAATGAGTGACGCCTGACCTGTCTGCAGGCTGTTGTGCTGTGAGCGGTCGACAGGCGAGTCCTGGGTTACGGCTCCACCCCTGTTGCCCACGGCGTTGGACATCCAGTTGTAGAAACTGACAGGGGAGGGCTCTGACAGCAGGGGGTGCTCTGTCAGCATGTCTGTCCCCAGGCTGTTCCCTGAGGACCCGGGGAAAGGGTACCAGTAGGTTCAGATACTATGCCAAGACTCATTTGACATTTTATCCTTGTTCCTTTGAAATAAGATCAATAATACAATAGAACAATAATACAAAGACATGATATTATTAAACAAATAGCATTGCTAAAGAAAGGCTGGGTTTTCAGAAACGCTTATTCAGTTGATGAGCCTTTTGTCATCATAACATCTGCAGTCCCTCGGCCAAGAGTGGGTGGGTCTCTAATAAAACTGTTCCAGATTGTTCTCAAAGACTGTGAAAACACTGTAGTGGGTAAGCTAGTGGGATAGCGGGTTCACCAAGACCACCAGAGGAATGCTCAGGTCCTGAGGCCATGGCTACCTGTGCGAGTGAGAGAGCTGCTTTTAGCTGCAGTGGCAGCAGATGGCTCGTTCCTCTGGGGGGTGCCCTCCAGCAGGTTGTGCAGGCTGCGGAAGCTGCCCGTCAGGTTGCTCAGAAGACTCTCCTTCCTGGGGCTGTCCTTACCAGGCATACCCGGACGGCAGACGTGGGCGGGGGAGTCGGCTGCGGTGTCCCCACTGGTGTAGCTCAGTGACTGGTACGGGTGGGAACCCTGGGAGTAACCCAAGAAATAAATAAATAGTCTGCGCGATCAGAGGGTGAACAGATGGAAAAGGGTCAATAAATCTGTACCTTGATTTTAAGTGCCGACTCGCTGTGCAAGTGGGACTTGGACAGCTTCCTCATGATCTCCACTCCGCTGACATGGCCAGAGTTTCCTTCTTTGGGCGGGGGGCGACTGCAGGCTCCCTCCAGCAACATGGTGTGTTCACTCACTGTGGCTTCAACAAGCACATACAACAAAAACCAAAAAATACCAAGAATAACTTGTAAAACAAGGAATTGGATCGAATGGAAAATGTACGCAGGTAATTCATCAATTCTGTTGTGTAAGCATTAAGTTATAAGAAGAAAATGGTTACGTTAGTATGACTTTAAAGTTTCCACCTGCATCAAACTCAAATTCAGCTCCATCAGCACTGGTGTCGCTCTGGAGCGCGGCACCGTTGTCCAGGCCCAGGATCGCCTCCGCGAGGCTCTGCTGGGGCTCCTTGGGCTTGGCCAGCTGGTTGGGTCTCATCAGACCAATGGCCTTGAAGCCCTGAGTCACCACAATGAACTTCATCCACTGTCTGGCCAGGGCCACAAGACCCTTCTTAAGAGTCACCAGGGCTGGGAGGCCGTCGTTCTGCAACGCAGAGGCAGGAGGAGTCAATTTCAGTCCATTAGATCTAAATCCTAATGAACTATAAGAGAAGCAATAGGGACAGAACGGAGCTCCCCACAGACCATGGTGGCCTCCTCGATAACAGAGTAGTCGGCCTGCTGGAGATAGCGGTGGAGGATGTTGCAGAGCATACAAGAGGGATTCTCATGGAGGTAGCGAGCTCGCTTGGTGACCCGGTTGTACCTGCTGCGGATAGGAATGTGGATGCTCTTTTTCTGTTTGGGAAGAAGGAGATGAGAGGAGATTTCAATATGAACCATACACATTCTCCACAGCCCTCATTTATGCATCTGTGTGCGCGTGTCTCTGGATGCACTGCTGACCTCAAGGGCTTCGGTCATGATACACCCCATGACAGCACATACTCGTAGTGTGCCCTCCATTTCCAGTTTGCGCAGGGAAGACTTGAGCTGGTCAATGGGGACCAACCAGGCACCAATTGCAGGTGTGGCAGTGCTCAGTAGATTAAGTTGCCTAATTGGAGTGAAAAACAGCTTAACATGATGTTCTTCTTGGAAGAATTATACATCACAGACCATCTTACACAGATCCACTTAACTGATAGGAGTAATACTACAGGTAAATCAGTGCAGTCCCACCTGGATATGGTCTGTGATGGAGAGCGCACATTGGTAGGGGCGGCGAAGCTAAACCAGATCTCTCTGATGGTTAATTTCATGCTGCTGGAGTCGGGGGGTGGGGGCATGAGGGGAAGGTCTTTCTTAAGGTCGTCTGACTCCACACCTTCATCCTGAAGAGCGAAACAAAACAACAGGCGGGTTGGCAGAGATGGATTGGGCTCTCTAATGGGAAGAAGTTCGAGCACTGCATCTTTTGGACAACTTTAATCCTTTGCTCTGAAATGCTACAGCTTAAGCTGAATCTATTCAGGTTGACGGATCGAATTGCATTATCGAGTTCCCATTTCCCCACCCGGTATGTAGGTCCACTAAGATTACAATTCGACATCAATTCCACGACTAAGGCAGCGTAGAATTTTAATTAAATAGGATCAGTCAGCAAAGTATCCTACCTGTTCGTCCGAGTCTGAATGTTCCTTAGCATCAGAGGTAGGGCTGGTAGCATCAGGAGGCAGGTTGTCATCGGATACGTCAGTGCTGTAGCCACTGCCTGTCTGGGAGCCCAGTGAACCGTTGGATTTAGAGGTACCAGTCTTCCCCCCCCCATCCGAGCGGCCCATCACACCGAATGCACTGTACAGGATCGCCCCCGACTGACGGCCACCTGCAAAACAGGAGAAGGGTTAAATATTCACGTAATCAACTTTCATATTTCCATAGAGAAGGAGCGCCATTCCTGCAATTAGCTTTGACGAATACACATCAGATATCTGTTCATTATCAAGGCTGGGAATTGGCAAGGACCTCACGATACGATACGCATCACTATACATATGTCACGATACACTACATATCTCGATATTCTACATGAACATTTTAAAATAGAGCTGAAAATACAACTTGCTGTGTACCACCTGGATAGTCTAATATGTACATCACATTATATTAATAACGCAGCTGACAATTTGAGTCAAAAGTCAAAATTTCCTTTACTATTTATTAGAACGGTATTTGCATTGCACACTGTTTTAAATGTTTTTATTTTATTTTATGTATCGATACGTGGGGCTAAAAAAAATCTATACTGTATCATTGAAAAAAGTTATCATAAAACATTGATTTAATTATAAATGCTGGTATGATGTCTAGGTAAAAGTCTCCAACTCCTGCTAAGAGACTTCACTGCTTTACCTTTGACTGTGAGGTTCTCAATGCCACACTCAAACATGATCCACCCCCACTTCTCAAGTGAGGCCGTGGACCGGCCCAGGTCACCCGTTATGCCCGGGTTGTCTGTCTCATCCACCAGGCAGAACTCCTCCATCTCCTCCAGGCTGAAGAGAACTTTGGACTTCTCAAAAGGGATAGCTGTGATGGCACAAGTGCCAATGTCTAAGGAGAAAACAGGATTGGGAAATATGAATTAAGATAAATGGATCGGTTGGTATTTGATTGTATTGGTAAAGGGAAAGTCAACACAAATGATGGATGATTAAAAAGAAGTGAGGTTGGAATTTAAGGGGAAAGGGCTCTATAGCAGTGATGGGGAACTAATAGTGTTAGGGGACAAAAAATAAATGGTCTATCTGAGTAAATAAGAGAGTATTTGCATGACACTTTAAGGGGCAAAGGCAATAAAAAGGCCGACCGACCTGTAGAGTCGAGTCCACGGAGCTGACTGTGAATACGGTGGATGTTTAGCCTGGCGGCGATTTCTTTTCCTTTCTCTATGCCGGCGTTCGAACGAAGTGAGCCGGATGACTGGGGCTGCATTTTGGTAGCCGAGGCATATTTCTCTAAATTCACCGATGGTCGGCCGTGCTCCAAGGTGTTTGGTGTCTCCTCTACAATACCCCTGAGAGGAGCACCATGGAAGGTTGTATAAAATAAAACAAATCATAAACTTTTAATGGCATGTAAGGAAATACATCTTGGAACACTTGCTCTTCCCTTGAAACAGATAGCACACTACACAATAGACCAGGTGAATGAGACCATGGTGACGTCCACAGTTTGAGAGGGTTACCTGTTCATTCGGAACTGAGTGGCGATCCTGTCGAAGCACAGCGCCACTAGGGACACATGGGTGACGCACTTACTGGAGCAGGAGGGCGAACCCTCCTCCACAGAAGCCTGAAGTAGGCACAGGTTCACCTGGAGGGAGAGGGAGAGAGGGGGAGAGGCAAAGAGAGAGAGCGGGATTAAAACCAAACTGCCCTCCACTACACAGTGCACATTGGGAAAAGAAAGTAACAACGTGAGACTGGAGAAATGTTTGTCTGAAATCTTTGTTTGAAAGATCTGTCAGCATCAGGTGATGAACAAATACATTAACAGTTTAATGTCATCAGTCTGTGCCTCACAGTTATTCCGTGACACGTCAATCATCGAAATACAAAGTGACCTATGCCACTGTGCAATATTCTGTGCGTCCCGGAGGCTTTTGAAGGTCACACACACCGAGGAGAGCCACAAGCTTCTCATTAGACCGGGCGCACGATCTTACCTTGGGGATGGAGACATTGGCTTGGAGACCCTTGATTTTCACATTGTCTGGTTTGATGGACAGGTCTGTCTGGCCCTGGGAGGCGTTGAGGGAGCCAGGGGTCGTGCCCTCTGTTTTGGACAGCTTGTGCTCCTGCTTGGCAGCTTGGCTCTGTGAGGGTTAGTGCGAAATTGAACACATTAGTCATCAGGGAAGAAGGCTGGATGAAAACCACTTTCGATTCTATCAATCCTGGAAGGACAGCTTCTTCTCATGAAGAACAGATGCAGGAATAAATGCTCTGCTCCAACCATTTATTTTTGTATTATATTTTTTGGCTATACTCTTTTCAAAGTTTTCAGAAATACATACTTCTATATTAGGATATGAGGACATGCATTATAGCTACCACCAAACAAAATGCACATGTATCATTGTCTTCCAACATAAAATATAAAACAGCCAATTATGCATGGAAAACCACATGGTGACAGGGATTTCAATATTTCTATTAACCTCATTCAGCCTGAAAGGACAAACTAATGGCCTAGGCTAATTGATATGTGATCACAACTATTTAGGGTCTCCTGCAGTGTCCATAGAATGCACAGGAAAGACTTTTGCCCTGCATTACAAAACCTTATCACACTGCCATTGCGCTTGCTACGTGCACCTCCACTAGGGCCCATTGTGTGAACTGGTGTACTTACAGACTCTGTGACCGTGGACTTGCTGATCTGATAGGCTTCGTTCAGAACCTTCTCATGCAGGTCATCCAGAATGGCTGCAGGGTGACGAATACTGGCAAAGTGGACCATCGACTCGATGTACCTGAAACAGACAGAGCAAAGCACAGAGAATCACGCACTAGATTCACACACTATCATGGTGCTCAAAAGCTCTAAAGAATTAGCCTGTAGTAGAGACTGCACCTGTCTAGAGTTTCAGCTACCAAGGGGGTTAACACCACATTGATAGCCCCTTTGACTTCAATGATGGCGGTGGTCCTTGTCTGGGCCAAGGGCTGCTCCAGGGCCCAGTCATCTGTTGCTGTGTCCTCATCTGTGTTCTCCATGACCTTCTTATCCAGGGGGGTGTACGGCGTACTGGGCACAGATAATATAGTCAACATAGGCTTCATGGATATCAAACAAATACAATGGTTCATGTCCAAATATGGATGAAAGGAATGTAAAAACTACCTGTTAGCGTCACCCCTCAGCTGAACACCTCTGTCCAGTAGAGAGCTTGCCGAGAGGCCCTGTTTTATCACCTGAATGGTGAACAGAAACAGAATATTATTGGATGTACTGTGAGTGCATAGGTACTATGCAGTACTTTAAAGAACAACAACAACAACAACATTCAAAGCAGAATAAAAAAGGCCAAAAGGCATAGTAAATTAAAGTGATTGTTTACAAGCCAGGCTAAGTACCACGCTAACTGCACATACCTTGAAAATAGGAACAGAGAGCTGATCAAAGGTGGCAGAGCTTTCTTCGCTGGTGGGGGTGTCAAGATCCAAGGGGCGGTGCAATGAGGACTTTGAGGTCCTCTTATTGGTTGGTTGCTTGACAGACCAATTAGAGACCTGGCAGAAGTAGAGTAAATACGTCAGACAAAAACCACTCGGTGGAATAAAAGATGGCATGGATGGACCAGATATGGTGCCAGAGCTCACCTGATACTGGGCCAGGTAGCTCTGGTAGCAGGCCATGACATGGGGCTGCCGGGTTACCGGGCCAGGCTCTGCGGTCTTCTCCGTCTCTACTGAGCCCTCCTCATCCATGGCCAGCGCCGAGACGAAAGAGGCCTGGGACATGTGGGTGGGCAGGGGCTGGGGGGGTAGGGGGGGTAGTGGGGGCAGCATAGGAGGCAGAGGCAGGGGGCGTGGTTCGGTGATCAGCTCCCCATTAAGCATGTAGTTGAGGGGCCCCTCCACACTATGGTAAATGGAGCTCCGGCTAGGGAGAGAAATTCACAGTTTACAACTTAGCGCCTGCTGCTTTCTCACAAATCTTTTTTTTTTTTTTTTAATTCAGGAATTTCCTTCTTGAACTTCTGCTCAGCCCACCTGTAGTTCTCCATGTGGTACGGGTGGTACTGTGGCTGCTGCATCTGCTGCCTTCTCTTCTTCTTGCGCCCCGGGTACGTCCCAGGGCCCTCGTCAGCGCTGCTGATTGGCTCGAAGTCTTCAGCGGCAGAGAAGTAGGCCTCGCTGTCGGCCACCGACATGCTGGAGTCTGCAGAGCGGTACTGGTGGAAGGTGTTGGAGTCTGCCGAGGGCGTGAAGGGGAAGGAACCGTAGCTTCTACGCTGGGGTGGGGAGTCCAGAACGTTCTCGTCGCTGCGGGACACATCGCTGCTGAACTGGACCGCTCCAGACAGCGCCGGAGGAGGCTTTTCAGCGAAGACGGCGGCTGACAGGCTCTTGGTGCTGCCCAGTCGTCCGGACTGAACCGAGGCCTGACGTTTCAGAGGGGAGCAGAGGGGGGAGCGCAGCGAGGAACGCTCCTGGGTGCTGTTGGGAGAAACCGACGAGCACTCTGGGACCTCCGCCAAAGTTCTGGAAAGTTACAGAAGCAAATTGAACACTGGCTGTACTACATGTTCAATATTTGCAATGTCGCAATTTAAATTAGCTTTTGGCCAATTTGAAATAGATGTGTCAGTGTGTTGTGCATTTACTCACTCTACAGTACTCTTGCCATTCATGGGAAACATTCGTTCTTCAGTGCTTGGTGAGGGGGTGTCCTTTTCACCAGCCAGCAGTGGCAGGGCAGCACTGGAGGAACTATTTTCTTCTGAAGAAGAGGCTGAACTGTGTGAGCGCTGTGGCACCTGGAGACTGAGGTGTTGCTGACGTCTCTCGGGCAGCTCCGGAGGTGGGCCTGGAGAGTGTGTCTCCCTCTTCAGAGCCATACCCCTCCCTTAGAGAAAATGTATAGTAGTGAACATTGACCGGCATTGCTTCTCGTTGCCAAATGGACCTTAATTTCTCATTGTGCACAAGGTGAAGACAAAATCTAGATGACTAAATCAACTAAAAAGTGGCAACCGATACCGATGTCAAAATTGACAAAGTTAAAGCTACATAACGCATTACAGAGGTTACACCCTTGAAGCTACATCAGGCACCTAGTGATAACTAGGCTAGTAACCAATCCCATACCATCGACAAGTTTAGGCGGTTCTTTGGCTATGATCCACTCTCCGGGGAGCAGCAGGGACTGGCCGTAGCACATGTCCGACTCGGCACTGGAGCAGGAGAAGGCGGATGAGGATGAGGGTGTCATCTCCTCAAGTTTGAAGAAGTCCAGGCCTATGTTGTTACCTCCGAAGAACCGGCAGCCCCCAAGGCAGCCACAGCGGTGCCTGCTGCGCTTGGTCCGAATACTGGCTTCATCGGGCCACAAGAACCAGAGCCTGAAGGAAGAGAGCAAAGAAGATAGTGGAACATGAAGTAGGAGGCAGGAATAAAGAGACAGGGATTTATAAACAAGACGGTAGGGGAGAATGGAGCATAAAACAGCCTGGATGACCTATTAGTCACGGAAGCCCTCCTCAGTAAAATGAAAGGGTACAGATACATCCTGCATGGATCTGAACACAGGTAACAATGCTGCTTTAGGGGAGCTGCAGACTGCATTGACTACCTCTTAGTCTGGGCGTCGTGTAGCTCCAGAAACTGCCTCTGGACCTCACACTTGGCAGGGTGGTCGGCTGCCAGGGCTATGTCAGCCGTGATGAGGTTCAGGTTGATTGAGCCGGCCTCCAGCCAGAAGGAGCGCCGCAGCATGGGTGTGTGAGCGTGACCCAATGGCTGGCCTTGACCACCGGGCTGCAGCCTGGCCCCCTCACTCTGCTGCTGCTGCTGCTGTTCAATGTACTGGCGGATGTTGACGTCCTGCACGACAGCACTGATGCCTTCTCCCACCGCCTGGTTGTGCAAGTTGCAGTTGGCCAAGCGTATGGCACCCGTCTAGGGGAACGGTATGGGAGAGGTGAATAACTTAAAATGAAAATAATGATTCTTAAAAAGGAACACTGGCAAGAAAAAGACTGTAATACGTAACGTGAAACATGTTTATGAAGTGAAGCAACAGAATTAACACCATTATGTCCCTGCCACTCTGCTTCCCTGTTTGGGGAGTGGTTACCACATGCACACCTGTGTTGATACTCACTTTAGGGTGCTGTTGCAGCACCCTAAAGGCCCTTCTCCCTCCTGGCACCACTTGCTTTGTTTTTTTGGTTTGTTTGTCTACTATACAGCATGCATTACTGATTACAGACCTGCACATCCCATTGCAAGCTATCTTGTGTAGTTTATTTGGGTTTCTTGTTTTGTTGAATACATTTTTATCTTTAATTTTAGTCACGTGTGGCCTCCCAATTGTTTGTTGCAAACTAGGAGCCAGTTCGTAGCATAATGGGGGCTCGTCCGGGACCTCTCGCACCCCAAGCGAGAATCATACTCTTAAACCTACAACTTCTAGCACCTACTCTTACTGTACAATCATCAGTACATTTACTGACTGTGGTCCTCTGTATGTCTGTAAGCTAACATATAAACATGTAGTTCTCTTCACCTTGACGTTGGCAGCACAGCCATGCTCCGCCACAAAGAGGTCCACCCCGTCCATGGCCAGACGGGTCATGGTGTACTTTAGCTCCTCTGAGGTCCGACAGGGGCCTGGCATGCAGCTCAGCTGGATGGATTAAATGTGATATAGTACAGTGGGGCACATATACTACAGCCACTAATACTCAGTTGTCAGGCTAACGCAGACTTATTTTTTTTTTATTCTACACAAACGAGACACTTTACCTTAACGTCTTTCAACGTTCAACTTCAAATCTATTTCCTGGTTGTACATTAAAAAAAAAAGGTTTTCAACGCAGTAAGGTACTTATCGTGTACAATTTAATTTTATACCAGACATTTACAATTCATTAACATTTCTCAAAAGTAAGTCAAACTACTCTATGGTATACAGTATCAAAATACAGACAGGATCTTATATTTCATACAGTACATTTACCCCCCCCACTACATTTTGTTTATGTTGATACCTTGGCATCACAGAGACGGCGGTCTAGCCCATGCTGGCAGATAACAGAGGGTTTGGGCTGCTCTAGTTGGAACTGTCTGGAGAATACATGAAACAGGAACGTCTCTCCCCACTCCTTGATACTGGCCAGCTGATGAAAACCACACAAATGCAGACTCACTGACTGCACTGGATACATTTTTCCAGTACAATTCACTACATAGTACTGGAGTTGTTTAGAGCAGGGTTTCTCAACCAGTGGGTCGCCGATCATTCTATAAAGAGTCGCGAGACTTTCTCTGTGTTTTCAGTGTTACGCCGGCGCAGCCAGTAAGCGGTTTACAAAAGACTCATTGCAATATTTGAACTTTCTAACGCTGTTTTTAAACTGTCCTATCACAATAATGTATCATTGCCGCGAACGGGTCTATTGGACAAAAGGTCTTACACTTTTTATGTAATGTTAACGTTAAACATATACACACTAGCCCGGCTTGCTATGCAAGACATATAGTGTACGCAGCAACGGCCGGTTAGCATAAGACAAAATGCATCCGTTCTTTAAAAGAAAACAAGCCGAAGGTTCGGAAACTCTTTCTACTTCAAAGGCAGCAAAATGTAAACAACGCAAGTACAACCCGGACTATATTAAATATGGATTTACTGGGTCGGATATCCAAGTGATGTGGATGTTGTAGTCCACATTATTTTTGCAAACACAGCTAGTAGAACTTGCATCTGATGGCAGCCTGCTTTAAGCAAGACAGACCTAAGCTCCTTCTGGATTCAAGCCAGACCCGAATATCCAGAACTTGCAGATCGTGCAACGAAGTTTCTCGTGCCATTTAGCACCACCTATCTTTGTGAGTCGGGATTTTCAACAGTGACTGCAACGAAAACGAAGAGCAGGAATAGGCTGACAACAGCAAGTTTGTGTGCAACACTACGAGTCGCCCTTTCCCCAATTCCACTGCGTCTGGATTTCATCATTTCAGAGCTTCAGTCTCAAGTATTTTCAATCATTAGGAAGACTAAGATCCAAACTGATTTAATTTTTTACTCACATTAATGTGAGTAAAAAAGAAAATCAGTTTGGATCATAGTCTTCCTAATGATTGAAAATATTTGTGTGTTTTCGTGAAATTAATTATAATGAGCATATACGGTGTAGCCTAGGTCTAAAGAAACATTTCATTTCATTATTTATTTCCCCCCTTAGTGGGTTGTACAACTGGCATACAAAAAAAATGTGTGTCGCAGTAGGCAAAAGGCTGAGAAACCCTGATGTAGAGGTTGCTACAGGAATTACATCTGTGTCAATATCCATTACTAGCGAACATGTGATAGCAGATCAGATCAAATGTATCTGTTCTACACCCAACCAATCACAATAACTGACTAAACCCAATCCCATGCACACCTGTGGAACAGTGACTCTGCCGGTGAGCGCCCCCGCCTGCATATCTATGAGCCAGGCGTACTCGAGGGTGTCACTGCCCAGGGGCATGCCCTGGGATGAGAACATGGCGTGGGCCCTCATCTGCAGGCCAGACAGACTAAGGTGGCCGTCCCTCAGCACCCCATCGGAAGTAGGTCGCTATGGGGAATATTAACAAGGTAAAGTCAAAAACTTGTCAGCATAAGCATAAACTCATAAACTCAACATAGAACACATTAATGTGACTAACATACACAAACATAAATTACATGTGAAGGCAATTTGAGTACAGTGAACTCATTTGTTCAAGAAACCAGTTTGAGATGATGTGAGCTTTGTGACATTGCTGAAAGTAGCCATTATAAGATGGGTACACTGTGTTCATAAAGGGATGGACATGGTCAGCAACAAGTCGTCTGTGGCGTTGAAACGATTGATACTAAGGGTCCCAAAGTGTACTAAGAAAATATTCCCTACACCATTACACCATCACCACCAGCATGAACTGTTGATTCAAGGCAGGATGGATCCTGCTGTCATGTTTTGCCAAATTCTGACCCTACCATCTGAATGTCACAGCAGAAATCCAGACTAATCAGACCAGGCAACGTTTTTCCAATCTTCTACTGTCCAATTTTAGTGGGCCCATGCAAAGTGTAGCCTCAGTTTTCTGTTCTTAGCTGATAGAAGTGGCACCCGGTGTGTTTTTCTACTGCTGTAGCCCACCTGCTTCAAGGTTCGACATGTTGTGCATAGAGCTGGGTATTGGCAAGGACCTCACGATACGATACATATCACGATACGATACTTTTCACGATACATTGCGATATACTATATATTGCAATAATGTACATGAACATTTTAAAATAGAGCTGAAAATACAACTTCCTGTGTACCACCTGAGTAGTCTAATATGTACATCACATTATATTGATAACTCAGCTGACAAAGTGAGTGAAAACTATTTTATTCTAAATTTCCATTCCAATTTATTAGAACAATATTTGCATTACACATTGTTTTAAATCTGTTTAAAACATGAATGATGTATTGATGATTGAATTATATCCTTCATCGAGTATATCTATTTCCCGTCTTGTTCTGTATATTTTTAATTAAAACTTTTTTTAGTTATTTTTTTATATGTATCGATATGTGGGTCAAAAGAATCGATACAGTATCGTGGAATAAAATATTGCGATACTCAGCTGTATCGATTGTTTTGCACAGCCCTAGTTGTGCATTCATAGATGCTCTTCTGCATACCTTGGTTGTATCGAGTGGTTATTTGAGTTACTGTTGCCTTTCTATCAGCTCGAACCAGTCTGGCCATTCTCCTCTGACCTCTGCCATAAACAAGGCATTTTTGCCCAGAGAACTGCCTCTCACTGGATATTTTCTGTAAACCTTAGAGATGGTTGTGCGGGAAAATCCCAGTAGATCAGCACTTTCTGATCAAACCAGCCTGTCTTGCACCAACAATCATGCCACGTTCAAACCTAGGCCCCTAGGATCTAGCTTCACATTTACCGTTTGTCCAGCTTTTCTTAACTGTCCGATAATCTAACCAATGCTAAGATTGCTGGAGGGAGGAAACATATAGAGTATTGTAGGCGTGTTCCTGACCTGGTAGTTGTCGCTTATGAAGATGTGGATGGGAGAGAGGATCAGCTGTAGCATGGTCTCCTTGTAACCCTTCTTCATCTCAAAACACAGCCGCTCCAGGAAGCCTGAAGGGCCCTCGGGACCGTCACTGCTGCAGTGCTGGAGAGAACCAAGTCAAGCACAGACACACGCATGGAGGTTAGACACTTTAATGCAAGGTTAGATTTGTACATTTTGAGAAAAAAATAAAAATAATTTACACACTAAAATGTACTTAAATAGCAGAAAATCTAATTTGAATTGAAATTCTTTTTACTGACTATAAATGGGCTGTGGGCTCACCATGGGCAGTCTGCCGTGGACCTTGTAGAGGTTGATCAGCACCGTGATGTCCCAGGGCCTCAGGGCCAGCGGGTGGATCTTTGAGGCCTCCAGACGCTCGCTGTCCTCCATGCCCAGAGGGGACCAGCCCAGGGGCGAGGTGGTGGAAGTGGAAGGCACCGGGCTGGTCACCACATCGTCAAAGTCCGTGTACATGTCGTCCTCACCAAAGTAGTTTTCCTGAAGGGAGAGAAACAAGAGAGATTAGACAGTAGGTTGATGTGTGGGAGAATCATCTGAATGCAGCTGTAAAACTGACTTTCATTTATAGACCTTAGGAATCGTTTATATTTGTTTCCGTGTGTCAAGTAAAAGACGATAATAATGTAAAGGGAATCAGGGTTTATCAAGAGCAGAGGGGAATTCTGAGGCGGACTGATGCGCCTGTACCTTGATAGCGATGAGGGCCCTGAGCAGAGGCCCGTACAGCAGGATCTGGGAGTCAGGAGACATCTCCATCTCCACGTGGAGTCTGTCAGGGGGCAGCTCTGAGGGGTCCGTGGGCATTTGGCTGCGGGTAGCTGAGCTGGAGGTGTAGTGGGGAGGGACTCTGCTTGGGGCCGGGGTATTCTCCGGGGGTCTCAGGGCTGACAGCATGGCCTCCTCTATCTCCGACACTAGGCATGAAATTGCAGAGAAATAAGAAACAGAAAAGTATAAATTAGATACACACAACAGAACAGGACGACTGACTTGGGGAATACTGATGAGGGAGAAGGTGGCCTGTTCTCAAGCCGAAGCTGCGGGGTCCAATTTAGATTAAACAACAGAACGCTGCTAGTATCGATCTATGGATCTTACAGGATTGTTTGAGCTGCTCATCGGCCTTCTGAGGATAGATGGGGTGCCAGGTGTAGTCGATGATGAGAAGAAAGTTGGGCACACTCCAACAGTCCACCCAACCAGCCCTGGAGAATGTATTATAAAACACACAAAGTTTAACATCTGTGGTGGATGTAGGAGGATATACAGCCAAAGACTTCCCCAGCAGTACCAAAAGTGTGTAGTAGGTCCAATACTTGCTTCAAATACTTGCTTCAAATATTTCTAAAACAGTAAATCAGCTTCATAATACTTCAACAACTTCAGCCAAGTGGAATGCGATTACAGCCTCTACTCAAGACCATACCTGTTCCCAAGCTCCAAGCTGGTCTCTACATTTGCCCTGTTTGGCTCAATAGATTTACATAGATACAGTATCTCATTAGCCAGAAGATATCCTGTATAGGTTGGTGGTAACACAAAGATTATAATGCTTATTCTTATCTAAAAACATTATTAAACATTAGTCAGGGCTAACACGCACATAGACAAAAAAAAAAAAGACAAAAAAAAGGGGTTTGTTTGTTTCCAGCTTCAACTCACTCTGCAAGGGTGATGTTCCTCCAGCGTGGCTTGGTGGGTTTGGGCGGGGGGGCGCCCTGATTCTCCCCAGGCATGAACATGTCAGGGGGAAGCTTGACATTTTGGTAGTCTTTGGCCAATGTGAGCAGGGGGCAGCGGCTAGGGTGGCACTCTGGCAGAGACAGTCGCATGTCTGTGTCCTCTGCCTGAAAGATGGGACACATAACACATAAGAACGCACAGTAGCACCGACCTACCAATGGAATTCGCGTTTGTCCCAAAAAAAGGTTAATAGGTATATAAACATGTCAAGATTCAGATCAAGATTTCTTTATTGTCATTGTACAAACATTCAGTTGCACTCAAGAACTGGGCTCAGATAAGAAAAACAATAAATAAGTAATAAATAAATAGCTAACAAATACTGTATTATTTTCTGCAAACACAACTGCATTTAAATATATTGTATTCATTCAAATTTTTGCATAACAACAAAAACAACACAACTCACTCTCAAGCAAAAGCGGGTGTTGCATGTGGTGGGGACAAACTCATTGAAAGGCAAAGTGAAGTCTATGTTGAGTGTCTCGCCACAGGCCGCCAGGTACACTGTAGGACAACAACAGGAACACATGTTGGCTAAACCCAAATGTATACATTAAGCGGTAAATTAACAACTTAAAAATATAAACGTTTCTTCAACAGTTCCCTACAGATAGCCTCTCCAGGTTCATTTCCCTCACCGTTCTCCTGTTGCTTTGTGGAACAGTCAACCCAGTTATGCTGGTTAGCGGCCCAGAGCATTTCAAACTGGTGAAAGAGGATTTTGAACTTCCAGGCGTAGGGTACAAAGGAGTAGATGTCCGGCGCGCTATCGCTAGCCCAGTCCTGGATCAAATCTGAAGATGAAGAAGCAATAGGAAATATCTCCAACCACTCTTTATATGGCATTATGATACCAAACAGTTAGCTGAACCATTACAAGGTAAGACACCATTAGAACAGGCTTGTGACTATGGGTTTACCGGAGAAGAAGTTTTTCTGGGCATAGATGAAGTGGTAGGTGGCCTTGTATACCTCGATCTCACACTGCCAAGACTGAGGCATGTTCCACACGCGGGGGTAGCTGGCGATCACGTGGAACTGGAAGGAACGGCAGAGACAAAAACGGGCTCAAATCAAAGCTGTCTAAAGCATGGCACAATGCTGTATCTGTACAACATACTGTAGATGTCAACGTAAAATGGGGTGTTCTCCCAGCAAGAACAAATAGTAGAGGGAACAACGTCTTTTAGTAGTACTCAGTAGGGCTGTGCTGAAAAAAAAAAGCGATACAGCAATATATTGCGATATTTATTTTCGCGATATAATATATATATACTATATTTCCAGCTCAAAAATCGATTTTTTGAAAGAAAATAAATTCAGTGTGTGAACTACAACCTCCGTTCCTATAGATGTCGCAGTACAGCTAGTTGCCTAGAATTGACGGCCCCCATTTCCGGTAGAGTGAAATTTGAATGCAACATGACAGATGCAGCTGACAAAATTACAGCGGCTCCTTCAAAGTATAATGTGGAATATCACAATATATCGCGATATGTATTGTATTGCAATGTATCGTGATGTAATCGTATCGTGATCCATGTATCATGATGCGTATCGTATCGTGAAGTCCTTGCCAATACCCACCCCTAGTACTCAGTAGTAGATATCACTAGCATGGGGTTTCTACATATACAAACAAGTATTAAGTAGCAATTGGAATTATAAATAGTAATAACATCAATGTTGTGTCTTCAGGCATTTTTCAGTTTACTCAAATCAGTCTTTTAACAATGCATGCGTGTGTTGTTTGCTACTTACAGCCAGCATCTCAGCCTCCAGCAGCGTCCTGTATTGCATGCTGCTGGTGGTGTCCACATGAAGCAGCTGGCCTTTTATGGTTGGTGAATAGCCTGGGGATAGGGAAACATCATAGACAACACCATAGGCATATTACACACTCTCTGTGGGGTTACAGAGCCACTGCTGCAGTTGGAACATAGACAAGCATGCATCATAATATAGTAGTAAGGCCAGCTGCTTTTACTAACGCTAAATATGCCTTCTTCCCGGAGACGCACACATCCACTTACCATTCTCTACTACGGTCATTGGGATGTTGACCTCCAGGTAGGAGCCTGCACCCACATTCACATGAATGGCGTTGGTTTCCTAGCAGGAACACGGTACATAGGAGGGAGAGAGAGACAGCAAGGAAGGAACAGACAGTGAAGTCAGAATATATGAGCACTTTTCTATTATACACCTGTGGAACGGCAGGACCAGACTGCAATATACAGTACAACCAGACCACAAATGACAAGGAAAGGCAGAATGGAGAAAGGAGGTACGACGTACTCTGTTCTTGGTGAACAGCAGGTCAATGGTGGCATCGGCGATGATGTTCATGCGAAGCTCGAAGGCCAGGTTTTGTCTGGGTTTCCCAGGCTGAGCCACCTCTGTTACCTTCATGGACTGGTAGTCCGCTGGCTGGAAGAACTTCCACAGAAGGTCCCTGAGGGAAAACCAGCAACAGGCCTTATAGCTGTGTACAGGCTAGAAATGGAGGGTGGACCTTTTCAAGCCATTTTTCCCCCGCGTGTTGCCTACCTCTGCCGGTCAGCCCAGGGCCCGTAGTTGAAGTCTGTTCCCTTGCCACAGACGATGTCCAGACCCCAGCAAGGAGGGAGGTCCTGAAGCTTGTCTCCTTCGCTGCTGGCCTCCGCCTCCCCACTGTCCTGCTCCTCAGGGACCGGGCCTGCAAACCACACAGGAGAAACACCATCAACAATGGTGATGAATACAAAGAATTCTATTTGTCCTGTGTGAGGGAAAAACACTTTTCCAAAGAAAGTTTATAGCTGCGTAAAGCATTGAAGTCAGCCTCACTGAGATCCTTTTTAACACATTTTTGAGCCCCCTTAAGTATTTATTACTCTCTGTTTATAGGAAGCAGTAGGGCAGGCTAGTGTTTAGAGACAGCGAGGGAAGCAACGGGCCATGTAAAGTATGTCGAAGTCTAAATTCAGATCCAACGTTTTACATAGGTGTGTGTGTGTGTGTGTACCTGGTTCATCCTGGTAATAGTAGATGTCAACATCGTTGGATTGCATGACCACAAAGCCTTCACCCATCAGTCTAGGAGGTCTAGGAGACCAAACATCACAATCAAAGATGAAATTGTGTCTAGATTTGATCTTGTGTAGACTATCACAGCATCCAGGTTTTATCTTCATCTATTCTGAAGAAGGTTGGTTTGTATAGTGTGGCTGTGAATTTAGTAGATTTATAGTAGAATGTATGTCCATAAACTATACCATCAATAACTTCCTAACTAAAATGCAACTAGTCTATAGCAGAAAGAGTTAGCAAAGCATTGCTTTAAACGTGAAGTGCACACAGACTGTCTTACTCATCAGTCTGCATGCCCACATAGCGAGGGCTGGGTACCAGCATCACTCGGACATTCTCCAGTGACCCCTTGATGATGTGCATGTACTGGTCCAGGTGACTGGAGGGCGGTTTAGTGGCTAACGTCAGGAAAGCGTCTTCAAAGTTGACGCACAGCGTTTGGGGTAAGTGGTGGTTTCCAAATGCCAGACGACCCTACAGGGACGCACAGGTTTGTGCAGAACATTCACATGCAAAGGGATATGGTATTGTCACTATGGCTAGGAAGGGGGGAAAATAAAATGTATTCAAGGGCATCTTGTTAAGTTAATGAGCACCCATTCAAATTAGAAAAGAACATGCCAGCCATATGCACATGGTTATTTCAGGATTAAATTCCTGCTAAATTAAACCTGACGGTTACAGTTAGCTAAAGTTTGGTCAAATGACCTGCTACATTCTGACGCCTTATGGTGGAACGGCGGTATGAATTAGAGATCTACTCACCGTGCTTATGTTAACTTTGATTACAGGAATGAGGGAACGCCAAGAAGATGAAGGTTCTGCATTCTCAGTTTTGATGTTCACACTATAAAAAGCGAAGGAAGACATTTAGGCAGATAAATTCCATCTACATTTTTATCTCCAAAAACTGCGGTGGTTGTGTCACAGACTCTTTTCCAATTTATTTGTGAAAGGATGAGCAGGGGTGTGCGTATGCTGTGTTGTTTTTATTGACTGAGCCTGTGCAAAAGAATTCTGCACTTTAATTGAAGGTTTACATACTATCCTGAGGATGACCTTGTTCCACACATAGCTTTGTGGTTTTTCCTGGGCAAGCAAGAGGGGGGAAAGGATTTTTGTGTACTGCTCTTGCCTGTCCAAGGACTTCTCTCTCTCCTCCCGTCCTTTCTCCTTGTCTTTCTTGGGCGTGATGAGGGTGGGCTCAAGGCCGAAGGTTTCCTGTAGACGGGCGTAGAGGTCGACGCGGTTGTAGACGTGAAACTCGAAGCCACTGACAGTCACGTACAGCCTTGTCTCTGCCTTGGGGTCTGGCAGGGAGAAAAGACGGGTCAAGGCTGTTGATCTTGCTACCTACACCTTGTGAAGATTTGTATTTGTAACAAACAAAACAAAAACAACTAATAAGTCTCTGACTAATTATTATATTCTTTATTCTGTCAGTTGGTGGTATCCAGGTTATCAATGAATATAGGAGATGTGTTGGTTTTCCCTGCACAACGAAAATGAGCATGTTAGCCACAGAGAGGATACTTTTATCTATAGAACTCCTTTGGTGTACCACTCACCATGCTGTTTCTGTTTTGGGTTATACATTTTCCACCAACGAAATATAAGGAAGCCATCTTGTATCCTACAATATAGAGAGAACAAGAGTAGAAAAAGGTCAAACACAAAGCTATTGAGGAAGGTTTTCAGAGTAAAGCATATGAAATGTCACCAAGGTACAGATCACACAGCACAGCTCATGGGAACAGCACATGTACCTAATAGACATATCTTCATTGATAAAGTAGACATCTCTGAACATGACCTTTCCTGAGAGCACAGAGAAGGAGAAGGAGCCTATGGAGAAATGCAGACATACAATATTAAATTACAGGCACTTTTTAATTTTAATAAAGTAATAGTATTAAAGTTAATACTATTAGTATTAAAGCCAGTAATAGTATTAAAGCCAGTCTAGTGGTCTGGGTGTTGGACTCCCAGCTGGAAGGTTGTGGGTTCAAGCCCCAGAGGTGGCCTACCTGTAAGCATCCTTGAGCAAGATGCCTAACCCCTATCTGCTCTATGTAATAGCACCATGTAATTGTAAGTCGCTTTGGATAAAAGCGTCTGCTAAATGACAAAATTGTAATTGTAATTGTCAAATCACAATAATAAAGAACTGCTTCTTTATACTCAGTTTGTCTTTGTTGTTATACCACTGTCTGGGAATTTAAACATCATCAATATTATTAAACATTGAATGTGACTGGATTTGGCAATGATTAAACTAAAAATGACTGTACGGTTATCTGTATGTTCCTCTAGGATTTTCATTCCCATCTAGAAAGACAAATGCATTGACAACATAGTATACTTAAGTCTAAGGGCGTTTTTACACCAACACTTTTTAGCCTGGTTCGTGTTCCCCCTTGGTGCGATTAGTTTGGGCGGTTTGTTTGTGGTGGGAACATGATCCAACCTTGATCCGACCCAACTACCAGGTATACTCGCAAGTTTGAGCTAAATGGCTCCCGTAGCCTCAGTCGTCTGAAGCCAGCACATCTTCTTTGCAAAGTCTGAAACAGTACAGATTTTTCAAGACCTCGAAATGAATTCGGCATTCTGCTAGTGTAGTTTAGCCTGGTATATTGCCCCCAGATAATTGCCACAGCTATGAAGAAAATGCCATCTGTGCTGTTGCTCTATGTTAAATTGCATAGATGCACTACTCCAGAAAACAGTGACCTTCTTCCTGTATTTACTTTCTTGCTGACGCGGTGCCCACAGACACAACTGACAAATAAGCGGAGTGAACGTTCTCACATGGTTTGTTGTTTTCTGTCAAGATAAGGGAACTTAAAATGCCTGCTCTCACTTTGACTGCTTGCAAAACAGGAAAGTGTACATGAGCCAAGACACTAGCTAACGTGAGTGAACATGTTTTGGATCAAAACGTTCCTATTTCAGTCTACACAGGAATTTCACAAGACACATTGACCATGCTACAGTACATGCTGTGGCATGCTTCAGGCAAGAACAAACCCGAACAAAATTGTATCTGTCATTCATCCAGATAACAGCTACAGTTGATTTCACGCTATGGCTCAAATTCAATAGACATAATGACACAGAGTACCAGGCTCTTATTAAATATTCAACAGGCAGAAATAAAACCTCGCTGGAGCACAGGAAGCCAATAATGGGTCTCTGGCAGCCCTCCCATACCCGCTGGTATTTGTGGAAGCAAGCCTGGGATGAACTTACCGATGTGAATGTAGCCATCCTTGTACAGCCTGTTAATGATGACGGTGAGGACGAGGCCAATATTGCGGGAGTTGTAATACATTAAATAGATAATCCAGCCACAGGACAGGACGGTGGCTAAAAGACAAAAGAACAGCATTAGCTCAATCATTCTTAGAGATTCAATTCTGAGACCAACTGATAGAAGGGACAGATATCATTATACTGTATGGAGGCTAAGACAGATACTACTTAAGACACTAACAGATATTTAACCTTTATTTAGATGTTGTCTATGCATGCATCACTCCTGTTGTGAGGAAGGTACTTATAGATGATCTGCTGCATCTGACAAGAAAGCTTCCTTCAGTGGTTTAGGTCCAGACATGGACTAGGCCTATTTCATGACGACTTACCCACAAGGAGCCAGACAACATTGGAGTTGCGTTGGTTGAGGTAGATGTCCAGATCCCCGAAGCTAGGGAAGGCGCTGTCATTGGCCATGCTTTTGCTTGCCATGGCTACAGGAGATCAGTCTTATGTCTAACACTGCAAAAATCAAAAGTCCTACTCCTTAATATCGCAACCAATGATTCCATGGAAAACAGCTAAATTGATCATATTCAAATGTTCTGCGGTCCCTCAGTGTGTAGCGTACACTTTTCATAACCTTTAGACCTAGCTATAACAATTAGAGATGGGTAATGGGATCTCACAGATTCAGATTCAAAGATCAAGGCCAAAGACCTAGATTCTCATCTAGGCCACATTCAAACTCTACCTTAAATACATTCAAACAATACCTTAAACTGTTTTCTGTGTCAATCTTCAAAAATGTGTCTCTTCACTTTAAACAAATAAACCAGGTACAAAGAAAAGGCTATGGCTTACTATATTTATTCTCTGAAAGAAATAAACTTGATCCTGGTTAACATGTTAACAACACTGCCCAAACTGCCTATTGTTGCTTGGTGGGTAGCGATGTGTGGTCTGCATTGCAATTAAAAAAATAATTATTTGAACTCTAATTATCTCCGCTTGCTGTCCATATAGTCTTAAAATTACTACCTGTGTTATTAATAGAGTCGTCTGCGTGAACTAGAAAAAACGGCTGTTTATAATGGGAATGTTTACAATACAATGTGTGCGGATAGTAAAGTCAAGTGTAACATGTCCATCTGCTGATCAAAGAACAGTTGTACCGGAAAGACCTGTTTACGTTTTAAGTAATATTACCGCAAATAGTTAAATAGAAAAAGCAAATGCTAAAGCACGCTTAGCCTATTACAAAATATATGGTCTCAGAGTCCAAAACAGTAGATTATGTCAGAAGGACGTTGACTATAGTCGTTCATAACATACGTATAAACATAATATAAAGTATAACAACAGATATGAATTGAAACGCTGAGACGCTAAGAGAAGGGTTAGTATATAATCTGCTTTACTTTTTTCACGAGCATTCCATTAGCTGCCAATCCTGGGTGACATTAGCATTTAGCTTGCTGCACAAGATGATCCAGCTTTTACAAATAGGTACAGTATCTAATTTCATTAACAAGAATGTGATCATGAATACAAGATGTAATAAAAAAAATAGAAAAGAAAAACAAACAATTGAAACACGTCATAATTTATTATGAAATGTGCACCCTTATCTACATCAACGCACAAGTGAAACCATGACAGTCTTAGGTAATACAAATCATAACCAGTGTGTTATAATATACACGAACCAATTTTCAATCCAACACTACCAATGGCCTCTTCTAACATAACTGCAAGTTCCCTGACCATATCGGACCAGATAATGATCTCGTTATTGGGCTACCTGTAATGCTCGACGATATTTGTTAGCAATAATGTAGGCTAGTAAGCTAGTGGCAGCAGGCCACACCCAATAACTTCTTGTTAAATGTTAAATCTAGTCACTGGCGAAAGCAATGAAGAGTGTGTACCTTTTTTTGCTTGATGAAATACGTGGTTTCATTTTTCTCCGATAATCCAGGAGCTGCTATCCTTTCGTACAGACATGAGGATAACACTAGCTAACTGCAGCATCCTCGAATATTTACATGGTTGTCCGGCCTGTTGACAATCTCTTCCTGTATTGGCCAAGGGTGGGCTCGTATAGGTGTCCTGTGTGGGCAGTTTGGCGGAGTCTTTGCTCGCTTTGGTGGTTGCGAATGGAAGCAGGTCTAGCGCCGCAGCCATTACGAACGGAGAAAACCAGGACAAACGCACCCAAGCGTTCATGCAAGACGCGCGCTCTCTAATGGTATTCTGTTGTCACTACTCCTACAAAATCGGGCTTTTATCATATTTGGTTGTATTTGTAGTAAATAGTAGGCTATACGGCATGAGTTTTGTCAAATTCAGAAACCTAAATAAAAAAAATTGATCAAATATATTCATACAATTTACCTGTGTATTACCCGGAAAAGTATTCATATGCACTTACATATATTTGTATTGCCTTTCTTCGTCTATATAATTATACTAATTGGGAGTACCTTAAACAATATAAACCATTTTCAGCATATCTATTTAGTAATGGACAAGTTCTGGTCAGAATAGATCAGTGGAGCCGCATTCAAAGCTCCGCACCACAGTCAACCGTTGGCAGGCCAGCTGCTGCTCTCCATGGTACTGAAGTCAGTGATTCTTTTAGCTGCCTGCTCACTCACTGTCACACTTCAAAAACAGTCGCAGCACTTCCTGTCCGCCCTAGTATCTTAATTAGTTACAGCAATTAGCTTTGAGGTTGACTAGAGTTTGAAGAAATAAGGTAATGTAAAACAAATCGCTGTAAAAACTACAACAGTCTTGCTCATTATAATAATGTATTATTTTAAGCAACAGCCCTGACTTGTTTTAAATGTTGTTTGGACAACATTGTTTATATTTTGTCTTATTTATAATTGTCCATTAAACAGCGTGTGTCTGTAGAAGGTTTAGAGAAGGGTGTGAGCCTAGGAGCTCTATAAAGGAAGGAGCAGAGGAATACAAGCCACTTAGCATGCAGGACTGGGCGAGCCATACACTGTCAAGAGTTTCAAACCAAAATGTTTTTGTAACATTGACTTCAACCACGAGGGCAATTCCAGAAGCAGGCATTTATTTCATGCATTACAGATTTTATTGTTCAGAGTGCATGCCAATTTGTGGAGAAACAGTAAACAGTAAATACAAATGTACATTAACAAAGCAAACAATTACAAGAAAGAAATTACATTTTCTTTCTAACCTGATAGACCTGCAACAAATATAACTCTAATTTGATGAGTCCTCAGGCAAATTATTGTGATTTGTGTTTTTTTTAAAGGCATTACCATGCTCGATAAGTCACATCCTTCTGCCAATGATGCATTATAACAAATCATATACAGTGCAAACATGCATAAAATGTTTTTAAAAAGGTTATCCTAAAGGCTCAGACACTAAAGACAAGCCAAGGTTGTTGTACAACACAGGCAATGAAGACACTCGTGCTTTAATAAATAGAAAATTGAGAAGAATCCTTTCAAGACCACAAATTGTTACAGATCCTATAGTGACAGAAATTGAACACTATTAATGTGAATGTTCATTTTACCACCAATATACCTGGAATTCATCAAAGAAACATAAAAACTTCAAATGGGTCTGTAGCAGTGCATACTCTTCATCAAGACACAGGAGGAAAGGACAAATCTCAGTGTGGTTCAAAAGAATTCTATTCATATATGCTTCAAACTGTTGCTTTTCACAGTGACAATAAACAAATAAAATGCGGTCGCTGCATTTGTCCAACAATGTACAGGCAAGGAACAGTCAGAAGCTCATGAGTACATCTCGCTCTTGTACACTTGTGTAGAATGGCCTCCCAAACACAAAAGAGTGGAGTCCCGCTCTTAGCTTCTCTGCAAAGGCCATAATAATGTTGAGGTCTCCCTCCACAGTCAGGTCCAGGTCCGTCTTCAAGTTGCGTAAAGAGCGAAATGGCTTCTTCCCTTTCTGCCTGTGGGACAGGGTTGGGGAGAATTAAAACAAGGACCAATACAGCTAACCAGCAGCTGCAAATAACGCTGTTCCACTATGATATGGATGCTCTTTCAGGGCACCTGAACAAGGTACAAAATAATTCCTTTCAGGCTTTTAGCAAGAAAATAAAACGGCTTCTTTGACAAACAATGGTTTCTTATTGTAACTGTTTACGTCTTTGCAGAGGGGTTAGTTAAAGAGGACTTATTATGAAAAACTCACTTTTTTAGTGCTTTCAGTGATACATTTTGCACATGAGCCATTGGTGTTATCACAAGCATTGTATCCGCAAGCTGAATCGAGGTATCACCGTGAATCTAGGTAAGCACTGCTCTGTTGGATGCACACAGCAGCAGCATCATCAATAAATCGACCCCCAGCTTTAGAGGACAGAGCTGAGTAGATTAATTTTATTTTTGATGGCAAAGTCCCAGCTACAGTTCTTTTCAGGCCAGCTGACAGTCCTGCCTGGGCCCGGGACGAGATAATCTTAGATGGGCCCCCCCCGCGCCCAGATCTCTCCTTTTCCCTTGCTCTTCCTCTCCTCTGCTATTTTTTCCACAAATAGGCCTATTTAAAAAAAAAAATTGTAAATTATTTCATAATTTAATTAGGGCCCAGTTCTAGGCCCCCCCCCCCTACCCTGGCCCCGGGACAACAGACCCGTTTGTCCCCCCCCTATCGGCGGGCGTGGTTCTTTTATCAACCTGGGCCAGTAGACTACAACGCTGGAGCCTTAAGGCAAGATGCCTACCCCTACCTGCTCCATAGCATCATGTCAATTGTAAGTCACTTTGGATAAAAGCATCTGCTAAATTACGTAATTGTAATTGGATCAGGCCCAACTTTACAAGGCAGAACGGCTGACGAGGGAAAAGCAAGTACCAGAATTTAGTTTCAATCGGTTCGTTCTGATCAGAATCTGTTTCAGTATTTTAACACAGTGCACTGCAGTCGGCCTAACTCTCCAGGGGCTCCCGCCTTCCTCCACCACAACCGAGGCAGTCGGGGTGGCTTTCAACGGTGGGCCACGGAGCCCCGCGGCTAGGCCAACGCTCCGGTTTTGCGTTCCTCCATTAAATGATTGTTCCTGAACCGGTTACGATGAAAATAAATACCATGTAGGGCTGTGTGATATGATGGACGGCAGGCTATAAAATGTCTATTTTATAGCCTTTTAT
Source organism: Percopsis transmontana (assembly GCA_025447815.1). Classification (NCBI taxonomy): domain Eukaryota; kingdom Metazoa; phylum Chordata; class Actinopteri; order Percopsiformes; family Percopsidae; genus Percopsis; species Percopsis transmontana. Next base: position 5,559,394 of record JAOEHI010000015.1, read on the forward strand.
AACCTACTTAATCATATACTGTACAGAGTCCCAGGTGGTCCAGCAGTGCAGATTAACAAGTAGTAAGACTGGATATACAATTAATTTGCCTAATCACAATTTCATGTCATTTAGCGGACGGTTTAATCCTAAAAAACTTCCAACTCCAAGTATTAAGGAGCAGATAGGGGTTGGGCATCTTGCTCAAGGATGCTTACAGGTAGGCCAACACTAGGGCTCGAACCCTGATATTACTTGTGACGCCGAATCTAAACGTTGTGTGTTGCATAACGTTAGTAACAGGGTGTGCAATACAATGTCTTTTTTCTATGTGGGTGAATCCATGTAGTCTTACTATTGACAATACTCACGTCTCGTCCTCGATGTACTTGAGCAGTGTGAGGGCCTTCCTGTGGAGGAGCAGCAGGAACTGGAGCAGATAGGTGCTCCGCAGGGACAAGCCTGGCTTTAGCATGAACACCTGGGAACGACACGGGACACTGATTACAAGGCAACACTCTGGCTTAGTGAGAGCAGCTGGAAGCAATCCACTCTTAACGTCCCACTAACCTTGGAAACTCGAAACACACTAGTGAGATACGACGTCAGTCATAGAGGACGCAACAGTGTTTTCAAATAATGGCTACAGACACACACCCCAGCCCCATTATCAAGGTTCAGTGAATGGAATATGGCTCATTTTTACTATAACCAATTACATTCTGCAATTGGGAGCCAGCACAGGGGAGTCATAAGAGCTGCAGTTTATTAGAATAATTGTATTGCCAATTACGTAAATGTCCTGTGCATCAGAACAAAAGAGTTAGCTTTGCTTTCCTATAAATAGGCAAACATCTACAAGAGGGGAGGTGTCCTAAGCATATAAGCTTTCACAGAGAAAACTTCTGAACAAATAAATAGCCATTTGACCTGTACGGCAGCAGCATTGTAAATCAACACAGATTGTGTTTGACTCATAACTGTCCATTAAACCCTGAAAACCCTCATTTAGTATGGCTGTTTGCTAGACTGAAAATAAGGCTGAAATGTGCACACGGGGCTTAAAAACGCTGCGTTATTCTTACCTCGTCAATGAACGACTTCACCAGTGTGTCTTTGTGCGTCACATCTTGGAATATATTCCTGAAAAGAGGTGGATTATAATGGTTATGAACAGGGCCGGTTCTAGAACCCTCTGACAGGTTACTCCATTCTTTTACAGTAGTTTGTGGAACAATAGCGACAGTGCCAAGCCCTGCCCCCTTTCCCAGAGTTCCTTGTCATCAGTGTGCAATTTGTGCTGCATTTAGTCATAGTCAGACTAAATTAGAAAATTGGACTGTATGTGCATCTTACAACATGAACCATTAGACGTTTCAGTTTAAATGGGCATTGTTGTGTGTGTGGGTGTGTGTGTCCTACTTAGCACCACAACATTGGCTTACAGGTCAGGCGTGAAGGTCTCCCCGGTGTGGATAACTGTGTCAGGGGCAATATCCTCCTCGCTGTCAGCCCGCCAGAGCGCGCTCAGCTCTGAGCGCATGTAGCGCCGCTGGTTGTACACGTGCTCATGGCATGGAGGCATCTGCTTGACTGTGTTGATGTCCACGTCAATGTGCGTGGTGGGGTAAGGCGAATAGAGAACCTGGCGGAAGGGTAGCACAAAGCTGCCTGTGGAATCCTAGCAAGGAGAGCATAGAGAAAGACCCATTATTAAGAGACTCTTCTAGATGAAGAAGAAGAAGATGAAAAATATATGAACACATGGTTGATAACTAGAAAACTCTATAGGGAGCCAAAGTGAAATCAGAAGTAGCTTGTTATATTCCACAAGTGATGATGGCTGGGTTCAATGAATTCATACCGTATCAATTTAATCTAGTTTTGTAACTCCTTTGGATGTGATGAGAAACCCTCCCCCAAAGAAGTGAAACAAAACCCTTCCAAAGCGATGATAGATAAAAACTACCCTATGCCCATGTCTAGGTAATGAGGGCAGGGCAGGTTAGTAGTGGTCTGGGTGTTTGACTCCTATCCAGAAGGTCATGGCTTCCAGCTCTGGTTGGTTGGCCCACCTGTGAGCACTCCAACCTATCTGCTCCTTGTAATACTTTGTAATTGTAGTCATTTTAAGTGGCTTTGGAAAATGTTTTAATAATTTTAAGTTGCTTTGTATAAAAGCATCTGCTGAATGACATCATTGTAATTGTAGTTGTTGAATGCTGGAAAGAATTATTGATGTACTGGCAAATACAGATAACCATATATCCGAGAACCTAATAATAAGATAAGGTAATTAGACATCATTTAAATAAAACTGCATCTGAATTGATGTGAACACTATGTAATGACCCCAAATATGTTATTCACTGTCAGGGAAAAGGGACAAACAAGACTGAGCTATATGGATAACTGATCCAGCTGGATTAATATATTGACAGTGCCACATAAACCCTGCAAGGCTCAGCTGAAGGAAGCTTGGACATATCCCAATATTTAACTTTACCGCTCCATTCTTAGCAGCAATGGCTGCGCGGTTCCTTAGGGTGCTATTATAATAATGACTATAAAGAAGTCCTATTGTGAACTGAAACCTACGGGAATGATTACAAATTATGAAGGAGAACACACCAGAGCACAGAGCCCTCCACACAGAAATGTATAGGAGGAAGGTAAGGGCTTGCTACCTTGAGTAGACCCTGAACAAACAGGCCAGTGTCATACTTGAAAGAAGTTTCAGCCTTACAAAGGCGCGAGCACTTCCTCTCTGCTGGGGTGAGGAAGAGGCACAAGGTTCGCACAATCTACAATACAAACACACTGTCAGTCCAAATGGGCATAACACGTTAATTTCAATTCATTAATTATAATTCAGAGCAATACATATTCTGTAAAGCACTGAATCAGTGCAATTGCTTATTTTTTATATAGGGATCTTTTAAACTTGCCAATGCAGGTTTCAAAAGCCTTTGTGTCATAATATAGTGGTATAACAAATGTTCATAATAATAAATGATTTACTTAAATGCGCTACATGTGTCTGACTCCAGCGATACCTTATTGACTTTATCCGGGTTGCTGCCAACCACCATTGAACAGCCGCAGGTCTGCAAATGAGAGCTGATGGCCCTGACACACAATATATAATGCATGTATTTTATTAGAAAGGGTTTTTAGAAATAACTATTGAGTGACAAACTGTAAACCTAAATACAGTATACCTCCTGGTTCTCTAGTAGCCCTGCTCAGTTTTCAGCAGCAGTTAAGCAGTTGTATTTCTGATTTTGCATATTCTAATTATATCTTCTTTGTAGTAACATAGTTAATCTTTGTAGCAGATACTGTATGCTACAGCTTACAGATCATTGTCATGTTTACAAGATGCCAACCTACTATTCAATCCTGGCCCCACCAAGGGGTTTGTTATCACATTGGGCTGCTCAGAACCTGAACACTAACAAGAGTTTTTTTTTTTTTTAAACCTCACATTCACCTGAGAGGCCTCAGAAGAACCATTACTCATCATTCCAGGGCTCATAGGTGTTAAGTGTGTCACCACTGGGATGAAGTGAAACACTTACTTGTGGAGGAAATCCTCATGGCAGCTGTCTCCGATGTCATCATCATTTAGCACAGTGTCTTTTATCTACCCAGTAGGAATAAATGGGAAGTCTCATAACAGTCTCATAAAAAAAGCAAGTACATGCACTTGAAACAAAAGTGAAACAAAATTAGACTTGTTTATAATATAGAGAAGTAGGAGTTCAGATATTGAGGCCCCTCTGTGACAACAAAAAAGCCGCTGTGTATCTTTTGTTGTTTTACATTTGGCATGGTAACAGACAAAAAATAAGATTTGAAAATACCGATACTGACTATTAGTGGATGAATGTGTGTGTGTGTGCGTGTGTGTTACATACATCTATATCCTCTGGCACACTGTGTGTCTTCATAGAAGCCAGCAGCTCCATGACAGGGACTATTTCTGAGCTTAGCACTGAGATAATGTTGTGGCCCTGAAATTAAACACAGGAAATGATTAATGCTAGCACTGATAGTTTACCCGACTCTGTATTGAATCTTGGAATTGGATCTAAATAAAACAGACCCACAAGGTTTCCACTACAAGCGGGTGAGGATTCGGCTCTCAAAGTAACTGGTGATATTTTAAAGTAAAGACATTCTTTTAATAGTGTGCTTTCTTATATTTACACTGAAAATCCCTGCACAGTCTTGTTAAGACTAAGTAAAAACACATTTACTGTAAGATTATCTAAGGCCTAGAATTGGGTTTTCAGGCATCGTATAGGAACATGACATTATTTTGTCTACATTTTGTGGAAGCAACAACTGCTACAAACTATGCGAGTGTTACAAGCCAAGGTAAAATGACGCTGCTAACCTTCTGCATCCAAATCCGGCCTTTGCGGATGACATGTTTAAATCTCTCCACGCAGATGGTGTGCAGCGGCAGGTAGAACGCCAGCTCAGTTTGGGGCAGGATGACGGACAAGGCACATGTGTTTTTGTCCCCCTTCAGCTCACCATCAAAGATTAGAGATACTATGATGACACCCTTTTCTGCAAGGACAAAGAACTTGACATCCACAGCGCCACATTCGGCGCTGCGTAGAATCTCCCCATTCAGTGTGTGATTGGCCAAGAAGGTGACCTCCCCGTCACTCAGAAACAGTGCCTGGTCACCTTTTGGTACCCATATGTGACGCACTCTGGGACCCAGGATGTTGTCCCAGTAGGCAAAGGTGGCAGCCAAAAGCGGGCATTCTCCATTCACTGGTACCTCAGTCTTTGCCACAGCTGGTGACTGGGGTGGACAGCCAGAGGACATTGGAATTGTTCTGGAGAACGCTGGTGATTAGGTCTGTGAAAAAGAGTGTCTAAATAAAGGATTTTGCGATATTCGACCTGGATTGTAAATACAGTAACCGCGGAAGAAGAGTGAGAAATTACAATACAATGTAGCATTGCCTAAAAATAAGTGAAGAGTGAATTGTAACTGCTAACTCTTTATTTGTATTACAATCTTGCAAGCTTATTTTGTGTCATTGTGCGATCCACTACTAACGTTACACCAACCATTCGCGTTGTTATTCGTCACACCACGGAGATGAACAACAAATAACATAATGCACACAAATAACATTATATCACTTTAGTAGCAGCAATTATATAATTTCTGTGACAACAATCATCTATAATTATTATACAGACTAGATGGCATTCTGTCAACGTTGGCTAGGTAGCTCACTAGCTAACAATGCTTATTACAGAATATGACGGCGCGCTCACACGTAGCTTAGTTTACTTACTTATTGGTTGCTTTACTGTACCCTGCCACAGCTCACCGTAGACTACTGTTGAATAAATAAACACTGCTGCTTAAATGGATCTTTACTGATTTGACGTGTACAACGTAGCTTAGTACTTCCTAATACGTCACATGTTGATCAATAGTACGTCACTCGTCGACACGGTGGTGAGTAGTGCCCCCTAGCGAGTGGTTCTGCATAACTGCAAGAAAAAGGGAAGGGCAGCAAATGTAATCCAGTGGTATAAGACATTCAATTTCATTCATTATAGTGCTGTCTGTGAAGAAAATTGGCCTAATTTTTTTCTGTAATTTACAGACACGACAGATTTTCAATCAGACCACCCAGGAATACATGTTCTGCAGTTCCAGCCTTTCTTCATTCATCACAGTTTTAATCAGGGTATATGACTGCTACGTACAACCAGTGTGCCAAACACGTTGGATCTCATATTGTCATATTATTATCTCATATTATACAAGTCGTAGAAGCAACGTTTAGTTGTTTTTCTTTTCTTTTAGTTTTAGTGGTTTGATCATGATTGGAACCTTGAGTGCTTTTGTTGTGTTTGTCTGTCTGTGTTGTTTCTGCATTTACATTTACAGCATTTAGCAGACGCTTTTATTCGAAGCGATTTACAAGTACATTTGTCAATAACTGATTAGTTACATGCACCAGTTTCTAAAATGTGTGTCAAGATGGATGATGACTTGTCTACTCTACTGCAAACCAAATCTACCCATGGGTAGAAATAAAGTAACCTAAACCTGAACCTGTCTTTGGCGGTTTAAAACCAATCAATCAAGTGGATACAGCTGAGCCTCCTTGATTGACACTTGAAGACCCATCCTTCTTAAAGTGCCTAAACATATTTTCAACGAGGAGGGGGTTTGTGGATTGTTTGTTTCCTTGTTGATATATTGGGGCTGTGCTAAAAAATCGATACAGCAATATATCGCTGTTATGGAGAATTTCATATTTGAACTATATACTACACTTATATTCTGTATTGTACCATTTTATGTGTTTAGACAGATGTAAGCACACAATGTAATGTGCTGATGCTAGTGTTTCTGACCACTCCAGGATGTAAGACGCCCTTGCAAAACTGTCTTCCAGATGATTCCTCCTGATAATGACTTATCAGGTCACCACATGGAGAACCTACTGTTTATGACCTTTGACCTGAGCACGGGTATAAAAGGCTTGGTCCCACCCTCCTTGGTGGGGCATTTTCTTCACATACAGACAAGCTATAGAGTGTGTGAACTGTCTCCATTTAATTGCAATTCAATTAATTTCCAAAGACCATATTTCCTCTGTTCCAGTGTGGTGTATTACTAAATTTTTCCATAACAATTGCAACATTTATTTTCACGATATACTACATTTATTTTCAGCTCAAAAATCGATTCTTAAAAAAATATATAAATATATATATATATTGTTTTTTTAATATATTTTTTTAAAAGATTCTCGTTTTAAACGGTGTGTGAACTACAACTACTAGATGTCGCAGTATGGCTAGTTGCCTAGAATTGACGGCCCCCATTTCTGGTAGAGTGAAATTTGGATGCAACATGACAGACGCAGCTGATAAAATTACAGCAGCTCCTTAAAAATATAAAGCCGATGTGTGGTATTTCAGCTCTCTTTTTACATTTTCAGGGAACTATGTGGAATATCGCAATATGTATTGTATCGCAATGTATCGTGATGTAATCGTATCGTGACCCTTGTGATATGTATCATATTGTGAGGTCCTTGCCAATACCCAGCCCTATGATATATACGATAGTATTATGTTATAGGGCTGGATTGGATTAGGATAAGTGCCATCCGTTCCCCAATGTCAGTTATAGCCCACATGGAAACAATTCATCCATGCATTCATTCTCCAAAATAGGCACAAGTACAGACAATGAGCTATCTTACGGAAGATTATTTTTAGCAAGTGCAATGATCTATTCGAAAACTTAAAGGTTATGCTATCTATCAGTGGCTTTAATTACCATTTTTTGGTAAGGGCAAGATGTTTCCGAACACTGAAAGCCCCAGAGTGCTTCCTTTTTTATCTAAATACAGTATGAGACAGGTTTCTTCCTAGGCAGCAGCTTGATGCCCTTGCACTACATTAGAGTCAGTTTAGAATCAGTCTTTCCCTTCTAACCAACCTGACTGTGAGAACTGGGGCATACCAACCCTTAACATTCTTTGGGGAAGGCATAAATCTCATAGTTACCCTCCACCCTATTTTCTGTCTCTGATTATATAAAATAGCCTTCTATTTTCCTTCAAATTAGGAGGACTGGGTCTAATATAATCACATTGTTATATTGTGGCATCGTTGGCAGAGTACATCGAGACAGGCTGAGAGCAAGCTGTGATGGCCACAGATGGGCAAAACAACACTTTATTATTTGAGGTAACAATGACAACAATTTTGATGAGGTTCTTCAAGGGGGCTCGACATCTTCTGCAATTTCAAATGAAGGAAAACCACGGGTAGGTTACTGGACCATAACAACCCCAATCCCTGTATAAGATGTATAAGCAGGCACCTGGTTTTAATGAAGGCATTATGAGCACTGCCTCTGCACAGATTCTCATATCCGAGCCATTTAAGAGCCTCACAATGCTGCCCAACAGAAACGTGGCTAACTCTGCCATAATCAGATTAAACATTGTAGAGATTGAAATAAGAAAAAAATACCAGAAGAGCCATATTACAAAGTACTGTATAAGTCGTTCTTATTATGGTTATTGTTAATAGCATACAAAGTATATTCCTCTGTGTACTGGATATACAGTACAGTACTCCCCTCCACATATCTGAAGCAGATTTAGACTTAACATGGATTTATTATCAGTTATTATTACTCAAAAACGTAGCTTTAACAGTGATAAAGCAGTTATATATAGCGACAATTGATGCGTATGCACACTGCACACTGGTTCATAAAAAGTTATTATATTCTCATTATAAAAAATGATTGTTAGGTAAAAAATTAAAATGTTGATAATGATTGATAATGATATTGTGACTACCACACAATACATCACTTGTACATGTACATGTACAGTATATATATATAGGTCCTTTGGACACCAGCTTGTGTACTTTTTGTTCAGATTAAAGCATCAGCTCCTCTCTTCCTCAGAAGCTGCTGCTTTAATGCTCTGCGGTAGCCCCTGATGACCGATCCATTCCAGAGTATGCTGCTAGATGACGTGCTAGCAAATCAACGGCAAGCAGCTTCCACAGGGTACAGCCGTCTTCGGCTTGTATACTGTCTAAACTTCTTAAAGGTACACGCATCCACTTCTGTCTGGTGAAACATTACTGTTTTGGTTTGAAACTCAGAGAGTTCATGCCACTTCCGCAGCACGCTGCTGTGTAGCACAAATTCCTCTCTACTCTTTCCCCTGCTTAGCTCGTAGGCTCACACCTTCTCTACCCCTCACACTATACAGGCACTTTAGTACACAGTTGTGTACACATAAACTGTTAGCTGTAGAGGAAACTTGGCAACAATAATGCAGTCAAGCACCTTCACCTTCAACTCGATATGCCCGTTTGTTTTCCAAACTGTAGGCTGTACAGCAAAGCTCTGCTTCTTGCATCTTCCATTGTCCCTTCTCAGCTGGAGAAACTACTTCCACACATATTTCCCCCTCCCTTCACCTTCTGTAGCTGGTTTCCCGTGGGGCTGTATTAGATTGTAAACCTCTGGGTGGCCTACAGTATGTGTCAAACAATGAAACATTGGGCTGCATTAAATGTTCGCCATGAGTGATACTTCTAATTATTGCTTGCCTTTTGGGAACAATTCCAACAGACCCAAGCCTTGTCATGCAGCTGCTCTGTGGGAATGCCTTATGTGACATTTCCCTGTTTGTAGGAGTTCATACCTGAACCTGTTGAGATAGTGATAAATATATACTATCGAGGAGAGTTCATGATCATGACATGTTTCCTTGATGAGCAGCCCTAGTTGTTCTCTACCTGCTGATTTAAGCTCATCAGTTACTTCACCTGCCATACTAGCACAACGCAATCGTTATACAACTTTATCTGAGCTGGTAACATTGACCTTTTCACAGATCTCTTAGCTTTCTCATCCCCATGCTATTGTCTTAATTTTGGGAATATGGAACTTTCCAAAAGTTTATTATTGTTGGCTCTGTCATCTTTGTACAATAGTTGTATTGTTCCTTGGCAATGAATTTCTGTGTTTATTTACAGGGTTTCATTGTCACCCTGGCTTATGATATCTTCACCTTATTGGTAATAGGGGATTATAATAGGGGTTTGTTAGTTACAGTTGGTATAGGGCTTTATTTTTGCCCTAATGGATGAGTTGCTGCCTTTTCCCTTCCACAACCAACTCGGCCACTAGAGCAACTGTGATGCTCTAATGATTATCTGCTGCAGTGCTGGAGGGAAGATTGTGCACAATGCCATGATAATAATCTCCAATGTGAAAAACAACTACAACTTCTGGGTTGTAGTCTTTAATTACATTTGTGTTGATATTTGATATACAAAATGCCTAATATGTAATGCTAATTACTAACGGATTTGAGATATATAAGGCATTTACTTATATTTTTCATAAACACCTTGAAACAGGTTTTCCAGGACTTAATTGCACAATTAAAAATCATTAGCAGGGGTTTATCAATTTGCATACACCTTACTTATGGTGTAATTGCATGTAGGCCAGGTAGGTCCTATTTTTTCTATCCAATTAGCTCTTCTGACCCTTGAAACATCGGCATGACCTCTTCATCTAGTGAAGGTTTTACTTCTGCCTCAGTGCTTTTTGACTAATGCCTGGGGTGCAGGGTAATATTTACTGAACTTTTAACACAGTATTAAATTGATAGGGTATCACTGGTGATTTATTAATAACAAGCAGTCATCATGGTTTTATAGCTGTGATAACGTTAAATAACATTAGCCGTGTGTTCAATAAAACATTCAATTAATCTAAAATGGATTGGTGATGACCAGTGTTGTTTTGTAGGCACGAACTTGACCTTCTCAATAGTAAAAAAAAGTATAAATATTGTAATGATAAGACAGACCCTGGGCTGTAATAGAACAACGGGCACATTTAAAACAGATTGTATAGCTTTTTCTACTGAAAATTAATGTTATACTTATTCAGCACTTAATGCAGCGTTGCTATCTACAATTTTGTATCTTTTAGAAGAAACCGGGGAAGGAGCATTAAATCACAATTTAATCTTTCATAATCATTCATTTATGCAAACTGCAGTGCAACAGCAAAAAAATAAAAATTTAAAACATGTGCTAAGTAGATACATGATCACTATGGTAATTATGTGTTTCAAGTAAAGGTGTATAGCTCTAAATGTTTAATGCTTTGCCGTTGATATTCAGCCCTGATATCTAGCTGCCTGCAGGAGCAATGTTCTCACAGAGTTGAGATGGGTTGTTATTTAAGCCCAGAGGTCTAATAAGAATGTAATTCTCCATGGCTCCAGTGCAAATCACTGTGCATGCCTCAGGGCAGCCATGTGTTTGCCTTTATGCACACATAACACCGAGGAGGGGGGGGAGTCCTCCTAATCTTCCAGCTCTGATTAATTATAGTCTAGATATGGAGTCAATGTGAGTCAATAGGAAGCCCTGTACGATTATGTCCTTTTTGACTCCCTATAGTTTGTCTCGGTGGGAATTCAATTTGAGCTTGGGATGAAATGTGAAGTGCTTCTTTGTTGTCATTTCCTGTCATCAGTCATATTGCGAGTCACATTGACACATTGTCACCACACACAGTGTTTCAATTGAGCTGCTCCACAGAGAACTGAGTGCAACAGTGAAGATGATGCAGGATTGTGATTCCCATTTATGAGTGTTTACTTAAATAAGCATAGCACCTAGTACACTTGCACAGCCTTGCAATATAATTTCATTGATTACTCACTACATATAGACATTTATGGTATCCATTCCAAAATTACAATTCATTCTGACAAAATAACATTATTTAAAGGGGCACTCCTCAAAATTGTTATATAGCACCCCCAGAACCTCAATTTTCTTTTCACCTATTGGCAGGAGATTGACAGAAATTAAGTTAAATTGTTAAGGAAAAACCTACAAAAAAAAGCAAGCCCAAGTCGTATTTGAGCTCATTAGAAAGCCACTGCTTGAATTTTATCCTTAAATCTGTCATCTCTTGACGCAAATGCCCCTTAGCATTTTCTCCCCGCTGGAGCGTAGGAGAATCACTTCAATCACTGAAATAATGTCTGTGTATAAAAATCTGGCATTTTGGTATAAACATTCATCACTGTTGCTGTTTTGAAGCCTTACATTAGTCACAATAAGCATATTGATACTGAGAACACTTTAACAAACTGCTGCACAGTTGTTCCATATTAGTGACATTACAGGCTTTCAATGTAGTTTTCAATCTTCTGACAGTTCGTCTAGCGCAACAAAATGTACAAAGGTGGTATAATCCGATGACGATTATCTTTTATACCAAAATGTCCAGCCAGATTCAAAGTTTGAATAAGGAAATTATGCTAGGCTTCAGGTACTAAGGGGCGTGTCCTAAACTAGGACAACACTTACACTCTCTATTCCTACTCAACAATGTTGTTTTTCTTCATATGCTTTCCCCCCCGCCATTAGCATAATTGCATGTAAGCGTTGTCTGAACCAGATGCTTTCTGGTGGAATAGGATGCCAAATTAGGATTGCCTTTTAACTGATTATCAGTTGAGGCAGAGCAGTAAAGTAGTGGTTTCAAAGTGTTGGAAAAGCTATAGTCAGCAATTCTCACTGATGTGTATACTATATTTTTCTCTTTATTAGGTATCATACTTGCATGTAAATGAGTTATGTTTGAGATTATAATATATTACACTAATTTGTAAGTAAATTTGTATATATAAAACACTGGAACTACTTTTAGGGGTGTGATTAATATTTATTTATTTTTTGAAAATATACCCATAAATTTGTTATATGAAAACATTTATACAATCTTAAACATTTTGTTACAACAGGATCACATAATGCTGACACCCATGTCCTTGCATTACAAAGAATTCCCCTCAATTAGTTCCCTTTACATTTAAAACATTTTAACAAAAAAACTAAACAATACAATATTTCACCACAACTTTCAAAAACCATCTATTAAATACCTAGAATCCCTTGGTGCCCTGGGGAATAGCTGGACATACCAACTTGAAGTGCTGCGTTAAAAGAGAAACGAGGAAACAGGATAATTCAACTCATAAATCTGTTCAAGCTCAACTTTTTCCTATCCCAAGGTGGGCACTGACCAGTAAATCTTTACCATTGTTTTTACCTGTTTCTCATACAGGGATTTAGCTGGCAGGAAAATGCCCATGATTTATACTGTTATAAAAAATGGGCTTATCATGCTGTTTCTATAGTTGGAAAATATTTTAGGGTAATAAGACATTGACCACCACTATGTGTGTTGTTGTATGATGTGTCCAATTGTAGCCTAACAAAAAAAACACCTCACCTTATAAATACTATGTGCATAATTATTCCTTGAGTTTAGTTGAATTCTTACCTGTTTAATTCTTGAATTCATTTGAAGGGAAACAATGATGTTAAGACTTTTTGCAGCAGTTCTCTTAAATATTGATAATATTACATACAAACATAGAGAATATTGAATTATACTCAACAGTGATAATACTGTTGTTACAATGACTGACTAAAAAACCAAAGGCCTGGAAAACATCTTTGGACCCTGAAGTCCGTTTAAGTTGCCCTGACCAATGAGAAAGGCAATGCGTGCACATGCACATAGAAACATACACAAATGCAACATGCGCACGACAAAACACGCACACGCACATACACAAACCTTTCATACTGCAGCTTAAATGGGTGTAAGACAATTTAGTCCTGACATGTGGCAGCAATGATACCTCCCTTGCCACCCCAAGATGTCCCCCTGTCACTCTCGGTAACACTCTGCTTCCCCTTCGACGACGCCATGAGTTGACAACATCATTACGCCTCACATCACTGAAACACATGCCCAGTGCAGGCTTTACACCACTCCCATATTGATATGTTGGTTATAGCATAATACTCAGTGAACTGTATGACAACATTATTTATATAAACACGTCCACAGTTTCATATATCACTTTTATATGCACATGTCCACTTGAATCACTAGATCACCTTCATATGAACACCCACTATATTGGTACACCACTTTCATTTTTCACAAATCCACTGTGTCATAGAAAACGTAGTTGTTGTTTTGTTTTTTTTTTTTGGCCGACGTGCGCTCAGTGTGCCAATATCGACCATCCACACTGTCGTTTCAAATCATTTTCATGTTGACCCGTCGCGGGCCACTTGTCTCGGCCACCTCAGTCGCCGCGCCGTTGGATTTGCGCGGGACGTACTCTATGTCAAAGTTGCTCTTGTGACGGCCTTTCCCGCGGCTCCAGGCGAACAGAAGCAGGAAGCAGAAGATGACCACACCTAGGAAAGACAGGCAGCCCATGGCCGTAGATATAATGATGGTCTTGAGGTCAATGGGGAATGTCATGTTATACAGTATCGTCCCGTTTCCCCAGGTGCTGTTCAAGTCTGGCAGATTTGAGCTCCTGTTGCTATAGGGTGATCTGTCACTAATGCCCAAGCTCTTCACAGCGAGCGAGGCATACAGGCTGGCGTTGCCAGCAGGGTTACTTGCGATACAAAGGTACACCCCGCTGTCATGCAGCTCCACTGCCTTGATTTCCAGGGTGCCATCTGCTTGCACCTCTACCCTGCCGCTGCTCTTGGACGTGACATAGCGTCTATGAGGCGTCACCCAGACCACTGAGGGCCGAGGCGCCCCTTCTGCCATGCAGCTTAAGCGGGCGGGCTTCCCTTCGTCGGTCATCAGAAGCTGTGTGGTGTTTCGTCCAATCCGTGGCACGGTGCAGGTCACGTACCTGGACACCAGAGGCTCCTTGAGGTCATGCAGAAGTTTCCCCAAGAGACGCTCAGGAGCACTGCACTCGGGCTGGACATCTATAAATTGCAGGGAGGGGGGCTTGAGGCTGCTCAGTAGCCAAAGCAGACGGCAGTCACACACCAGTGGGTTACCGCCCAGGTGAAGCCTCCGGAGGCTGTCCGGTGAAGCGAACACACTCCTCTGCAGAGAGTCCAGGTTGTTCTGTGACACATCAAGTACTTGCAAAGCCTTGAGGCCCATAAACGCAGTGGGTTCAATGGAAGCCACCTGTGCCCCTTGCAAGCGCAGCTCCAACAGGTGTGGTAGCTGGCCCAAGTCTCCCTGTTGGATGTGCTGTATACGGCAGTAGGACAAGTTGAGGTGTGTGAGGTAGGGCAGGTTGTGTAGTGCCAGGCCAGGAAAGGCAGACAGGTTAGTGTTGGTTATGAATAACGTTGTCAGGTTGAGGCCATGCAATGAGAGAGGTGGAACTGTCTCCAGCCAGGGCCAGTGATCTATCTCCAGATGACGTAGCTTCGTTAGCCTCTTGAAGGAGTACGGCTTGAGGAAACTAATGCTCAGGTGAAGCATGCACAGTTTAACCAAGCTGTGCAGGTGCGAGAGGGCATCGGTGGGCACCACGGTCAGGTTAGAGCGTTCCAGGGTCAGAGTACGGAGCCCTAATAATCCTGTGAAGGCCCGCTGGGAAATGAACACCAGTTCATTGTCACCCACCTCCAGAGAGGTCAGCTTGCGCAGATCTTGGAAGCCATGATCCAGCAGGACCACCAGGCGGTTGTAGCTGAGGTCAAGGTGGGTGAGATTGGTCAGCCCTGAGAGCACCCCGGCAGGGACCAGCTGGATCAAGTTGCTGCGGAAGGTGAGTGAGCGCAGAGCGATCTGCGAGCGGAAGGAGCCGGGTTCAACCACGCTGATCAGGTTGTCGCTGAGATCCAGGTCCTCCAGCTGCTGGAAGGAAGAGAAGTTGTCTGGCGTGATGCTTCGTAGCTTGTTTTTGCTAAGGTCCAGGGCGCGCGTCTCAATGGGGATGCCTTCCGGAATGGTGGACAGGCGCTTGCGGTGGCAGCTGACCGACTTGCTCTGGGGGGAGCAGTCGCATCGGGCGGGGCAGCACAGAGCGGATCTGGCCAGGAGGAGCAGCACGGCCCCAGCCAGGAAGAGGTGGCGGCGGTGCAGGGCTGGTTGTCGCATGACTCTTCTACCCACGATGCCCTCTGTCATGGCACATCTTCTTAACCATGCAGACCACCATCACGAGCGAGCTCTGCAAGACACAAAGTACAGACACTCAAGCACTGGGAGACTGTTGGTGTCAATGAAGCCTTTTCCTCTGCTGCTGCTACTTATATTTTTGTGTTTCACTTTTGGGCCTCCCTTTTTATATCTTCCTCCTTTCATGCTCCTTAACCTTTTGACACTTTCCCTATAATGGGCAATCCCTTTTACTGCCATTTCAGCTACAGTACAGTATAATGGAATTAAACTCACAGTAAAACGGAGCGCAGCAATAGAGCCGGCAGCCAAGGCAAAATGTGAATGTTCATCACTGAGTTGGCACAAAAGGTTTAAGGCTAAGTGGAGCTGTTTTACCAGGATGGAAGAAATTGTTTTTAGCCTATAGCTATGACTGGGCCTCTTTAGAGTGCAGCGTTGTATAGTTGAATACCGAAGTGGTTGTGTGTTGTGTGATAGGGGGGTTTATTGGAACAAGAGATAAAAACGGAGAACGAAGCTGACAGATCCTTGATGGTCTAACTAGAAAATACAGTTCTCTGAGGACACTACCTTTCTACAGGTTGTCACAACCAACCTGTAGTCCTGCAGGAGAAACCCCTCGATGTCAACAACAGGCTGTTGATCAGATAGGTGGCTTTGTGGATAGAAAGACCAACAATAACTGCCTCATTACAGCAGTATTTCCTCATGGCTATTGTCCTAAATGAATAAAACACTCTTGCGAAAACAATGGAATTGACTATGCAATCTTAACGACAAGCGTTCTTTAAAAATAATCAAAGCATATTAGCATTCACTGACAAACAAATGTATAATCCTACAGGTGTAAGCAGATAATGTGAACACTGACATAATCCCTACTTTGATAATGGAGTGGGGGACATCTTCGGTAAATAGCCCAGATGAGGTAGCGTGCACACCAAGTGTCTCTCAGGAACCACACTCGCCCCCCTCTGTCAGACTGTGAATAGCTGCACTCTGCGTTGCTCACATTATGTATCCCTCCTGCCTCCTCTCTCTCTCTATCAGCGGGTTCTTATCTCTCCGCTCTCCTGTCCGCACATCAGTCCTTTCCTCTCACTGGTCCACGGTGGCCTGGCACAACCCCCATTTCTCTCATCATTCCATGGAGGCTGTGTGTTTATCGATCGCAACACCGAGACGGCAGATGCCAGGAATGTAGCCTTTTACAAGGAGCCGGCCGTTTCCACAGCAACTACAAACCCTGACTTCCATCCGCTCAATGTAGTCTGCCAATCAAATTAATGAAAAAAGGGTGAAAAACAGTGAGGAAGGGGATTTTTCCCAGGGCCTGCATATTGGGAGAAGTCATGAATTGAATAGATTTCTTGAAATTCTCCTTTATTAGTGTACCAGAACCTAGTTTAAGGTGCCTTAGTGTTGTCCTCCTGACTGCACGGCTGCATGTCGACCAGTCTCATTGCCAATCCATCTGCTGTTCTGTTAAGTATCTCTGTCTGCCTGCCTTATTATCTGTCCACAGGGATGCCCCTATCTTTGTGTGCCTTAATCCATCACACCCTGTTTGTCTTTGTCTGCTATCATCACACAGGGTTGTCAGTCCGTCAGTGCGGCTGCAGTGTCAGTTGGTCCATCTGTGAGTGTCAGTTTGCTGGTTGGTTCTATAACAGCACAGGGTTGTGCACACAGATACTGGCAACCAAAAGGTTGCCAAGTGGGCTCAGAAATCAATCCGATCAATCTTCTATCTGAACATACCTAACAAGACTGATAAAGGCACAGCTGCAGTTTTGTCAAGGCAGACAAAAGGGATATTATTATCCTGTAGACCAGGTTGTGGGAGATATTGATCTATAATAAAGCTTTAAATGCCCCGTCTTCAGAGTAGGGTTATGTAATACGCAAATAAGGGTGGTACTGGGAATTTTTCTCTTAGGTTGTGTTGTGTTGGGAAAGAAATCACATCTAGAAACCTGATTTCCTTGGTACATTTTTCTCAGATTTTTTGAGAGGCTTTTCATGGGACGAGGTTTATATACTTTTATATAGTTAATGTTACAGAACATACACTCATACAATCCCATCTACCAATCATATTTTCACTTTAAAACAATTAAATTAGGACATTATAAAAATTGGAATTGAATTAAATAAATACTTATATACTGTAAATAAATACATACAGTACACATATGCATTATATCTGTACTGTATGCATTTATTTACAGTATATAAGACAGTTGAGTCGTCGTTGAGTTGAGCAGAGGCTAGCTTTGGGTAATAGTAGGGACACAGTGTGAATGTGTACATGCTGTACATGTCTTCTGATCTGATCTGACCTGGATGGCACACTCTGGAACACATTTCTTACTCCCAGACATATTTTTAGCAACACTAAGGGCAAACGGGTCGCGGGCAAATGATAGAAAACACAAAAATCTGTGGGTAAAGGGTAATGGTGTTGGGTCATTGGCAGCCTAGAGGCCTGAACATTTTGGGATTTTGTTCTGGATTGGCTTAGCGTTACAGTAAATCTCTGTAAGATCTGACAGGCCAAATGGCGCCGTCGGGCAGAGACATGAGTCATGGTGTGACGGCAAGGGAAAAGAGAAACAGACACACAAAGTAAATCAGCAGAGATACAGGACAAACAGAAATAAAAATTAGGAAAGCCATGCCTTCTAAATTAGATAAAACCTTGTTTCCTTCCAGAGTTAACTGTAGTTTGTAATAAAATTACCCCCCAGTAATATAAGACTAAATTACAAAAAGAAAAACATATACAGCATTCTGAATTGCGCATGTTTCAATATGTCAGCCTATTTGTAAAGCTGTGTATGAAAATCCTGCATATTACTTTCTAAACCCACTCTTTAGCTACGCCACCTCCCACAGTCTAGTTATAAGAAGCTTGGCATTCATTATTTTTCACTGAGCCCTTTGGAAAGAAGCCTCCATTTTTTACACAACAAATAAGGCAAATACAATACAAATAATAATACAAATAATTATTTTCAAGGGTGACTACTACCCACAACATCTGCAAAGGTATTCAAGTTTGTGTTTGTTTTCTCAACAAAAATGTACACTCATCAACTTTGTTCGTACTGTATTTGCTGATATCGTTTTGATTGGTATGATTTATTAATAAGTGAGGGAAGGTTATGTTGTGGATAGCATGAATAATGGTATAATTTCCCATGCAGGAGGTCACGTCTCGATAATTGGTGCCGCAGTTTGAACAAGAGCCATAATCTATTTGTCTATCTCAACAAATGTTCTTTCATATACTAAATGTTAACAGCACACTACATGTAAAGAGGTGTGTGTGTGTGTGTGTGTGTGTGTGTGTGTGTGTGTGTGTGTGTGTGTGTGTGTGTGTGTGTGTGTGTGTGTGCGTGTGTATGCGTGTATGTGTGTGGAGTTTGAAATGGCATCACATACGACGCAAGAAAAACATTTCCCATTCTATGTTTTCCGACATTCTGCAAACCAATTCACCAGCCTGCAGACGGGGAAATGTCAGCGGAGTTGTCATGCTGCTGGGATTCACGGGTTCAGCCATGTCCTCGGTGGCTAATTAGTGTTTGTGCATTCAAACTTCGCCAATTAAACTGCTTCTTTCTGCACCACTGGCCGTGTCTTCTCTGAAGCGTTGCCTTGTTGGACCATCAGCAGCCTATCTAGTCCTCCACCATGTGGCTCGCTGGATGTTTACTGTGCTCTAGGCTGCTGCAGTCTGTCGCTGTGCCCTGCAGTGTCTGGATTTAGACATGTCTAGTTAGTCAGTGGTTGTTCATGCTGATACAAAGTAGCAGGGACACTACCTCTAAACCAGAGTGCTCTAAACTGTCGACAGTGTTCGCTCTAACCTCGTACTGCAGTGTTTTCTGAAATCGCTGTGCAAATACGTCAACGTTCACTGCTATTTGTGAACCCCTATTCATAGAATACCGGACAGCATGTACATACTATTCTACTGCTGTATAGTAAAATAGGGGCTCTGTTTCAATGGCTGCTTAGGTTTCCAGCAAAGGGAATAATCAAATTTTCCATGGTGTGTCGACCAACATTACATTTCCCAACCAGCCTTGTCAACCAGCCTTAGCCTACTCTAGCACAGTTTTCTCACCTGCTCACTTGTTGTTGATTATAAATCAAAGTGTTACTTGAAGGACGGTCCACATATTAGGTTTCTGTCTAATGTTAGTCTCATCCATTTTTTATGGTCTATACCACCACTTATTCATTGGGCTTATTCCCATTCACCAAAATAACATTTGTCTTTAGCAGTGTGATAGCTTACCAACAGGCTTACCATGTAGCTTAAAGAATATATATTTTATAATATTCATTTATTAATATGTGTCTATTTGTGCCTTTTAAGGTTAAACAATAACATCAGGATTGTGGTTGTCATTATGGTTTGTAAGGAGACCAAGTCTAATATCTTACAAAATAATTAATATAATAATAATAGGTTTTTTTTGTGTGCATTGTATGATTTTGCATTTTCAGAAAGAAAATCGCCACTGACCCCCCAAAGCTTTGTATCTGTGTCAATTTCAGATGTCCTGAAATCCCAACATTAAAGGGGTCACAGCTTTAAAGGGTCAGGTATCAACTTATATCTAGTCTCCACATCTGAAAATATTGTTAAGAGAGCTATTTTAAGTGTGATGCTCCTTTCTTGTCAACAATTTCATGTTAGTCACAGAACTCCAGGGAGACATTTGTAATGTCCTTGTCGGGCCTGTTGCAATTATGGCGGTGCCCATATCGACCCACAGTATTGACTAAAGCCAGTCCAGCATTATAAGATTCAATAGAGGCTTTGGGGGAATTAAGTGAAAATGAGGAGGCAAGGATGGTAATGACCTAATTTATTCCCTTTAAGACCTGAAAATGACACCACATGTTGTCTTGTTATTCAACTTGTAGGTGACATGACTGATGCCTTGAGAAGGCTGTTGTATTAAGTGATAATGGCATATTGCAGCTATAAAATAGACTGTAGGTAATTCAACAATGAAAATGTAATCATATTGAATTAATATTATATGTACATGTATACTCATGTTATATTAGCAATATAACATTCTCAGCCATTACAGACAGTAATACAATAATACATCATACTATGTTTTATAAATTACCACAGTCCAATGCCTTAAACAGCATCAAATAAATGCATAAGTCAATCTCCATGATATACATGATGCAGTATACATCTTTACAGAAGCACATTTGCAAACTTTATACAGCTGGGGAGATCTCATGGCCTCATGCCTAAATAATGTGCTGTCTGTGTTGTTTATGGTTTATTTTAAACAATAGGGGACAACAAAATGAACTAGGATAAATGACAACGTGCACATAAAGAGTATGTTGTCGCTGGGAGCACACTGTCCCTGGCTGCTTACACAGTCGAGATCTACACACTCCAGACAGCTAATTATACGATCAGTTTTTGGGTCTATATAGTCTAATTATATTACATTTACTTTTTTTTTTCATTGTATATGCTTGTAGAAGTACATATACCCATAAAAATACAGTAATCATGTCAGTATGTTTTAGTGCAGGTTAGTTTAGTTTTTCTGTTTTTGATAAACTATCTTTATTTACATAAATGCACAACATAAATGGAGGCCAGTGTATTTTTAGGAAGCGTATTTAACAAATTGCTGTGAGTTGCTGTGACATTGCAAATCGAGCTTATTAAAGTGCATAATGTTGAGCCGGCCTCATAAAAGCAAACACAATTAATCTTAACCAGACTGATTTTATTCCTGAAGAGGTAAAGGAGATATTGCCTATGTTGAATCTCTTCCTTATGAAGTTTAATGAGTTATTTGTGCATTTTATGTTGGCCAAAATTATATGTACAGTGAGGGCCAGTCCTTATTTGCAGTCTATCACTTCCAATACTGCCATGCAAATGAATCCCCAAAGTAACTGACAGGCACAACGAGAAGGGCATTTTGCACAATTAGGAAAATCTATCACGTTTACTTGAGTCTATTGTCAAAGTGTCCCAACAGCAACTCACTGTAGGCTTGTTCAATCCAAATGTTATAGTCATTAAATTACTAAACTATTTGTTTTACTAGAGCATTCCTCTCCTAAATTAGGAGTTCTAATATGTGGCTTTAATGTCATACAGACATTATTTCATCAACTCTTATGTTTTTTGCCATCCTATTTACAAGATTAGGCAATGTGTGTCAAATGATATAAATGAAATGTGAATTGCAACTATTAGATCTGCAGGACTCTGCAGGGCTCATTAGCTGTACCATTGTGGCCACATTAAAATAATGATCATTGCCATGATAGGTTGTTGTTAGATTTTAAGTGCTAATCTCCACCCCTTATGTTTACCGGCAAATTAGGGGCCCAAACCAAACAACATGTTTAGGGGGCTCTAGAGACAGTCTTGCACACACCCTTTACAACAGATAAGGAGTGAGCCATTGTAAGGCATGAGGAGGCAATGCTGCCCTCCTTAAAAGCCACTGAAGCCACAGCTTTGGCTGTCAACCAGCCCCACGGCCCCTGGCCAGACGTGTGCTCTGAGACACAGGACGATCCCTGAGCTGCCCACAACAACAGTAGCCAGTGGGCCCAGAACCGCAGACCATAAAACCTATGTCTTTGTGCTATATGAAGGGATTAATTGCCTCACTGTACTGTGAAGTGCTTTATAACTACGCCGGGTGAGGCTACAGCTCCTGGGGTGAATGATATTGACAGTACTGTATAGTTAGTGTGGTGAGTGTTGGCTGGCAGCACAGTGCTGCTATTCCCCACCAGTGTAAACAGCTTGTTCTAGGTTAAGATTTACCCAAGCTATTGTTGAGCACTTTAATGGCATGATTTGCTATCCTGCCATGGAACGGGGAAACGTTCATTGAACACTTTGGATTGGAATGACATTTATTTTAACATAACTTTGCTACAAAAAATAAAACAAGACTCGAGGCGGTTATGTCTCTTGCATAATTCAGAAGAAGTAATCGTAAGGCTATTCCCTCTAGTTTCCATTTCTTTATTATCGTGCACTGAGATGTTGTGCCTTTCTATAATGGCACGTGATTTATTGCTGAAATATATCTTTAACCTGATATGTTTTATCTGTAATAAATATTTAAGTATTTTTTCCACTGCTACATTTTAGTCAACATGTCTCATTAATATCTCAACCTCCCACTCACCCACACTCACACTTCCCCTTTTGTTTGCTGCAGCAGTTACATTTAAATGTATTTGGTTAATATTTATCGTTTGATTCACTGTATGTTTGTTTGTATTTTGTTCCCTAGGTGGTGAAATGTCTTTTTACATTGTAATTCTGTTGTATCAATTGCACAATTCCTTTTCTCTATTTATGTGTTAAATTTCATGCAAGCTTCATTGAAATAAACTCGCAGTTACAGTAGCTGAGGTTTACAGTATAAGAGTAAAGCAGACGTGAGGTGATGGTAGACTGTAGGAAGGATTTAATCAGAATTCCTGCGAGACATGGATTAACACCCTTATTGTAATAATACAGTGGTGGGGATGGGGTAACTCACATTTTGATTTCAAAACTAACTCCTGGTCCGTGCCACGTGACAATCCCTTCCTTCCCTTCCTGTCTGTCCTGGCATTACCTCACCTACACACCTGACAAAGAAGAAATGCCATTTAAAGAATAATTCTGGACATTTCTTGACCCGGACCTCATTTCAGGAAGCAGTTGACAAGACATTTTGGTGATTGGAAATGTAATTCAGGTTAAAAAAACTGCTAGAACTATCTGCTTAACCCCCCTATTGTGTTCGGGTCAAATTTGACCCGTTTTTCAAGTTTAGATGTGTGAAACATACTTTCTGATCAAAACAAGGCTTCATTACATCCTCAACAATGGCCTACTGAATACTATAAATATTTTGATCATTTGTCTTTTTTTTATGCCTATAAAAACAGTTACATCATTCTGGGTCAAATTTGACCCGGTTATATTTATGGGTTGTTTATGCAGAGAACTGCATAGAAAATGTTGCCATCCTTTAACAGTGTAATACCGTATATACCCGAATATAAGACTAGGTTTTTGTCCTAAAAATAGGATGAAAAATGGGGGGTCGTCTTATATTTGCGATATAGACAAAATCACGGGGGGGAAAGGTAGAAAGCAGGGGAAACAGTAGAGGGCGCCAACACGATAGGCTATCTAATTACCGGTAGTGACAGTGTTATGAATTAAATAAACAATAAAGTGCTGCCATGGAGAGGTCAAGAGATTATCTTGAGAAAAGCGCTTCAAAAGTTGGTCAAATAAAATATTCAGTATCGTCTTATATTCGGGTATATACGGTAATACAATCACAATTAGCACATGCTTTTAACAAAGCGACTTACAATTACATGGAGCAGATAGGGGTTGGGCATCTTGCTCAAGGATGCATACAGGTAGCACAACTCTGGGGCTTGAACTTATGACCTTCCAGCTGGGAGTCCAAGACCTAGACCCCTAGACTATCCTATATTGTGTACTAGTATCAAAAATTGTGTTTCATGCCAAGAAAGCATATTGACTTCAATTCAATTGTAGAGTGGCACCCAAGAAATATGATTCCACGCACACATCTCACTCTCTTTCACTCACAGTTATGCAGGCATACACACACACACACATCTCTTGTCCCTCAGCTGTATAGCAGTAAATAGGCTTGAGCTTTCTTGGACCCACCGCATACCTGGCACAGGCGCCACGCACTAACGTCACTCACTTGTATGCTTTTATGCTGTTATTATTACGGGAACCATTTCTTTCTTGCATTTGAGGTGGTGAAAGGGGGGGGAAGGGTAGTCTAGAGGTCTAGGTTTTGGACTCTCAGCCAGAAGGTCATGGGTTCAAGCCCCAGAATTGGCCTACCTGTAAGCATCCTTGAGCAAGATGCAAGATGCCTAACCCCTATCATAAATTGAATGTTTTGTCTGTGGGGGAAGGGGTTAAAGAAATCACCCTATCATGGTTCTTTAATATAAATGCCAATTCTGTTATTCAAAAACAATAAAAATAGATACATCTTGCCTATTTTAAACTAAAAATGACTTGTACATTGTATGTTAAATGTGGTCTAAAGTACATAAAATATAAAATTAAGTATAAATATATTATGGTTATGGTTATTATGATGAATAAAAGGTTACTTAGCAGATAAGACATTTTACTGGATGAAAATTCATGTTTTTTCAGTGCTAGTTAATTAATTCAAACACAATGTCAAATTTGACCTGCAAACACTAACGGTGTATACCCTTTTTGAACACAATAGGAGGGTTAACATGCAGCCAGACACTTATTTGATCGTCATTTCGAAGATAGGCATAATAATTCATCCTGAAGCTTCTTGCTTAATCAGTGACACCTGAAAGTGAAATTTGGCTGTGTGTTAATGCTTTTTTTTTATATCATGGACAATGCATGCACTGAACAGTTATTTTATCTCTTTTTATGATTCTGCTAATAAAGTAATACCACATCCCTCTATTTCTTCTAGAACGCGTAACGGGAAATATGAAACTTCAAACACATCAAATGTAATCAAATAAAAAGCTTTCAAGAACCGTGTAAATCTCTCATTCACTCTGACGCTGTCACTTCACAAAGCTGTTTCAGGAAAAAAGAAAAACTATAACATTCATGTTCATCGTAATAATGAATTATGCTGACCAAAGCAACAGGACTCTGGCTTTGTTGTTTAGACAACAATGGAGTTCTATGGATTCCCGGGTAAAAGCTACGGTATAGCTGATTGGGTTGGGTTGGCTAAACAGACAACACTTTTTAGTAGGAAAAAAACATTTTAGATTTTGGTATTTTTCTATGCATTGTTGACGATAAGAAACATGTAAAAAACAATACACCACCCTGACAGGGTCACTGTCACATAACTTTCAGCAAAGTGAACCACAAATCCCTCTTGATATAGGTTGAGTTCTTCTTGTTAAAGATATGCCAATTGAAATAGGGCCTTTTAATTGAAGGAGATACTTTTATCACATAATTGTAGTCTTGTGAATATATGGCATATATGACTTCAATCATTGGCATCAATGCCTACCTACAATTTGCTGAAACGTAAAGCTTCCACCTGAAATTTTATTTATACCCTGACAAAGGGATCTAAAATGTTAAATTGTCTTGAATGTAAAAATTACAAACCCACATCTCCTCTCTCCAACATCGACCAAACCGCCTCTGCATAAGTGGAGCTACAACTGCAAAATCTACCTCACCACATCTGTATTCAGAAAAAAGACAATGAGGAAAGATAGTGAGGGAGAGGAGGAAAGGAAAGTGAACATACGCCAACAGTTTCTGTCTACCTGTCACACTGCCTTCAGCTGAGCTCCTATGCTGCACACTCGAATTAGTCATCGGCGCCTTTCTGAAGACGCACAAGCATGATTCACCATTAATCACAATAACGCACTGAGAATCAGAGAAATACAAAGGGCTTCGGGAAAGTGTTTTCGGAATAAACAATGAGCTCGGTGTTTCTTCCCATATTCGCATCCCCATCCCCCTCTCTCCCCCTAATAAAAGGGTAGCTCTCTTTTCGCCTCTCATCTCTCTTTTCTGCTCGGCTCCTCACTGTCTCAGGGGAGCAAACACACCCCTGACAGGTTGCCGTGGAAACGCCACACACGCTCAGTCTCTCTTCCTCGCAGGCCTCCATGGGCGCTGTGGTAACGCCGCTTAACTGAAAATGGGCTCTTCTCTATTAGCATCTTTCTGAGAAACATGGTCTTGCAAAACATCTTGAATTGCCTAGCTCATTTATAATTGAATGCTGCTGGTCTAAGAGAGTAGGCCTAGTGGGTGTTTTTTTGCGGGCACTCACCACATGAAAGGCTGCATCCTATCTTCGTCCCATATAGCCTACTCTGTTTTTTTTTTACAGATCACTCACAACAGAGAAACTTATTCCACTACTAGGCTACGTTTCGTGCTGTTCCAGTTCAATGAACTATAGTTCATTTGGGATGCAAACACCCAGTTACAGACTAGAAGTCGTGTTGAGTGAGAGCTGCCTCAATATTCATACTTCATCGTCATTGGCTCCTCACTCGTCACTTTTGCCAAACTCCGGGTTCGCTGAAAATTGAATTCGTGCCCCCCCCCACACACACACACACACACACATTTTTTTGAGAACCATTCGCGTCATCCCTCCAGGACAATTGATTTGCCACATATGTAGACTGTGCGTATAGGCTACTGTAGGCTATTCATCACAGAAAAGTGTCGTCATCCACTTGTAGACTAGCCTACTGTATGATGCACCACATTTTACATTTCCAGCATTTCACGATCAAACTCATCCACGCCTTAATTCCTAATGGAAACACGCATCTTCTTCAAGACTTGAACTGCTCATATCCTAAATTATTTTACCTCATTCCGCATAAAGGGACTACGCCTGGTCGTAGTCTACAACAGAACCAACATTGTCAATCTGTTAGTGAGTGAGCGCTCATATGACGGACTTTGAAGAGTCGTGTTTTTTATCACCAGTAGGCTAATATAACAATTCCCGTCATCTTGATGAGATGACGGTATGAGGCACAAGTGGGTGCTGAAAGCACGGTCGCATTCCTCTGAATATTGGCTAAAAATCTGAAATCATTTTAAAAGTGTCACTTTACTTACCATCTAAGAGCTCATCCACGTCCGAAAATCCATGTTCATTGTTATCTCACTGAGCAGTGAGACCCAGCACTCGGGCACACTCACCCACTCGATCTCACTCGCTCAAGCACGGCCGCTGGATGTCAGCTCAACTGTCTTGATTCTTTCCGACCTCTGCCTTTTTGTATGCAACATCACTGGCTTTCTGATGACTGAGAGCCACATCCCGATGGTGCCGCTAACGGCGTTCCCCTCACTTTAACAGTATAACGGTTAAGTCCTGTGGAAAATGAGGGGGATGTGAGGACGAGAAGCAGAGAGAGAGTGAGGCTTCTCACACATATTCGTGAGGGGAGGTGAACGCAGTCTTTTTACAGTCTTTCTCCACCACATATCGACCCCCTCCTACCTCCCACCTTTATTCACCTGTGATGCACGAACACGCGTGTGCGTGCCCGCGTGTAGGCCTACGTGGAGAAACGAATGGGGGGGGGGGGGGGGGGGGGTGTTCCTTCGCCCCCGAACAAAATTTCTGCGCTAATTTTTGCGATCATTTAACCTTAAGTT